>JAOQGH010000011.1:2196504-2236837 GCA_025769975.1 Gallinago jamesoni | reverse complement strand
CCCCTGGTAAGCAACCCCCCTCCTCCTTGTTAAATAACTCCCCCACCCCATCACAACACCCCTGGGGGTGCCGGTCGCCCCCCAGCCCTGTTGTTTCTGTGTGTGCCCCCCCCCCAGTGCAGCGGTTCATCAGCGAGGATCGGCTCCCCCACCTCCTCCTCTATGGCCCCCCCGGGACGGGGAAGACCTCCACCATCCTGGCCTGCGCCAAGCAGCTCTACCGGGAGAGGGAATTCGGCTCCATGGTGCTGGAGGTGAGTTGGGGGGGCCTATTTTGGAGGGGGGGGGTGGGTGGGTAGTAAATGATGGAGGTGACCCCCTCCCCACCCCTGGGACCCACGGTGTTTTCCCCCCCCCCAGCTCAACGCCTCCGATGACCGGGGCATCGACATCGTCCGAGGTCCCATCCTGAGCTTCGCCAGCACCAGGACCATCTTCAAGTAAGTGGTGGCGCTTCCCAAAGCTCCCCCCTTCCTTCCTCACCCCCCCCAGTCCCCCCCCCCGACACCCACCTGCCCCCACACAGGGTTTGGAGGAGGGGGGGGTCCCAGGGGGGGAAGCGTGATGGAGCGGGTGGGAAGGAGTCAGGGGATGCTGAGGATGATGATGGCAAGGATAAAGATGCTGGTCCAGGGCGAAAAGGAGCATTTTGGGGGGGTGGGGGGGAGGTTGGGTCCCTCTTCTCCAGAACCAAAGCCACCCCCCCACCCTCCCTGCTTCCCCCCCCCACCCTCCCTTTTTAAGGAAAGGCTTCAAGCTCGTCATCCTGGATGAAGCCGACGCCATGACCCAGGATGCTCAGAACGCCCTGAGACGAGGTGAGGGGCTCTGGGGACCCCAAGACCACTGTCACCCCTCTGGCCCCGGTCGAGGTGACCGAGGAGGACCAGCCTCTCCTCCCTCCTCTTTGCAGTGATCGAGAAGTTTACCGAAAACACCCGCTTTTGCCTCATCTGCAACTACCTCTCCAAGATCATCCCCGCCCTGCAGTCCCGCTGCACGCGATTCCGCTTCGGCCCCCTCACCCCGGACCTGATGGTCCCCCGGCTGCAGCACGTCATCCAGGAGGAGGGGTGAGCCCGGGGGGACCCCTCAGCATCCTCCCCAACCGGGGACCCCTCAGCATCCTCCCCAACCCCCTTTTCCTCCCCCCCACCCCATTCCCCCTCCGCAAGGAGGAGCAGCCTGTTTTCCAGGGGTGTTATTTCCCTCCGGCGGGCGCTGGCTCCCTCTGCAGCCCCCAGGTCTTGTTTTTCCAGGGTGGATGTGACCGAGGATGGGATGAAGGCTCTGGTGACACTCTCCAGCGGTGACATGCGCAGGGCCCTCAACATCTTGCAGGTCCGGAGCGTGGCCGTGGCCACTCTCCCCTCCTGGCAGCCATCAGCCCCAGGCAGGCAGAGCTCTTCATCCCTCCCCTCGTCCTCCTTTTCCTCAGAGCACCACCATGGCCTTCGGGAAGGTGACAGAGGAGAACGTCTACACCTGCACGGGGCACCCCCTCAAGTCTGACATCGCCAACATCCTCGACTGGATGCTGAACCAGGACTTCTCCACCGCCCACCGCAGTATCCTTTTCCCTCTGCTGGCCCCGGGGGTTAATCCCCACTGCTGTAAATCCTCCTCTTCCACCGGGTTTTCCATCCTCTGACCCCCTGCTCCAGCTTGGGGGGGTGGGGAGGGGGGGTTGCTGCTCTCTCGGGGAGGGTCCTCGGGGCTGTGGTGGAGACGAGGAGTGGGATCTGGTGGGGAGAAGCTTGGAAGAAAGCCCTTCACTCGCTCCCATCTCAGAAATCACAGAGCTGAAGACACTGAAGGGCTTGGCCCTGCAGGACATCCTCACCGAGATCCACCTCTTTGTGCACAGAGGTAGGGCTTCGTGGGGCCTGGGTGGCCCTGGGAGGGACAACTGTGTCCCCCCCCAGGCCGCGGTGACACATGCCATCTCCTTCTCTCCACAGTGGACTTCCCACCCTCGGTCCGAATCCAGCTGCTGATCAAGATGGCAGACATCGAGTAAGTCTCCACTTGCCCCAAAACACCCCTGCTGGGTGATGGGGGGTTACCAGCATGCCCACCCCACTGCCATGCTGTGCCAGGTTCTGGTGGCCACTGGGCACCGCTGCCACCGATGTCCATCCATCCATCCGTCCGTCCCTGCTGCATAAACCTGCCAGCGCTGCGCTTGGATTGCTCCGTCCCGGCCAGGGCTGTCACTTTATGGGGACAGGGATGCTGGTGTGAACACCTGAACCTCCCCTTACCCCCCCCCCGCTCTGCTCCAGGTACCGGTTGGCTGCTGGGACCAGTGAAAAGATTCAGCTGAGCTCCCTCATCGCGGCTTTCCAAGTCACCAGGGACTTGATCGTGGCCGAAGCCTGAGTCCGGCCGGGTGGATCCTTCCTGGCCGCACCACATCCCTCGGAAGCCGGTGGGAATCATCAACGTGGCGTCCAGAAGCTGCTCCCTGCGGATTCCCGGCTCCTTTTGAAACGCCTTGAACCCAGAGCCGGGGCGCCAGAGTCGGGCAGTGCTGTTTCTAAGCTTCCCTGGGAAATACAGATGCCTCCAAAGCCCGGCGGGTTGTGCTTGTCTCTTCTTTTTCCTCCTGTACAGCAGGGGCCGGAGGGCGGTGGTCAAAGCTGACCCTGTCCCCCAGGGAAGGTGTCACATCCACGCAGGCTGAAGTCCTGCTGTTGTCACCTTCCTTTGGGGCGCTCACACAGAGCAGCACGACTGTGCCTTGTGCCACCCCATCGCCAGGGACAGCACAGTTCTTTACGGTGACACCCCCCCGTTCCAAGAGGGCACGCAGCGGTGGGTGACACCCCTACAGGTCAGGGAACCCCCAACTTTCTGCGTTTAACCACCCCCCAAGAGGAAAAAAATCCCAGGGAGCAGTTTGGAGGAGACATTCCCTGTCCTCTCCATCAGCTGGGGTCATCTCCTCGAGCGTGCAGGAGACACAAAGCACATGTCACTCCAGCCACCAGTTCAACCAGAGGGAAACCAGCACCCGAGTGCTTCACCCATGGCGAGAAGATCGGGGTGCTCGAGCACGGAGCTCCAGCAGGGAGAGAAATCAGAGGCAGGGGAGCTGGGGGCTGCGTGAAGCCCCCCATCCCACCTTCACGGTGGGACTGATCCTCCCCAGCACCCACCACTGAAGGCTTACTGGTCTGCTGGACTCCATGCTGGCACAGCCGGGGCAGGAATCCCTGGGCCTGCCCTGCAGGGTCTCCCCCAGGTCACCTCCACCAGCCAAGAGGTGAGGAATCATGATTTTTGGTTTTTTTATTCTGTCATCGCTGTCGTCTAGTCCATGGAGACCCACTGGGGTTTGTCCAGCTTGAGCCCAGAGCAGGAAAGCAGCAGAGCCCACACCTCCCCAGCCCATCCCGGTGAGGGTGGGGTTTTTTGGGGGGGACACACAGTTGTAGCCCCCTATTCGTACAAAGCTCCACTCGGGCTGCGGCTGCGAACCTTCAACTCACAACATTGCACTTGGAAGCTAAAGCACCTGACCCAAAACTTGCAGATAGCAGGGGGACAGGGGGACCTGCGTCCCCTGCGGGGCCACCGCGGCTGTGCCCCTTGCCCTCTGCATGCTTTTTTGCTGGGTTCTTGTATTATTACACCAAAAAAAAACCAACCCCCAAAAAAAAATCCTTCCACGTTCAGACACGGCCCCGAAAGACGAGGAGTTGGGATCCTCCTTCCCCATGGCTCACGGATCAGCGAGACGTCGTCGTTGGGGTGGTGCCTCCTTCGACCCAGCCCCGCCACCGGGGAGGGGGCTCTCGCCTCCATCCCTCCACTCTTGCTTTAAAAGGTCCGGTAAGTGAGGAATTCCTTCAGCTTCCTGGGAATGGGGAGTGCCAGGACCTGGTACGTGGTCAGGAAGGTGCGCAGAGCTTTGCGACACAAGTGCTTCAGCGAGGAGAGGACCCTTGGGGCGGTCCAGAATTGGACGTGGCCGTCTCTGGTCCTGCAAAAACGAGCCAAACGAGCCATGAGAACAGGGCAGAGTGACACGAGAAAGCTCACCTACCCCCTAAATATCCCAAATTTGCCGCAACCACCCATTCCTCAGCCCAGGAAAGCAGCCAGGGAAGCCCAGAATTTACTGAGCTGGAGGAGGAGGAAGCAGCCCGTGTTTTTCCGCTCTCCTCCCCCCCGTACCCACCCTGTGGCGATGAAACCGCCGTGGGGAAAGTACATGCAGCACAGGCCGTTGGTCATGGGAGCAAACGCCACCGGAGACCGCAGCTCCAACGCCCAGATCCTCAGGAGCCTAAGGAGAAAGGGGGACACGATGCCAGGCCCACGTCCCCACAGCGCCCGTGGCTAAAAGCAAAGCTTCTGGGTTCACTCGAACGCACGCAAACCCTGGAGGAGGATTTTCTTCCCCGTGGACTTAAATTATCCCGGGAGCGTCCCAACACGCCAGTCAGCCCAGGCACTGGTGGAGAACTGGGTGAGGTCTGCTCCCCCCCACTGGCATGTCCCGAGCTCCTGGTTCGTTTTGGTGTGGTCCTCCTGGGACCCTCTTCCTGCTGGAGGTCCCCAAGGAGGGGGGTTCACTCACCTGTCGTCTGCCACCGTGGCCAGGTAGAGGCCCTCGGGGGAGAAGCAGACGGAGCGCAGGGAGCTGGTGTGGACTTCACCGCTGTAATCCAGCGCCGAGTGCAAGGGGACGTGGCTGTGGGTGGGGAGGACAAAGCCCAGCATCAGCCCCAGTCTGCCATGAGCCACGTCCCAGTGCTCCGGGGCTGGCAGTGGGGCTAAACACAGAATCACAGAATCACCTAGGTTGGAAGAGACCTTTTAAGATCATCTAGTCCAACCAATGAAGAAAGAAAAAAAAAAAAAACTCAAGCCAAAAAAACCACCACAAACCCCACACCCCACCACAACGCAAAACACCACCAATCCACTACTAACCCATATCCCCAAGGACTATGTCCACTCATCTCTTGAACACCTCCAGGGATGGTGCCTCAACCACCTCCCTGGGCAGCCCATTCCAATGCCTGACAACCTCTTCAGTGAAGAAATATTTCCTAATATCTAACTTGAACCTCCCCTGGCACAACTTGAAGCCATTGCCCCTTGTCCTATCACCTGTGACCTGGGAGAAGAGACCAACCCCCAACTCTCTACACCTTCCTTTCAGGGAGTTAGAGAGAGTGAGAAGGTCTCCCCTCAGTCTCCTCTTCCCCAGACTGAACACCCCCAGCTCCCTCAGCCTCTCCTCACAAGACTTGTGCTCCAGACCCCTCACCAGCTCCGTTGCCCTTCTCTGGACCCGCTCCAGCACCTCAATGTCTTTCTTGTGGTAGGGGGCCCAAAACTGGACACAGTACTCAAGGTGGGGTCTCACCAGTGCCGAGTACAGGGGATATGATCACCTCTCGAGTCCTACTCCCCACAGTGTTCTTGATACAGGATATTGTTGGCCTTCTTGGCCACCTGGGCACACTGCTGGCTCACGTTCAGCCAACAGTTGACCAAAACCCCCAGGTCCTTTTCTGCCACACAGCTCTCTAGCCATTCTTCCCCCAGCCTGTAGTGCTGCAGGGGGTTGTTGTGACCCAAGTACAGGCCTTATTGAAACTCATGCCGTTGGTCTCAGCCCATCCAGCCAGCCTGTCCAGATCCCTCTGCAAAGCCTCTCTACCCTCCAGCAGATCAACACTCCCACCCAACTTGGTGTCGTCTGCAAATTTGCTGAGGTTACATCCCCCACAAGTTCCTCTCTGTTTACAAACAGCACATCTAGTAGTGCTCCTTCCCTAGTTGGCTCACTCACCAGCTGTGTCAGGAACTTATCCCCGACACACTCCGGGAACCTTCTAGACTGTTCCCTCTCAGCTGTATGGTGAGCACTTCCATCCATTTATTCCAAATGTTTGCATTTTCCCTGCATCCCAACAATTGCTTTTGGGTCATTTATTTAAGAGGAGGGAAACGAGCTGGTTAAATTCATCAATCGGGTTGTTTATGAGATACTCAGACCCTGAAGCTTGTTAATACCCATTCATTGCTCATGAAAACTCCTGCTTGATACAAGCTCTAGTCTTTTCCAGATCTTCCCAGATGTCTGTTTTTGGGAACGGGATGAGGATGTCCATCCAGGACCATTGCTGGGGGCCAGGAACATCAGGTGCCATTGCCCCCACCCACTTCTTGCACTCCATTTCTGTGGGGCAGAAGGCTAGAGCACAGCAGGTCAGGGTTAAATATGCAGCTTGCAAGGAAAAGGGATGTGTTTGCTTATTTTTTCTTTCATTTCTGCCCTCACCAGAGGCCCCAGAGCTACATCTGATGACGCAGAGTTAGGAAGTAGAAACTTTTTTAACTGAGTTTTGACCTTCAGGGGAAAAAAAGATGGTAACATGGGGTGACTGGGATCCTTTTGAAGGGAAACATGCAGCAAAGCTGACAGTAAAATATTGTTACCAGGTAAATTATTAATGTTGACATAAGAGGGGATGTTCCTTGGGAATAGGATATTACTGAAATATCTGTTGTTTTCTTCCCCCTTCCCCCCTCACCCCCCCAATACCCTAGCTCTCAGATGGTGGGGTCAGGCTGAAATATTTGCTGTTGGACAATGACTCCAGAGCAAGCAAGCCTGGGGTTTACAAGAGAATTTCTCCTTTCATTAACTCCCGTCTCCAAAAGCTCATCCTGTGCTGCCGGAGTCCGGCTGCTCTCTTCCTTTGTGAATCACGGCCGGTGACACAAGTTCACAGGGTACACGCTGGCCTGTGTGACAGCACCGAAAGCCCCGCGTCTTCAGGGGAGAATGGATGGATGTACCTGGCTCTCCTGTAATTGGATTTGGAGAAAACACCAGCACAACCGAGAAACTGTCACTAACTAAAGCCAGATGAGCTTTTCTTTATGCAGCTTTGTCATCAGCTGTGTCTGATGACAAACGAGATCATCGTTTCATTGCCAGGGAGGAAATCTGGGGAAAAATATCCCCCCAACTCTGCTATATCTTCTTTTCTCATTCTTAGAATGAAGCTCCTGCTACTGCGGTGCTTTGCGAAGACCTAAGAGGCTTACTGCTGAGAGGTGCATATCATCAGCTTGGGATAATTATTTCTTGGTTGTTCTTTACTCTACAAGGTGAAGATATTTTTTCTTAGAAGGCTTCTTTTGCCTTCTCCTTAGATGCATAGAGCTGTTTGCTTTCTGAGTGATGCTGACAAATTTCACTATAGAATTACAGGACCAGAAAGGGCAAAATCCTGTCCCCTTGCACGCTGTGCCTCTCCTGCACCCTAAATGTGGGGCAGTGACCTGGAGGTGCAGAGATGTTCTGCCCAGTGCTGAGCATCCCCCCAGAGAGTCACTCTGGGATTTTTTTCTTTGCAGGCACCACCACCTAGTGCAGCGCACTGGAACTTCATGTTTCCCCTCTGGATTATTCTTCAATTGCAATCGATCATTGGAGTTGGAGGAATAATTGGTGCTTAATAAATCAGCCACTGCACGGAGCTATTTATTCTTCTTAAGTATCGCAAACACTTCTCAAAGAAGACGTGATTTCTACAGCCATGATAATGGGAACACTCGCTGCTGGATTCATTAGCTCTAAAAGGGAATTTGAAAAGTTATCACACTGGCTGCTCTCAAAGAAAGGGCTTTTTCTGTTTTTTTTTGAAGTTGATCTAGTCCCTTTCTGTGTGACCCAGGCAGGCAGGATAGCCATGAGCAAGGGTGAGGGAAAGGTAGAATCATCACCTCTTGGGAGGCACCACACGCCAAGCAAGTCAAGGGTGTGGACATTTCTCAAGAGAGCTGGTGAGAGGTGCACTGAGTCAGACCCTTCCACCTGGACAAGCTCTCTCCTTTGATGGCTGGTATTCTACCTATTTACTCTTTAAAGCTCTCTGTATTTATACAATCTGGCTCATTTTTCATATGAATTGCTACAAAAAGGATCCAACATTGGCATGGTGGTGCAGGAGGTCTCTGGTGTTGAGCCACCACTGACTCCTGACTCCCAGAGCCCTGATGCTGTATTAGTTGCAGAAAGTGGAGAGATTCATTAGAGTCAGGGCAGCATTTCCTTTCCTGAGATGCGCCTCAGCCTCTGAGTGGATCATGACTTTATCTAAGGACTTCAGATCTAACACCTGCAAGGGCTCCTGGCAAAGCTAGAGGACCTTCTTTTCCTCCCAGCGTGCTGGCATGTCCCCCAGAATTATGTACAGAGGCAGCGATGTGATTGTTACTTGCCCACAGATTAAATAGGTTTATATTTTTGTTTGCCCTGATATACTCCTCCAATGATGGTTTCAAATGGAAAATTATTTTCCTGAATAAGATGAGAGAGAGACCCCCAACTCCAGAGTCTGGGAACGATTGCCCACTAAAGCATGATCCAAAGCTGTGGCCTGTTTCTCACCATCCCGTGGCAGCCTGCTCACATTCATGACCTGAGCATGGGGCAGAGATGGGCTGATGTGTTTTGGGGGAGTCAACTGTGGGGCAGAGTCCCCCAAGCCTGTTTGCAGCCTTGGTCCCTAGCCATCTGGGGCAGCCCTCCATCCCTGTCCTTCACCCACACTCAAGCAGCAGTTTCAAGCAGTGGAAATAAAATGACATTATTGCAGGCAGAGCTGATTTCATGAAAAATGCATTGTCTTTCCACGGCTTCAGTAAAAATATATTGGTTTCTGCCAGTTTTAATTAGAAACCATCTATTCTCAAAACTTGGTAAGTGAGAGGGGAGTGAACATGAAACATCTGAGGGACTTCAAATCTCTTTCAGGGACTGAATTAATGGACTTTAACCCTTTGTCTGCAAACGAAACTGAAGTAATGTTTCCTCCTCCTGAACATACACTGGAAAATAATCATATGAAAACACTAAAGTATTCATTTATTTATTGTTTGGGCTCAGGAATTATTGCTTTGCTTTGCTTTTCCTTGAAATATATAGTTTTGTTCTAAAAGGTGAAGTAAAAAATTGAGTAAAGCTATTATCAACCTTAAAAATAGCAGTTATAATAAGTGAAACAGAAAGTTGCATTCAACAAAAAAAGACAAAGGTTTCCACTTACTTTAGAAGCCCTTCAAATTTTGTTTTTGTCTGGTTTTCCCATACTGCATTGTGGCAGTCTTTGAGATGAAAGCACTGCGATGAGAATTCAAGACATTTCATTTTGTAAGTGTCAGGATAAGAGTCTTGACTTTTTTAAAGTCTTTCTACCTGTTTTCTTTCGAGCTGAACTCAGCAAGGCTGCAAAAAGCTACGGGGTTCTCAGAGAGGACTTGTCTTTTTAGAGTCGCTGTTAATCAGAAAACTAAAGCCCCTTTTGCTAAAAGGCAGCACGTTGGTCAGAGGCCAAAGACTGATATCAATTTGGTGGTATTGACTTCACTACCAAACAGCCCCAGATATGTCTTTCTGAAAAATAAAAGGTCTTGGAATAACTCTGTTTTGATGCTCTTTAACCACAACAAAGTGGCTTACTCTTGTTTAGCCTTTGAAACCAAATTAACCTTCCCCAGAGCAAGGCTTTTATATTCTGGAATGAATGTACTCATACGGAGTGTTATTCTGCAATTACTGTGCACTTTAAATTTGGTCTCAGTGTAACATGAACAATTGTGTAGAGGCAACAGGGTGTGCTGTCTAATGAATACCAAGAGCATCCCCTGCTGCCTGCCAGAGACATACACTCTGCATACCGATCTTCATTGATTTCTGAATTTGATATTTGTAAGATAAAAAGCAATCCTTGAATGAAAGAGCGACAAAACGCCATGGCCGCCCGAAGGTTTTGTGCCTTGGGAATCCCAGTGAACTCCCTGACAGGGATTTTTACAGCCAGTCTCTGCAGGAAGACAATGATTTAACAGAGGGGATGTGAATCATCACCAGAGGGCTTTGAAAGGGCTCCAGCTTTGCTTTCAAGTGGTTTTGTGTCAATGCCTCTTAAACTGGCTTGAAACAAGGTAAGCAGAAAAGTGCCACTTGGACAGATTCATCCAGACAGCTCATCCCGCTGCTTGAACTAGCCTGCTTTTGTAAAACTTGGGCAGAGGGTGGAACATAGAAATGCTTCAGCTTCCTAAATACCTGAGTTACACCACCACGGAGCAGCCTCCCGTGGAAAGTCAGCCAAAAATTATGACATGCCGAAGATGACTTCCTCTACTGCCTGCGGCCACCCCCTGATCAGGAGGTCCCCGAGTGCTGTAAATGATGGGTACGTAGTGATGAGTAAAGGTGCAGGATTGACTCTGCCACGCTGAGCTCTGGAAGAGGGTTGGCTTGCATTTCTTTGTCCCAGTTTTGATTAATGGGTGTCAGCCCTGCGTCTGTCTCCCAGTTATCAGCAATGTCCCCTAGAGGAGGAAACAAAGTGCCTTTTGGCAAGGTTCTTTCAACTGAATCATAGTTTTCTGTTCAAAGCCATTTGCTGCTTGCAAACCTGTCTTTCTTGTATTTACAGCTCCTTCCCAGGCGGGCTCCCGGGGCTGGGGCTTCCCTGTTGATGCCACAGCAGAAATGATAACGGCAAAGTTGGATCTGTGAGGGGTTGGACTCATGCCACTGTAAGAGATGATGCTTCAGCCTCCTGTCCCGCCTCCACCTCTGCTGCTCTCTCCAGGTCAGCTACAGCGGCCACAAAGGGGATTCTGCCCGTCTGCTGGGCTCTGCTTTGCTGTTCTCGTGCTAAGACTCCACTAAGAGTCACTGAGGACTCTCCTGGCCGCTTTGTTACAGACAAAAGCTTTGAAATGCTCTTCCAATCTTCAGAGCACGAGCTACAGCTCTGGCAAAAACTGCAATCATGTTTGCCTTCCAAGTGACAATGAGTGATAGCCAACTTTTTTGATGGGTAAAGGTTTGCTTCTGAAGTTTCCCAGCTGCCCTGGAGAGCTGCTTCCTCTCTACTCTGACCAGCTTACAGAATCTAAGTCCTGGCTCACTTTTGACTAGCAGCAAACCTCCCATCACAACCTGCCTGGCCAAAATCATGGCCAGGCACCGAGCCACAGCAGTGAAATTAGCATTGCTTGCTTTGTTCTTCCATAAAAAGTTGATTTGCTGCCGTGTTAGACCATGAATAACAGAGAAAGCAAAGATGGGGCTCTGTTCCTCTCTCACTGTTATTAAAACTCTAAATCAGGTTGCCTACAGAGCTATCTCTGTTACCTTCACAAATGAGAGCAGGGAATTGGCCTCTTTTGTCTCTGATGGAGGATGCAAGCACTGTCAGCAATGCTTATAAAGCACCTGGATTTTCCTGAGCCCACCAGTTTACAACTTATGATGTTACAAGCCACCACAACAGGTCTTGTAGGAAAAAGCTTGACAGATCCTCCTCCGAAGGGGCAGCTCTGCTGTAGTTCAGACCATCAGAGAGAAGGCAGGGGACAGGGCTGTGCCTTTGCCTTGCTGTGCTGCCCAGATCTCCCCTACCTGTAAATCAAGTGATGGACTTGTTAAGTGTGGATGTTTGTGTTGCAGAAACCCACATTCAGGTTAGTTTTCTCTGTCCATAAAATCCTAACCCAGAAACGTTGCTCTTGCTGAGACATGGCTGGAAGGACGCAGGGAAGGTGGTGGGGAAAAGGGATCTTAACTTTCTATTATGTTTAGCCTGATCTAATTCTAATTGTTTCATAAAAAGAACATGAAAACCCCAATGTTTTGTTTTCCTTTGGACTTTTTGTTGTTACACAAGGTTTACGTTTTTTTCATTTGATTCTTCTGGCAGCCTTTTTTTTGCCCAGATATCACTTACCAGCCTGACTACAAATAGCTCTGGCTGACCTGAAAATGCTTTTCCACTGATCAGATAATTCATCTTAAATGCTCTGCCAAGTGAGAGCAGTGAGTCACTCATGTCTCTACAAACCTAGTAACAGCCTGCTTCAGCAGCCAGGCCAGCAAAGCTCACACCCACAGACAAAGAGAGCTCAACAAGTTGGTTTTTTTCCCCACTTCGATGCCATTAAACCAGGGGAAACTGATCCCTCCTCCATCTTCTGGAATGAGCTTCCTATCCTCCCACGGACAGGAGACCAGGGTAGAGAAATGGCGATGCACTTGCAGATGGTAACGAGCTTGCAGGGATTTGTCTTCATGCACGTGCACATCTATGGCTCTGCCTTTCCTTCTACAAACCAACCAAAGGGAGAGGAGGGCAGGAGCTCCAGGTTCTTCAGCCCTGCTTCCCCCTGTGCTTGGCTGGGACCTGTGCCTGCAGGTCCTGGGGAAGCGGGGAGGGAGGATCCCATCTGGATGAGCATGTGAGAATGATCAGCACAGCACATAGTCAATATGGAATGTCAGTGATGGGCTCATCACAGCGAGGGTAAGCACGGGTGTCTGGTCAGGTAAGAGCAAACTCTCAAAGTCTTTTAGTGCTAGATCATGAAGACCAGGCTGCACAAGTAGAGTTTTTAATAACATGCCAAAGAAAGTTGGGTTTTTCTTCTTTGGGAACTTTGAATATCAAGTAGGAAAGGTCAACTGCAGGTGGAACAGAGCATTTCAGTTTGCTTCTTAGGTCCTTCTCCTTTAAACTTAATTTTTAAAGCTGAGTGTTTTGGGGGATTTTTTTTGGTAAATGTGGACACACAGTATTTTGAAAAGACAGAGATGGGCTTGAAAAAAAAAAGATCTGTTGAGCCAAGTCTGCGTTTTTTCCCCACTGAAAGCAGGCAAAGCTCTCCTTTAGCTTCTCTGGGCCTTTCTTCTCACCCAACATCTCAGGTAGTGCCTCAGGGGACCTGTGGTGTCTCTCCACAGGAGCAAATGGCTCATTGTAAAACCCTCTTCTGTCACATCTTAGACAATCTGAAGGGCTCTGTTTAGCCTGGGCAGCTCCTCAGAGCAACAAAGCCTGAGCTGCTCAATTCTGCAAAGGAAAAACTCTGTGCAGTTATAACTGTGTCGCTTTGCACCAACTTAAATTACATCCCAAAGGAATACAGAAATTTAGTGTACACTTCCTCCTCAGAAAGGGCAAGGATTTAAGATGAGGCTTGTTCTATCAGTGCAGGAACAGCTCCTGTTGGGAGTGGATATAATCTTACTGAAGAGTAAATACCATAATCTGGTTGAGTTCCTGTCCCTGCTGCTTCTCAGACCATTGAATAAACATTAACTAACCCATCCCACCTCCCCCAGGAGGGGAAAGGATTAGGCCCATTCAGCACAAACAAATTAAACGCCACATTTCCAGACACCATGTGCCTCGACTGGCCTACAGCAAACTTCACCCCTCCTTATCCTTGGCTCTGATTTCCATAATGAAAGGTCTAATGATGTCACAGGACACAGCCCTGGTGTATCAATCTGTCCCCACAAAATATAGTGTTTCTAGGAGGCTTTATAGGGCTTCTTTAAGTCGTCACTTCGTACCAGCTACAGTCCCCCCAAACCCCATGGAGGAGATCTCTTCTGATTTATGGAAATGGAATTAAACAATTTTAGTCAAATGTAGTTGAAACAGGCTTAAAATAAACACCCTAGGGCTGGTGTGGTCTTGGAGTCATACTTGTCCTCCAGTGCATTGCCAGCCAACTTAACCCAAGCTCCAGAGACATCTGGAAGGGCAGAGGCCAAGCACAACTCATGCCATAACACTGGCTCGGCTCCTGTTTGTGCTTTGGTTGGGACTGAGCACCACGGGCATTGCTGGTGTCACAGCCCAGGGACACCAGGGCCCAGGGACTGGAAGTGGATGGGAGCACAGTCCCCATGACAGAGTGGTGAGCATCACACCTCTGCGACAGCAGCCCCAGGCAGCCTCATTATTGTGCTCTAATTAATTCAAACTGGGATTTGCTCTTGATACAAATGCAAACAAAACTTTTCTACCTGCTGGTTTTGCAAAGTTAATCAGGGCTGGGATTCCCTGCTGTGTCCTCACAGCACTTTGGCGGGGTTAGAGTTGAATTTGAGATTTGCTTGGGACCATGGTGTGCCAGGAGCAAAGCCGAGTCCTTCTTTCTGCTCAAATTATCCTGCTTTCAGGCTGGAAATCTCCTAAAGATAAGCTTTTCGATGGGGGTAACAGCATCTTCTCTTCTGGTTGGAGCACGTCAGTGGGGTAAATCCCTCTTTGTCTGATCCATTCATTGTGCCCAAGAGGTTTTGAGTTTCCTGTTGGTACCTCTTAGAATCATAGAATCCTTCAGGTTGGATAAGACCCTTGGGATCATCGAGTCCAACCATCAACCCCACTCAACAAAGTTCTCCCTTATACCACATCTCCCAACACCACATCTAAAGGACTCTTAAACACATTCAGGGATAGTGACTCAACCACCTCCCTGGGCAGCCCATTCCAGTGTCTGATCACTCTTTCTGTGAAGAATTTTTTCCTAATGTCCAGTCTCAACCTACCATGTTGAAGCTTAAAGCCACTTCTCTAAGCAAATGCACCACCACCACAGGGGATGTCCTGATGGGGGATGTCCTCATCAGGGTACCCCAATCATGAAAATGTTCCCATGCGCAGGGTATCTCTGCTCCCTCTGCAGTCATTGGGGATTGGGACAACCCAACCTGGGGAGCCCAGAAGGCAACTCAGCTCATCCCAAAGCAGATTCTTGCACCCAGGGTTTTACCTCTTGCTCCTGAGAGCTGAAAGAAAGGCCTCATGCCATGCTGAGGTCAAATGGAAATGGTACAGAGAGGTCCCCGCTGGGGACCACCCAGGATCATCTGCCCCATCTCACCTCCCAGCTCTGCTCCTTTGGCAGCAGGATAGAAATTATCTTTTAGATTGTTTTTTCTTCTTGTTTTCTCAGTTCAGCCACTTGAGGCAGGACAATCAGGGTTGCCATAGCAATGAAAGGATGACTTCTTAATTTGTGGAATCCTTTCTCATAATTATTCTGAGAATTGTAATCCCATGAAAACTGCCTTCTATGGAGATTTTCAGTTAAGTGAAGTTAGAAAGAAAGAAAAGTTGATGAAGACATTTTTGGGCAAAAAAAAAAATGAAAAAATATATATGTTGGTGAATTTTCCTGGCCTGTTTCATGTTTTGACAAGAACAAATGTGTTATCCAGAAACAAGGGCCTGGAACGGGTCCTAAACTTGAATAATTCATGAGTAACTCAAAGTGCTTTCATAGACTTCCTGAGGTACAAGAGTACCAGGCAGAACTAACACATATAAGTCAAAATAAAACTGTGTAAAGCTTAATGGAGAACAAGTATGATTTCAAGGGCTATTTAAATGGGGAGGCGCTAAAGGAAAATATCATTCTCCTGTTGCATTTTTCACCCCCAAATCTCTTAGCCCAAGACACAGGACAGAAGCACCACTACTTTAATTTTGCATGGAATGAAAGGAACTTTTGCTCAGTGTGATGCAGGGGAGGATGGAGCTGGAGGCCCCCCCAGCCCCGCTTTGCACGCCAAGCAGGTGCCGTGCCAGTCACTGCTAATGCGAGTATCTGCGAAGCCCGGCTGATAAACACGGCCCCGGAGAGAGGGCTGATAAATCTGAGTTATTGCAGAGAAGCCGGGAGTGTGTCAGAGTGAGTGGGACAGGCTCTGATTGCTGAAAAACACTACTGCAAATCCAATATCCCCCTCCTGTAATAAAATCTGTAGATGTAACTCGGTCTGTAGGCTCTGAGCTGATTTGGGCTGAGAGTAATCTCTCTGACCCAGGGAAGCCTCTCCCCCCATCACCAGCCAGATTTGGGGGCTGGAGACTCAGCTCTGCCACCCCTGAGCTATTAACGGGCTATAATATTTCTGTAGGCAGAGGAGGAGGAAGGCATCCAGCAGCATCTTCTCTGCTGCCTGGCGATGCCAAGAGCAGCTGGGGGAACAACCCTCCCCCCACAATAGTTCTTCCACTGGAAAACACTGATCCAACTCTCTGTCAATAGGTTTTAACCAGCACATTCTTTTAGGTTGGCAGGGGTATCGAAATGGATGATTTTAATGTCTTCCAGTTCCTTCCTTTAGAAGGTGTTTCTGAATATGCCGCCATTTTAATATTTTTGGTTTTCTTTCAAGGAGACTTTTTTCCTCTTTAATTGCCCTCATTTTATGCCCTATTATAAATCCGAGCATAATATTAAATACATTGAAATCCAATCAAAATTTCAATTTTTTCATATATATTAAAAAGCCATTTAACTGAACCAAGGCTACTTTGGAAGGGAGAGGATTTCATTTCAGGTGAAACATCAGCATTCAACATTATGTTCCCATTTGGAAAAGCAGGCTCATTTAAGTAGCCAAGCTCCCTCTGCTAAGTGGAGCTCTGGGTCCCCAACAGTTTGAAGACACTGGTGATAAGCAGTTCGGTGACAAGATGGTCCAAAAAGGTCAGGGAAAGGCCAAGAAATGGAAGGAGACTTGTAGGACCATGATCATCTTGAGCAAAGTCCTTCTTTTTCCAGGTGTCACCATCATTGGCCAAGTACTTCCTGGCTTCCCCTCCAAATGCCTGTTGTCCTTCTTTTTTTGCAAAGCCCACGGAGATGTGGCAAAAGAAGCTCCTGTGAAAGTGAAAACAGGGTTTTACATGTCCCTGGTGTTCAATGCAACCACATAAATGATCTGCATCTGGGCCAGGGAAGAGGAACCACGTTCCTGGACTGCAACCATCATTGTTGTTTTTTTCTTTTCTTTCCTAATTAAGGCCACAGAGAAACGTAAGAAGAACAAATTGGCAGAAAACACAGCAATCTCCAGTTCTAAGGAGAGGACTCTGGCCAAGGGCAATGGAGACGGTGTGCTGAACCACACAGGGGGCCAAAGGGTCACCTTTTATTTTTAAAATAACCCATGGTTCTGTCTGTAAGGCCAGCCCTGACTTCCCCAGTGCAAACCCTTCACCTGGGACATGCTTCTGTGAGGGCTCTGGTGGGGCTGTGGAAGCAGAGGGGCTCACACAGGTAGGGGGGACCCTTCTCCATCTCTTTTCCCTCCCCAAATAAACCAATTTTCCAAGTATTTCAGGGCTGGGATCCTTCACCCTGAGCAGTGCAGCATGGGTTTGAGACACAAGAGGGCAGGCAGAGGCTGTGCAAACCAGAGAGGGATCTGGCTTCGTGTCCCTCAGCCACTCTGGACCTGCTGTTTCCCTGTCACCACTCTGTCCTTGTAACTGGGGGGAAAAGGGGCTTACCTGAGGGACATGTCTTCTGGCCCTGCCTGGCTCCTCGGTCTTTGTTTCTGAAGGAGATTTGAAGCAGCAAGATCTGTGAGGGATATTCAGGGGCCGAGGGTGGGCTATGAGCCCCCAAAGCGGGTACTTCACCCCCCAGGGATGCTCTGCCCTGGGTGTCCCCAAGGAGCGAGAGTACAGGTGCCCTTAGCTGGTCTCTGCCATCCTGGGGACTTAAATGGGACTGGTCAGGCTGCTTGGTCCTTACCTGCAGGTACACCTGCAGGGACACCATTTATATGGGTAGCGAGAGGTGCCAACAGCCTTTACCATCCCCTACAACCCATCTCCCCCACCTTTGCTGGTGTCACCCCATAGTGCAGCCCCAGGCACAACCAGAGCTCCTTTCCTCCACTCTCAGGACAACACCAGCTCTGGGGCACAACCTAAGCCACAGGCACTTGCTGGAGAGCATTTGTCCCCCTGGTTTGTCCCCAGCCCCACGAGCAGCAGAGCGGAGCCTGGTGACCAGGCAGCATTGCTGGGCACGGCGCTTCTTCCTCCAGACTGCAGCCAAAGCGTTCTACATAGTTAAATAATAAAAGGCAGCAGATGGTTTATGGTATGAATTACAGAAAACAGGATTGTAAAGGCAGCGCGCACAGCGAACAAATGAAAGCATTAATGCACCAGGCCAAATAACGCAGACGGGGAGGAGATTCGCAGATGGGTTGGTCATGGGTGGGAAAGGGAGCCCATTCCTGCCAGGAAATTTTTACTGGGAGAATCATAGAATCTTCTAGGTTGGAAGGGACCTTCAAGATCATCTTGTTCAATCATCAACCTAACTCTGACAAAAATAAACACCCACACAGCAAACAAAATGCAACACCATCACTAAACCATGTCTCCCAGCACCACGTCAACCTGTCTTTTGAACACCTCCAGGGATGGTGCCCCAACCACCACCCTGGGCAGCCCATTCCAATGTCTGATAACCCTTTTAGTGAAAAAAGTTTTCCTAATATCCAGCCTGAGCCTTCCCTGGTGCAACTTGAGGCTGTTTCCTCTAGTTCTGTCACCTATCACTTGGGAGAAGAGACTGAACCACCCTGGCTACCCCCTCCTTTCAGGGAGTTGGAGAGAGTGTGAAGGTCTCCCCTCAGCCTACTTTTCTCTAGGCTGAGGGGAGCCTCTCCTCAGAGGCCTCTCCTCCTAAGACTTGTGCTCCAGATCCCTCACCATCTTTGTTGCTCTTCTCTGGACCTGCTCCAGCCCCTCAATGACTTTTTTTGTGGTGAGGGCCCCAAAACTGGACACAATACTCGAGGTGGGGCCTCACCAACGCTGAGTACAGGGGGATGATCACATCCTGAGTCCTACTCACCATGCTTTTCCTGATACAGGCCAGGATGCTGTTGGCCTTCTTGGCCACCTGGGCCAAGAATGGTCTTGTCCCCATCTGTGGGTAGATGGTGAGCACAAAGTTAGATAGGCAGTGAGGTCTGGAGCTCAGGAACAAGGGTCTTCTGGCCACTCTGTCCTCAGCAGCTCTAATTCTGGTTTGCACATTGCTTGGGTCCACTCAGCACTGTCTTCTCCACCCCTCCTGAAAAGGGCATGATGAGCTGCAGGAAGTTTGTAAGGCCTCACCTTGGCTGAATTTCTGCTTAATGAAGGAAGGGCCCAGCTCTGTTCAGCCACACGCGGGCTTGCATTGAGAGCCTGGCTTCCAGTCACGGGCAGAGACGGAGGAGGAGGGACCATTTTTTTGCATTTCAGGGCTGATGGGGAATTGTCCAATGAGGAAACCAGCCTCACGTGGCATCTTCTTCTCCTGCACCCTGTCTGTCCACCAGGACCGGCCATGCTCTCAGCACAGTCCTGGAGCCTTCTGGCTATGGAAGGAGGTTCAGCTTTAGGGCAGGAGCCTGGTACTCTGAAAGACTACTCATAAATCCAACTCATGGCTCTCCTGCCAGCTTTCTGGGTGACTGCTCATGAGTCTTTTGCCCTCTCTTTGCCTCAGTTTCGCTGGTGTAGAATGGAGAGTAGGGTTGTGCTGCCATATAGTGGTGTTGGGATGAGTAGCTCAGCCTGAGAGGTTCTCCCATAGGGCAGTCTCTGCTGGGGGGGTTCCACAACTGGGCTTTGGAGGGCCAAATGTGGCTTTGGAGGTAGGAAAAGCTGAAACTATCTCACCTCTGGGTGAAAACCGTCAGGGGGAGGACAGTCTGGTTCATGGTTAGGGGACAAGGGACTTGGGGTCTGTCAGTGAAGGTGGAGCACCTGAAGGGGCCAAAACAGAGCAAAGCACAAAGGCTCTTTCAGGGTCTGTGCTCCTGTGCACTTGGGGTTATAAATTCAAAACTTGGGCTTATTTTCTCCCAGATAATCTTTGAGTTTGTCTTTAAGGTAACTTCTTGGGTGGCTGAGAGTCACTAGACATTGCCCCACAGACTGTGACAGGCTCTGTCTGTGCTTTGACCCCCTGTTCCCACCTCATCCAAGCTGGGAAATTTGCCTCCTGGATGCTACCATTGCCCCCGGGACCCTCACCCGCCATAGTGCTGGGTGCTTTACGGAGGCAGAAACTGATTTTTAATTCTGAATCTGAACAAAAGCAGGCAAAAATACTGCTGTGCATGAGACAACACAGAGGGGAATTACTCCAGACCCTGCTCAGCACCTTTTATCTCTGGGCTGAACCCCATTCATTCCCACCTCCTGCAGCATGCACTAAGGATCCTCCCTGTACGGAGGCATCGTTACAGGATTTTGCGTCATCTCTTGGGTAGGAAATCTTTCCCAGTTTGCCTCCCCCACTCCCATCTCCTCCTCCCCCTTCCCCCCCCCCCCCCCCAAACCCTGGCTGAATGCACATCTGGGAGCATCTTCCCCAAACACATCCATCACAGCTGCCTTTCAGCGGCAAACAAAACATCTGGGCATTCTGCTGGCTGAAAGTCTTCTGAGTCCTCGGTGGGTTGAGCCTGGGGGCTACCAGAGCTGCTCGACACAGCGTCCTCAGACCCCGTGGAGGCACGGCCACTTGCCAACTCACCCCCCAGGCAGGAGCTGGGGGTCTGTGATGGCAGCCCCCCTCTCCCTGCCCTCTCCAAAGCTCTCACCCCGCCACGGGGCTCCGGATCGATGGGTGACTCATGGCTCTCAGCAATTCACCCTGTTGAGAGTCCTGAAGTGAAGGGATGCTCTGAGACAGAGCGAGGAGAGATGCTGCAGCCCCTCTCCTCCTGCTGCCTCTCCCCACCGAGTCCTGCCCTGTCTGATTTTTCACTCTGAGCTGCTGTGGCAGAGGAGAGGCTTCATGTGATTGGTTTCTCCACTGCTTGGTCTGTGTGTGTGTATGTGCCGAGCAGCAATTTTTCCCCTTTATTTTTTTTTTTTTAGCTTTTGCCTCCCCTTTTTCCTCTGGTACTTCTCCTGCTGAATTAGCTGCCCACCTTTCCCTGGGAGAAGCCCTTGGAAATAACACAGGGGAGCTTTTTTTGGAGGGGGTATTTCTTGAAGCCCCGCCCAAAATGGAGGGGTGGGGAGGAGGAGGGATGCCTGAACCCAGCAGTTCGCATCCCCGAAGCACAGGGAGCATCACCCGGTTGGTCTGAAAGCCGCGCTGCTCTGCAAGACATCGGCTCTGGGAAGCAGCATCCTTGGGCTTTACGCACTAGTTACCAGGCTGCGAGCTGCCTCCGCTTGTTTTAAGCTCGTTCTCTCGCTTCATCTCATCTCCCTTCGGCGTGCGTGTGTGTGTGTAGGGGGGAGGACTTTATTTCCATTGGCTCAGCTTTCGCTGCCTTCCACATCACCTTGGTGTCTCCCTAAATAAAACCAGCCCTTCTTATCGCACCGAGGAAATCAAGAGCGAGAGTTTGAATGGATTTTATATAAATATTTACCCCTACGGAGGTACTGCTGAGTTTGTGGGATAAAATCGTAGCTGCTGGCCTGAGTCTCTCTTTCTCCCTCCCACCCCTAAAAGGCTTTAATTACTTTTGAGAGGAGAGGAGAGAGGTCTGGATCCCAGTTCCAGGTACAGACTGACCCAAAAAGCAGTGCCAGGATTTAACTAACTGTCCCTTATGGATCTGAAGGACAGCACCAGCGAGGGCAGCATGGGCAGCCTGCAGCCTTCAAGCATCCAGATTTTTGCCAACACCTCCACGCTCCACGGGATTCGTCACATCTTCGTCTACGGGCCAGTGACCATCCGTCGCCTGCTCTGGACCTTGGCCTTTGTGGGCTCACTGGGTCTCCTGCTGGTTGAGAGTTCAGACAGGGTGGCTTTCTACTTCTCCTACCAGCACGTGACCAAAGTGGATGAGGTCGTGGCAAACAGCCTGGTCTTCCCTGCTGTCACCATCTGTAACCTCAATGAGTTTCGCTTTTCCCGGCTCACCACCAATGATCTGTACCACGCCGGGGAGCTCCTGGCTCTGCTTGATGTCAACCTGCAGATCCCCAACCCTCACCTGGCTGACCCGGCTGTCTTAGCCATCCTCCAAGAGAAGACCAACTTTAAGCAGTATAAACCGAAAGTTTTTAACATGCAGGAGTTCCTGGCACGGGTTGGCCACGACCTGAAGGATATGATGCTGTACTGCAAATTCAAAGGCCAAGAATGCAACCACAAGGACTTCAAAACTGTGAGTATGAACAGGAACTCTGCTTTCCTCTTCTCTGGGTGTGCAGACGGTGGTGGCGTTGCAGGACCAGGAGAGCATTGGAGGTCACTGGTCAAGATGTGTGGGCAGGGTGTGCTGAGTGAACGGTGCCCACCGGGCTCTGGCAAGGCAGAGGAGGAGGAGGCAGCCTGTTGAGTTGAAGTTTGTTTGCTGGAGGGGGGATTACGTGGGGTCAGCCCTCCAAGGGCTTGCAACAGGTCCAGTCTCCACCCTGCATAAGGCCCGTGGCCTCCCTGCTTGATGTCAGACCAGATGGGTCCTGCTGAGGATCAGAGGGGGCTTGGAAGTCTCTTGCTGTGGCCAGCGAATGTTAGCCAGCTGCAGAAAGTAGAGAGGGCTGGAAGGAGGCCAGCAAGAAAGGCAAGCGTTCAGGGACGGTCTGAGTGATGTCGTTAGTCAGTTGTATTTCCCCTGGTGTTCGTAGCTTTGCTGAAATCTTGGAAGGGGGAATTTTTCTGCTTGTTCCTGGTGGTCATGGCTTACAAATCCTAGTTTGCTGTGGAGCGTGGGCAGGAGCTGGGTCACTTCCAGGTGCTGTGTTAGAGAGAAGAAGGAGGGGGGGAAATAGAAGAGGAAAAGAAGTCAGGGTCTGCTCTGAGCCCAGTCTGCTCTTGGGGTGAGGGGGAGGTGGAGCGAGCCGGGCAGCCTGAGGATCCTGAAGGAAGCAGACGCTGCTCAATTTACATCTTGTGGATGACACCCCCATGGCAGTGCAGGCTGGCCTGGGAAGTTTGGCTGCCAAAAAGTTAAAATAGCTTAAAATAGAAATAAAGAGTAGATTGCCTGGAAGAAGTGATGCCCCCAGTGTGCTTCTGGGGCAGGTGAGTGGCCCGGGGCTGTAGAGGGGTCTGCTCCCCCCAGTCTGGAGGTCTGAGCCCTGTCCTAGCAGAGATGTGCGAGTGCGGGCTGGAGACTGGGCTAAGTTGTACTTCGCTCTCAGGCCACTCTGGCCAGTACCTTCACACTGACCCAGCCCGTTGGGGAGTTTCAGTAATCCCAGGGTCAGTAACACTACAGCTTTCGGCTGCTTGTTCCTCTGGGAGCGATGCTGCTTGTTGTGCTCACTACTCACCGTCCTGCAGAGAGGCAGGTGCCATGGCAGGTTTTGTGATGGTCCGGTTTGTCAGTAGGATTTTTGTCTGTTGTTGGGAGAAGGGAATATTTTCTGTCTCTGCTGCTTTTGGATCTCCCAGAGAGTGAGTCCAACTGACTTGTGCTACAAAGTCATAGCCATCGCCTGGACTGTGCTTTTTTTAAACGTCTGAGTAGGAATATATAATTTTACGCCTCAGTTATTGCCTGTGCATAACCCTGATGCCTTGCCCGTTTCAAACTGGATATCCAGACAAACTGCTCCTTTGCTCCTGCTTGTTGGGCAGACGTTGGACCATGTGAATCACAGGAAGGTATCAAGAAAGTCACTAGGAGAAGAGCTTGCTAAGTAAAAGCCATGTGTGACTTAGTCTGGAGAATGGGATAGAAAAACAGATGCAAAAGTCCAGGGGACAGAAGAGTTGGGGAGTGAGGACAGATCCCAACAAGAGGGACAACCCTTCCCTAACCATAGCAAGAGTGTAGGAAGAGGGAAGTTCTTCCCATGGGCTTCTCAATATGCAATAAATACCAGCCAAAGGCAAAAGCCTCAAAGCCAGCAAGAAAATAGCACATTCAAAACATCTGCAGGACTTTAAAAAGCAGGTCTTGTTCTCAGATAAGATGGGAGCTTTTAGCAACCTCCCTGGGACATTGTGGGGTGTCATCTCTCTGCCCAGTTAGTTTGAAGTAGCTGCTTCTGAAACAATGATTTTTTTTTAATTTTTTTTTCCCATGGGGGATACAGTAGTTTCCAGAAGGACTAAATGTTCCCTCTCTGCTGAATAAATCCTTGCTCTGCTAAAGCAGGTTAGGGCCAGCTAGAAACAGATAGGATATAACGGACTGACAGCGCTTGTCCTTGTCAAAGTACTGTAGGGATTCAGAAACAGGGCAGTGAAATACTTCAGTCTATTCTGCAAAGCAGCTCCTAGATGATCCAGATGACAACATCTTCCCAACATTGCTGTGCCTTTCTAACAGAAGCAGGTGTTTCTGTCCCACTGACTCCAGGTTATGGAAATCTGGGGAGCAGCACTTGACAGAGACACAACAACCCCATTTTTCCTTCCAGACTTCACCTCTCAGAGATAAAAGGCAGCAAAAAGTGTCTGCTTGAAAGCTGAGTAGGTCTTTCCCCAGGGAGAATGCTGTAAAGGTCTTTGAACTGCCTTTGGGCTGAATCAGAACCTCATGTCCTGGATGAATTTTGCATTTAATCACCAAGGACCTGTTGCGGCTGCACAGGGGCTCTGTGGCAGCCCATCCGTTCTGCTGCGGTACCAGCTGGGAAAAGAGGAGAAGCATCACTGTTGAAGCCTGGTTTCTTTCCTGTCAGGAAGCAGAGGGTGCAAATCCCAGAACAGTTCTGTAATACGTCAGCATGCCAAAGAACTCCGGCTCCTTTTCTGTACTCCCCAAATTCATGCATCTGGGAGCAGAAGAGGAGGGAGCTTTGCAGGAGGAGGCTGCACCAAAGCAGTTACCTCTGCATTAAGGTACTGTTAAAGAAGGGAGGGCAGTATTGCCAGCGGGTCACCCGTCCCTTCTGGTGCAAAGGGGTGTGTGGAGCGTGCAGCCTGAATAAAGTACACCCCTCTTTTGCTGTAGGGGAAAGCAGGAGCTGGGATGGCAGTGTCCTGGCACTTCGTAACGCATGACTTTACCCTCCCTCCTTCCTTCTCCACTTCCCTGTCTCAATTCTCTGCCGCTGCTTTATTAACAGGATTTGGGCAGCGCTTTCCTTACTTTCCTTCTCCCCAGGATGATGCCTAATGCCTCTCAGACAACAGTTGCCCGTATTACGCTCTGCTCAGAGTGTTAAGCTTGTCTGCAGAGACACATCCAAAAGGAACAGCGAGGTCTTAGCGGAATATGTGCTGATTCCTGAGCTGGCATTGCAACGCGCCGAGCAGCAGATAAGATAATGCAGACCTCTGCTGTAGGCAAAGAGATGAAGAATAGAATATTGGCAGAACAGGCTTTAGCAAACCTTGGAGTTATTGGGAGGAGGGAAGCCTGATAACAGCAGCAGCCGAGGAAATCCCCTGCTTTTTTTTTTTTTTTTTTTTTGTGTGCGTCGCTCCTCCCAGGAGGTCTCGATTGAAAATGACCCCGCACATGGAGGTTTTTTTCTGGAGGAGCTGTGCTCATGCTGCTCGATGTGACATTAAGGTCTTCCTATCCTACGGCTGCTGAGTGTGGCTCATCAGCCTCGGACACCCCACTGTGTTTTTGTGGTGACTTCTGTGGGCGTGATGGAGCCAAGCCTCTTTCCTGGGGCTGTTGGTGTGACTTCAGGTCCTGCACTGTCCCGGCACGGGATGAAGTGAGCAGTGGCAGGGGTGGCATGCAGGAACCATGCGTGTGTGTGGCAGAGCGAACGTGTGGGGCAAGAGGGAAGAAAAGTCTGTGAAAACCTTTCCAGCCCACGGGGCAAAGGCAGAACAACTGATGGGATGACCTGGGTGTAGATACCGAGGAGATGAACAGGAGGGGCTGTCTTAATCCCACCTTGCTGAGAAAATCAGCCCCAGCAGCCAAGCCCTGCCAGACAGACTCGGTGGACGGCAGTGGGTGTGCGTTCTGGAGCCTGAGCATGGTTTTGAGTCAGGTCATTTGCTAAATGGAATGTGTAACGTGTGCTTCCTCGCACATCCAATTCATTTCAGAGGTAACACAATAACTTAGCCTGTGTCTGCTATGTCTTCGTTGCTGGATGTCAATTTATTTTCAGTGGCCGTGACAATCGAGGGATATAACTCATTTATTTTCAGTACACATTCCTACTGAAAGACAGTGTCCGCATAATGGAGAGTATCTCATGTGAATATTTCTATTCTGAGGCACAAGTTTCTGTCAATCTATCTGTCTCTCTGCATGCATCTTTTTTTTTCTCCCATTCTTTCTAGTGTGCCCATGAGGCCAGTATTTACTAAAGAGCTTTGGGTTTATAGACTGATTAGTCCATTCTCATCTCCTGTTATACAACTTCCATGATCTTCAATAAAAAAAAATCTGGATGGTGGCTGCCTGATTCAGGAAAGCTTTGTGTCTTTCTATTTAACAATTTTTCTGAAAAATCATGACTTTCTCCAAAGTTTGTCCTGGATTATGAGATGCCATAATGGGATGTGTAGTTCTGGGATACCTTTCACACAAATAGGTAGTTCTTGCACTAAGAGATGAAAACTTTGTGCAGCCTTCCTATTTTGCATTGTATCACCTTGAGTCAGTGCACGGGTACAGGAGTGCTGGATCATCGTGTCACTGTTGGTGGTGTCTCCATTGGGTGTCTACAATGAGGTGAGTCATGTATCTGGCTGACGTGCCAACCATGCCATTGAGAAAAGCAGACACTCATTCTACCCAATGTTTGCCTGGACTAAGTTTCTCTGTCCCTTAAGTATTGAACTGTAAAATGAGCGTGGTAGTGCTTCCCCAGGGAGCTGGTGGGGCTTGTGTTTCCTTTATTTATTACAAAATGGTAGGATAATGCTTTAAAATTCACCAGAATGTTTCATGGGAGGATGCCAGTTGGGATGAATATCTGTTCATTAAAAAAGTTTCCTGGGTCTTCAATTGTTTCTGGAGTTAAAATCTAATGAAGAGAAAGCTGTAGAACCTTAGTGGGGTCTTTTCATGGCAAACCCAATTTGAAGTCCTTTAATACTGAAAGTATTCACACCGGCTGGACTTAAGGTTCTTTTCCAACCAAAATGATTCTATGATTCTATGGGTGAAACAACTCCCATAGGACAGAAAATTCAAAAGAGTGGCTGTAGGACATTTACTTGGGATGTGGGTGATCCACGTTTGAGACATTGGTCTAGCTCTTCCTTAATTTTCTTTTAAAAGGTCTGTGTTTTGTTCTGGTTTGAGCTGTTTTTTGACCAGGCCACACTCCCCTCCCTCACTAGAGGTTTGAGATGGGAAACCTAAAGACCTGAGATATCTCAGGCATGAGCACAGGCAAAGCTTCAGACACAGCTGGACACCAGAGGGTTTTGAGTGCAAAGGAAGATAAGGCATGGGGTGGGGGGGGACCCTGGAGGAGGAAAGACAAAGCACTTCTGTGAGTAAGTGCCAGCTGTGGGCTCAGCCTTCCCTTGCCCACGGCCTCAGCTTACACCGTGCACCTGGCTCCTTCACTTGAGGGAGAGCAAGAACTGCTCTTGTCTTCTTAAGTGATTCCAGTTCATCATAATGATTTATCAAGAGGCCAAGTGAGAGCTGCTCTGTCCCTTGAACCCTACCACACCTGCTGAGGGGTTTGCACTCAAACCAGCATCTGGAGCTGAAGCAAAATGCAAATGCCACCCTTGAGATGAGGAAGAAATGCTAAACGGGAAGGATGTCATTAGAGTTGCAAGGACAGAGGAGATATTTAAGGACCGCAAGGTTTTATCAAAATTTTCCTGGGAAATGTGTGAAACTTTCCTTTGCATTATCTCAGAGGAAATACCTCTGAGTCCAACTTCTTGCACCTCAGACCTCCTACCTGCAGAATGGGGGGAAAATAGCCTTTCTCCCAGAGATACACTGCAAGCTAAAGGTCTGGAAAGCTGCCGAGATGCAAGGTTGTAAAAAACAGAGAACAAGGATAATAAACATCTTTCAGCCACCATGTCTTGGTGTTTTCTTAGCCCATGGCTCTCTGTGACTAACACATTTCATCTCACGGGGTCTCCTTGACAAGAGGTTTTGGACAGAGGTCTCCTGGGTACAGCCTGCTGTCTGCAGCAGATGAAGGGTGAAGCCTAGGAAGCATTCAAACGTACTTGTGCTCTTGCTACATAAACCAGACTTAAGTCTAGTCATGCCCAAAACTATAAGTGAAGGCCAGGAAAGACCAGCCTGGTTTCCATCTGGAGAGGTAAATTGGAACAACATAGGTTGTTCCATACAACCTTCTTCCATACACTTCATGCAAGTGCCCCTTGGAGATTTCCTGACAAATAATAAATAATCTAACAGATGTTCCCTCTTGCAGAAGCTTTGTGCTTATCTGGCCCATTGCAGTGATGCTGTGTGAGAAAGCATGATGTGGCAGCTGTAAAGCACTCTGTGGATTTACTCCAAACACTCCTTGCAAGGTCCTGACCACTATGGTTCAGTGTCCTTGGAAGGCAATGGGCACAAACTGAAACCAGTGGGCATAAGGCAAAACAAGGAGAAGTTCTCACTTGATTAAAGTAGAAAATAGGTCTGACTTCAGTGTTGGACTAGATGGCCTCTTGAGGCCCCTTCCAACCCTAATTATTTGATGATTCTATAATAAAAAGCAGGTGCATACCTCCTGGGTCTTTTGTTGTTTTCTTTGGAGTCTCATTTTTTCATGCTCAATTCACTCTCAGTCTTCAATGAGAGGATGAAAAATGAGAGCCAACACTGGAAGATGGTTACCTTCCCTTCTGTGAGCACTGCGTACAATTTTGTGTCCACATTACTGACCTAAGGAAAAAAATTGACCTAAAACACACAGTTGTTGACAACTCTGTGTTGAGCGTCTGGGGCATTCGCAGTTCTGATTCCATAATGAACCTGTCACAGTTTCTCTGAGCAAACCTCTGTTCTTTTCCATCTCCTGGAATCAGCTTTAGGAGGAGACAGTGGAGATTCCCTGAAAAAAAAACAACCCTCAAATCCATCATTCAGCTTCTCTTGACTGACAAAGTGTGCCTTGCAGCTCCTGAGGAGCACAGCCGGCTGCACAGCAGCAGGGACAGAGAGGTCATCTGAGGCATCTCCATCTCCTCTGGCAGAGCCTGGTGTCTGTGAGTTCCTCCTACGCCTTTACAAAAGCATTTGTTAAAGGATTTTATACCTGGAGTGCCAGCCAGACTCAGCTTGGCCAGTGCAGCAGAATTCTGCATTAATTGGCTGTCAGGGGGGATGCGTGATCAGGATGTGGGCAATAAAAGGCAATATATTGTTCAGATACCATGATAAGGTGGGTCTGAGCAGGGTGCCAGATGGACGTGTTGCTGCCAGAGTGGTACCAACTGTACATATGACTCGAAAGATAAAATATTTTGCTTACTGGGTCAGCATGGGACTTTTTAGCTTAGAGAATAGAAGGCTGAGAGGGGATCCCATTGATGCTGAGCATTAACTAGAGGGCAGATGTCACGAGGATGGGGACAGACTCTTCTCAGTGGTGCCTGGGGACAGGACAAGGGGCAACAGGCACAGACTGGGGCATGGGAAATTCTATCTGAACATGAGGAAAAACTTCTTTACTTTGAGGGTAACCAGAGCCCTGGAAGAGGCTGCCCAGGGAGGGTGTGGAATCTCCTACTCTGGAGATGTTCAAACCCGCCTGGACACATTCCTGTGGGACCTGCTCTGGGTGACCCTGCTCTGGCAGGGGGTTGGACCGGATGATTTCCAGAGGTCCCTGCCAACCCTTGTCATTCTGTGGTTCTGTGGTACTGGGCTGATGTGACCCTTCATGTAGGTTTCCATAGAAAAAACAGATCCATGAAAAAGTAATTTGCCCACAAGATGAGCACAACTCATGAGAGCTGGATGGGGTGGGAATGCAGGTCTTTCAGAGGGAGGAGAACATAAACTGTGGCTATATTTGCAGGATGCAAAAGTCAGCCACTATTTTGCCACCTGCATCTGTTGAGATGTTAAGAAAAGAAGCATTAAATATGTTCCCTTTATTGAGGGATTAGAATAGTCTGAATGGTCTTCGACAAGCTCTCTGCAACTTCCAGACTTGCAAATAGCTTAGGGATCACAAGCTCAACAAGCCAAGATGGAAAAGGAACTAGATGAGGTGGACATGTCTGACTCCCATCTGCCACGGATCAATCTGTGAAACCAGCACCGGAAAAACAAAATTGCCCCTTGAAAGTAAAAGAGACTGCGAGTCATTTAAACAGATTGACACCAGTATGCTCAGGGCCCATCAAGAAACAATTTCCATCCAGCCATGAATATTTACAACTGAAGCACATTCCATTATTTGAAGAAAAGCTGAATTGTTTTGATCATTTGTTGTTGTTGCTGTTGAGGAAAGGATTTAGCCTGTGTGTTAAGTCAGGGAGCGTGAAGTGAAGAAGTGAACAGTAATGGAAAATGCACATATATTTGCTCAGGGTGAGATAGATGAAAGGAGTTTTAATCTGCACTTGGTTAGAATTCCAGAGAGGAGCCCATCAAAGGAGGTCCTGGGCCATCAGGGCATTTTCACGTGCAATAGCAGATGCTCAGTTAGTTGTCTGCTCCTGTCAGATGAGCCAGTTCTGCACTGCGATTTCCTCAGAGACTGGAATCTGAAAAGAAAATCAGAAGTGAGAAAGCCCGAGCCAAATTCAATCTACTCACCTGGTGCTTCTTCAGAACAGTTTGACTTTGCATGGGAAGGGGAATCCAGACTCTGCCCACGTGGTGGGAACTTCGTGCAAAGATGAAGTCCATTTCATTCAGCCCAAAGGTTGCCCAGGTCTGACTGGGCAGTGCAAGGTTTTTGGGAAATGGAGTTTATCCTGAAGGAAACCAGTAGTTTGGGGTCCATCAGTCTATATCTGAAAAAAACCTCCAACAGGTTGAAGGCCAAAAATTTTACTGGGATGAAGCTTTAGCTGCTTGAAAAAGTTGAATTTTCATTATGTTGTTTTGACAATGTTGAAGACTGATATATAAATGAATGTGATGTAAAGATGGGCATGAAATTAAAAGAATTAAAAGTGTGTTTGCCTTTTTAAAGGCTTTTACATTATTGGAGGAAGAAAGTCAAAACAATCCATTTAGACATTTTCATGTTTCATTCTTATTCTTTCAAAGCTATTGGAAATCCCACGCTCATGAGGTGGAGGTCAGTCATGCAAGGACTTCACTTTATGGGGCTGAATCCCATAACAGTGATTCAAACTGTTTGTTCACCTGTACATTTGAGGGAAATTAATCTTAGGCTGGGAGAAGAGAATAAATAAACCCTAACAGATGCTCTCTGATGCCTTAACTGCCTGTGAGTAGGATAATTTAAGGCCTCAAATCTCTGCAGCCGTGATGGGAGACTTCCTCCCCACAGTTCGGGTAGAAGGTGATGAGCTGAGGCCCTGGTACAACAGAGAGGAAAGTACAATTGTCATGTGGGATTGCTCAATGGCAGGCAAGAAAACATCATCTCAGTATGCCACAGGCGGGACAATAAAGGACTAAATTAACTGTAGAGGAGAGTTAATGACCAGTGTGAGGAATTAATGTAAACTTAACCCTTAATTAGTTAAACTTTCACCACCACGCTCCCCTGCTCCCCGGCACTAAAACGGATGGTATATATAGAGACAGCCACTAGAGCCTCCGTGTTTCTTCCATCACCACCTGCTTTGGAAGAGCAGCATGTGTGACCCATCCCTGCCTGCCATGCATGAGCGGCAGCCTCAGCAGCACTGTTAACTCATCAGCAGTTTTCCAGTCATGGAGAAACCTCCGAGAGATGAACAAGGATATCAGAGAGGCTTCAGCTTGACCTCAAATGTGTGATAGCCATATGTTTTTGGAGATGGGAGGGACTCTAAGCCACCTGGGGTGATGATTTATTTGAGGGGGGGGGGCAGCTTGGATTAGAACAGAATTTTTGCAACAAGTTTATTGTTTTTTGTTTTGTTTTGTTTTGTTTTTCACTGAAAATACAAATTGGAAATGTTACCGTGAAGTCTGCTGAGAACTACAGATTCAGTTGATCACACTCCCTTTTTTCTCTGGAAACCCTGGTTGGATTATACCTCCCAGAACATAATGCGGTATCTCCTCTTTTGCTAAGGAGGTGGTGGCCAGTTACATGAATCACACAGTCCTGATGTGTTAATTTTTTTCTTAGAAGCATTTAATGTTTGGGCAATCTTCATTTTTTAATTTTTTTTTTTATTTTTAATGAAAAGAGCAAAGTGTTTTCCCAAAAGTTTTTGTGAAAACCACTGCTGTGGTAGATTCTCAGACAACATTCCCATCTAAACCAATCTTTATGTAAAAAATTGAACCAGATCTCATGAGCGATGTGACGAGACGGGGTGTGGATATCATTCCCTAGTTAAGAGAAGGAGTTGCTGTGCCAGATATTAAGCTTCACACTTGTTGATTGAACTACATTTTTTTATACTTCCCCCTTGTAATGGATCCAACAGCCACCACCCCTTCTACAGATGCTCCAGGAACACACTAAGTGGCCATTAACTAATGCTAAATTATGATGGAACATCTCCTGAAATGCATGTGACACCCACATGAATAACAAATGAATTTGTTTCTGTCAAGGCAGTGACAACGGATTGCAGTTGAATTAACGTGAGCGCCGTTCGCTGCTCTGCACCAACTGCAAGAAGTTCCTTGTAGGGTGCAGGTAATTACAGGGACACAAATGACAGTGGAAGGATGCCATGAGTGTGAGGATGCAATGGTACAGATGGCTGGTAAGGAAGAGTTGTGGGGAAAAACAAGTCTCAGGCTGAGAAACCAATTCTATTTCTGCTGAACAACAGTGGAGTTTGCCTCCTAAAGACATTAATGAGAGAGAGATCATGCTGTTAGCCCCTCTAATTGCATCCATCCCTGGAAAAATCATTCTCTTCTCATTATCACTTGGTGGTACAGAAAGACCCTTGGAGGCCAGTCCTGTGATGATGTCTCTACATCTGTATCTCTCCAGAGGAAAACAGATCAAGAGGGAAAGGATTTTTCTGCAGCGTTCATGCATGATACTGGAAAAATGTGCACAGGTCTCCTATAGTGGCTATAGGACCTCTAAAGTTTCTAAAAGCTGTTTCTCTGCAAATAGAGGAAGAGGGAAAGCAAGACAGAAATGGGAGAAAACTGTGTTTCTGGCATGAGGAATCAGAGCCCTGAAGTTGGCTCAAAGGAAAAACAAATTCAGATCAGAAGCAAGCATGGGTTTTTGAAAGAGATTGATGAGCCTGGAATTGGTCTGAACATTTCCATTGAAAACTTTCTATCAGAAAATGCTTTTTGAATGCAAAAAAATTGCTTTAGTAAAGTTACACTGATTGGGATGAGATTTCCCATGAGAAAAATGAAAGCTTTTTGTCTTAAAGCATTTCTATTTTTCATGATATTAATTAAAAACAAAAATCTCAAAGCAAAATAAAATCTTGAAACCCTGGGATGTCTCATTAAATGGATGTTCTGATTTTCAGCTGATTCTGAATTATTTAATGAAAAAAGTCACCCAGAGCTGGGATACTTTCCACTGTGTGGAGTCTCTACATCTTGCACTAGGCTGGCTGCAGCCCAGGCTCTATTTTACATGGGTTTTGGGGCAAAACTTGGTATCATCTGATATTAGTAAGGGTGAACCCTGCGTTATATACTCATATCTGGCTTTTTCCTGAAGAGGGGGATTTCATATACTGCTTTCAAATTAGTCTTCTCTTTCAAAGGGCAGATTTCAGAGCAAGATCTTTTCTGATAGACCATCCTCTGAGCTTTCTGGAGATGGTTCACTTTCAGCCTTATTTCCTGATAATGGAAGGTTTCAGTAATTTTGCCTCCATTTGAAAGAGCAGAAGTCTCCAAACCATTTGGTTGCTACAAGTTTCATGAAAACTGGCAGCTGGGAGAGACCCAAACTCAAGTCCACTGAGGACAAGCTGGGTCAATGATGACATTATACATTTTGTCTGACAGCGACCAGCTGTCCAACAAACATATGTGCCCCACTTTCTCCAAAAGCAGCCTGGCAACAACAAGACAGCTTACACTTTTCTGACAGTACTGACAACACAACGAAGGGAAAATCGGTATGCAGAGGGCTGTGCTACCCATGGGACATGGAGAAACAACCCAGAGGTAGATATGTGTGTGTGTGTGTGTGTGTGAAGGTAGGTACGTGGCTGTGGATGTTAGATGTTCCTGCTCATTCTGCTTTTGCCTGGTGGGAATCCTAAGGGACCCACGACAGAGCAGGGAGAGGTTAGAAGACAAAATATCCTCATACCTAGGAAAACAAGCTCCATTAATTCTTTTGTTTTCTTTTTTGTTTCAAGAACAACTTTATTACAGTGCCTTTGGTTTTTCACAGACAATGGAGAGCATTCATTTCCCCCCTCCTTGCATTTGCTGAAGAGGTGCTCTTCTGAATGTGTGGGTCACTGAACACGCACACGTGTGTATCTGCCATGGATTGCCCTGGTGGGCTGTCACTGCAGCTCCTGATTTTTTAACCACTTTTAAATCACAGTCCAGAAAATCAGAGATGCTCATGCTGGTCTATTATTGAGGGATGGCTCTGGAATGCAGTTTTGAAGATACAATATGGGCTCCACAGCCTGAGAGGATTTGGAGGGGCACCAAAGCCTTATGGTGTGAGGTGGTTTATGCACACCCCATCTCTCACAAAGAAAGTGAGAATATGGAAGAGGGACTGGGAGAGTGCAAAAATCATTTTATTTTCAGGCTAAGGCCCAGACAAACGGCATAATTCTCATCCTTCCCTCCTGAGCTTCAGAAGGGGCGGGAAAACGATGAGTTTAAATACTTTTAACATATTCTCTTGCTGGCCTCTGCCATTCTGAATAGTCCCTAAACATCCTGGTGTGACTTCTTTTGCACTTGTGGCTCACGGCGCTCCAAAAGAGGTGGGAAAAATAAAAGAGCTCCTATACGGAGCCTTCCAGCCTTGCTCCTGCTGTGCCCTCTCCTCCACCCCATGACTGTGAGTGGAAATGCTGCCGTTTCACTTTGACATCCAGGCTATCCCTTTGGTCCTATTACATCCACCGTGGTCAGCTCTTGGTCTCCAAGCTGAAGTGAGCCGGCAGCGGATTTCCTTGGGTTGAAAAGAGGGGTGCTGATATCTTGTCCCGTGTCTTGCACAGGAGGGATGGCATGGGAGGGAAATCCCTGCACACCTCCTTCCAGGGACTAGACCACTCTCCATAATATTCATCACTGAAGGTGATGTATGTGTGGCCACACCGAGGAGGACTAGAAGAAGACCCCAAAACCCATCTGGGGTGATGCTTACTTTGTCTCACCAGGATCCACTCCCAGCTTAACTCCATGGGCTTTTCCCCTCCAACCAACTAGCTCTGAGGCTGCCCAGTTCCCAGCAGTGGGTGGTGGTGGTAAGAACTTGCACTCCAGGACCCGGGATACAGGAGGTGACCAGAGCTTTGCATCACGCTCCTCAGGGCATGGGTAGGAACCGCCTCTCGCCCAGGCTGTAATGCCGTGTGGGTGCAGTGCTCGGGTAGGCAATAAAATTATCAGCTCCTTGGGGCAAAGACTGCCTTCCCAGTTTATGTTTGTTATTAAACATTTATTTTAAAAATTGATTAAAAAATAAATAAAGGAGGGGATTTGTTTTAGCCTTCCTCAGAGGATGACATGATTTGTGATTTTGTGCAGAGACAAGAATATCCATCATTCCTGTTTAGAAGGAATTAAACCAAATGTATTTTTCTATGGATGTATTCACTCAAAAAACATTTTGATAGCCTTATTATATTTGCTTACTCTATTTGCAAGTCAGGTACACGGTGTACCTGAGCGTCCATAGCTTTTCCCAGCTCTGCAAACCCCAGACAGCTTCTGCAAGCGCCTGCAGGCTAAACAGCATCCCTAAGTAAATCGTCTGCCTCCCTTCCACTTAGGAATGCTGTTAAATGTGGAAGGGTATTTCTACGCTTAAGATTACTCCTCCGTTTCGTGTGCCATTGGCTGTTTGTTGATGCAATTAATTGCAGAATATTTTCCTCCCATGCTTCAAAGCAAGCTGTAATGGTACCCCTCGCAGGGGCTTAAAGTCAAGCACAGCTACCCCAGGTAAATTCATGTGGCAAACTATTTCTAGAGAGCAAGCAAGGACAATTTAGTCACCAGGGATGGGGAAATGTGTTGTGCATTTATTTTGTTGCAAATCAGTTGGGTACATACACAGTCCCCATTTGCAAAGTAATCTTGGAACTGGGGGAGAGGTGTAAGTGAATTATTAACACTGTTATTGTTGGCCCTTTTAGCTTGTGCATTCCTTCCATGCTGTTTTCCATCAGGAGGAGAAATAAATGTGTGAGTCAGGTACGTTCTTGTAATCACACTTGTCTTTCAAAAAAAGGTACACACACTTTCATTAAACAGAATAAAGCCAGGAAGCAGCAAGCATTCTCCTCTCAGCTCAATGCCCAAGCAGTTCCATCTCCCTGTGATGTTTCATAGTCCCACTTGGAACAGTTTCTCTTTCTTTTCTGTCCAGGCACATCCAGGCTTGACATTTTCCAGCTCTTGAGGGTGCGACAAGGGGGTCCGCCTCAGGCTACATCAATATGACGTTTTTCAGTCAAGATGTTGGCTGCTGTCTCGCTGGGTTGTTAAGGATGACAATGACTCAGTGATGCAGATGGTGATTTTTTATCACTTATTACAGCAGTGATGCACCAAAAACCAGTTTGATGTCTATGATGCTTGCTACCTGGGGGGAAACCCACGTTCCTGAGATATCCATCTGGGCAGTCCCATAAAGGAGTTTCTTGCTCCTGAGTTGAGCGACAGTTTCCAGTAACTCTTCACTGGGTTTTTCCATGTATCCAGTGCAAGCTGGGAGAGGAAGGAGAGGTCAGGGGAAGGGGAGCCTGCTGTTTGGAGTGGGGACTGGGAAGGCTCCTGTTTCTGCTGTAGGGCTGCAGCAGAGGATAATCCCTGGGGACCATGCTGGCAGGTTCTGCTCCTTTCTTGCAGGCACCAGGGAGCTGTCAGATGTGCCTTTGGTCCTTTGGGTCGACTTGCAGGTGTTTGGCTGAGTCCAGGGATGAAGAGGAAACACGTGTCCTCTGCTCCACACAGCAAAAGCAACTCGCAGCGTTGTAGGCTCAACGTCAAGCTATTTCTCGAGTTACCACATTTTCCAGGGATGCAGGAATGGTCCCCAAGTGCAGCATCACGGGAATGCACCTTTGGGAACCCAGGCTCTGCTCTTCGATGCCAGTTCATTTTGAGGTCTCTGCAAACTGTATCACTTTGTGCAGCACAGATGACCATGGAAAAGCAGAAGCAGAAGCAGGTCTAATGGTGTCAGCTGATATTCTCCCAACCCTGAGGTCAACTGCCTGCTCTGCTGCCTGTGTGATCTCGACTCCAAGAGAGGATTTGAATTCAGGGGAGCGAGGGACATTTGTATGAGCCTTCATTGATGGAAATAATGCTCTATTCTTTCCTGGTGCTTTTCATGCCAGCCTCTCATAAAAAAAAAAAATACTTCTGTACTGAATTTCATAGCTTTCCTTCAAGGAGGAAGGAAACACAGAATTACCTTCCTGTTTCTGTAAAATTCTGAGGTTTAGCAAGTAGATAAATTACACTTCCTAAAAACCCAGCCCCAGCTGTGAAGTAGATATACCTTTCCTCTCAGGGAACTGTTGCTTTGACTTGTTATTTTGAGCTCCACCATGGTTGTTGCCATGAGATGGCAACTTTGTGGAAAAGGAGGTTAAGTGCTAAGGTTAAAACAGGTTCAAGCATAATCCAGAGTGCCCTTGGCAAAGACAAGAAGTGTTTTAGTGGATCTCATTCATCATTGCCTGACTGCTTAAAGTGGTGGAGTGGCTCATTATTGGTTTTATATGCCTTTATAAGAGCTGCAAAGAGAAAAGTACCACTGTTTTCCTCCCTTAACCCACACTCAACGGGGAACAGCGATATTTAAGACCTCAGGGTGCAATGTAAAAGATTTCCTCTTTAGAAACCAAATTCCTCTGCATGAGCCATGTGGAGCTGCTTGTGCTCAGACCCAGAGTGGAGGTTTCTGTTGGTTTGTGGAGTTACGTCCATGACAGCATTTCGGATCCGGCAGCAGGAGCTGCTCTTCCCAGCTGGTGTGGCCAGACCTGCCTTCCTGAAACCATCGCCTGCCCCTAAGCCAACTGGTGGCTCTTCTCCTCACTGATCCTGCCAAAGCTTTGTGGTCTCAGGGGGCTGAATGAACCCTCAACAGGGGCTGTGGACTCTGAAGCGTAGGGAAAGACTGCCCCATCATGGAGCATAAAAAAAAATACATTCTGAACATGACAGATCTCAAACATCTCTGAGCAAAGACCTTCTTAGTGCTCCATCCTTACCCATATACTTTGCATGTCAAACCCAGCTGATACACGCAGTGGCTCAGAGTAGTCCATACCTGAGAATTTTTGTGCAGATATGTAGACTACCAGAATAAAGCAGAGGTCTTGACGATTTTTTTTTATTTTTTTTTCTTTTTTCAATTAAGTGGTTGCTTTAACTTTAGGTACCTGGCCAAGGATCTTTACAAAGCTATTTCTTACAGGTATCAGGCTATGTTAACGCCACTGGGGAAAACAGTGGTAAATGCTAGTGGAGGGTGAATGGTTCGTCTCATGCTTTGAAAAGCAGCTGAACCCAAACTGGAACAGGCACAGAGAGACACTACGAGGAGGATTAAGAAAAAGAGACACCTGTTTTAGGAGGGAAGATTATAAGAATTTAGCTTGTTTAAGCTAGCAAGGCAAAGTCTGTGTGAAGGGCTGCGATTGCTCTGTAGAAAATACGTCAAGGGGATAAGCACTGAGAGGGAAACAGAGCTACTTCAGCTAAATGATGATGCTGGCTTTGGAGCAAATGGTATAAATTGGTCATAGATAACTTTATGTTGGAAGTTAGAATGTTGGGTTGTTGTTTTTTTTTCATGCTTGAAGGAATGAAATCCTGAAGGAACTGCTCGGGAGGAATAATGGGGATAAAAAGCCTAGCAGGTTTTAAAACAGGATCATCCCTTGCGGATGGGATTATATGATGTGGTTGCCATTAACAGGAGGCTGCATTCAGGGACCTCTCCAATTTGATGCACACTAGAATTTTCTGAAGAAAACATTGGGTGTACACCTGGATTGTGGGTGTTGAGCACATCTGATATGGGTACAGCAGGGTGGTGAGATGCCTGGGAAACCTGGAAAAACAGTCATGTCCTGGAAAGCTCTTTCCCCTCAGTTCTTGGAAGCACATAGTGTGAATCCTGTGTTTCTTGGCCACAGGAAGATTTTTGTGGACAGCTTGTTAGATCTGGAAATTTGATTAACTGAGATCCTGTCTATATCTGATTCGAGTTGTTAATATATAGTCCCTCAGGGTGGTTAACTCTGTCCAGTGCTGTGTGAAGGTCCCACGTGGAGACTGAAGCACCTTCGGTGGTTGAGGTTGTTCATGTTTCTTGCTATGAGCAGCTACACAAAACATGAGAGTGAGACACCCGAACTGCAGACAATCTCTGGTCTGACAGCCTCTCAAACTTTTTAATGTCAAGGTGAGGACATCCCTGAGTGCTATTCAATGTTTTCACCTTCAAGAGGCAGTAAGAATTTCCTGGGTGTTACGCTGACGCTCAGCCTGACTGAAATCAAGGCACTGGATGTGGTATGATTGTTCATCATCTGTATTGATACAGCATCTGCGAGTGACTAAAATGCTACTGTATTAGACTTTGTACAAAAATGGATCAGAAAAATGGTTTGTCCTTTCTATTGCTTGAAAAGAATATAATGTTTTCTCTGATTTAAGGGAGAAAAAGAGGGGAAAGCATCGGCTAGATTGATTCTGACCAATAGCTTTCCAGTACTCATAATACAACATAGAGAGAAATGCAAACCATATTTGAAAAGACAATAAGACACTCCTCCTGCAGAAATTAGTGAGTTGATCTTGATTTTATCCACCCGGAAACCCTGATTATTGTCTGATGAAAGAGAGCACCTGGTCTATTATCCCATAAATGAGCGCGAGCAAATGCACTGTGTTTTCATTACAAAGCCTGGCTCCCCTGCAGGGCTGCCGCACGCTCAGGAATACACTGCAGGAGAGGGAAGAAATTTGGAAATTTGCCCTCAGGTTTCCTAGAGAGACAAGGCTGTGGTAGCAGTTGGAGAAATACTCGCTCTGCCCACTGGGGTTTCCCTCCCATGGCTAAAAAGTGATTGTTGTGGCTGTTAATTAGAGCTGTATGGAAACATTCGCAGGCAAACCTGGAGCCACGTCGGACGTGCCTTGCGGGGTTGCGTTACGGGCTTAAACTGCAAATCAACTCCCTTTCAAGATGCACCCTGATGCTCGGAGGGAGCAAGACAGAGATCTGGCACCAAGTGATGTGGGAACACATTTAGGACAAACCACGGTCCAGATGTGGACTAATTAAGACTCACTTTCTGTTGACTTAGGGGATATTATCTAAAAAATCTGGGGCTGGCATCCCAGCTTTGTGCTGAATGTGCAGTCCAACCTCCTTTCTTCTTGATTTTAATGCCAACACTGGGGTTTTGCTCTGAGTCTGTTTTGTTCCCTTTTTGAATAGGGAAGAGTGTGATCGGTAGGTCGAGGGAGGTCATTCTCCCCCTCTGCTCTGCACTGGTGAGGCCACAACTGGAATCCTGCATCCAGTTCTGG
>JAOQGH010000011.1:2176526-2188518 GCA_025769975.1 Gallinago jamesoni | reverse complement strand
TCTTTAAGTCATACCAAAGCACACACCAACCAGGAGAGGAGGATATCCTTCAGATGGACCCCCAGGGTGTGAGACACAATTCTTGTCTGTACAAAGGACAGTTAACCTTCTACTGAGGTTAGTCAGGTACTGAGGGTGACCTGTGTTGCCCACACTACATTGTTTTGTTTAAATTATAGCCAGGTCCCACCAGCCCTAAGGCTCTGTAATTGTTAACTCTGTTTCAGTAGGATTTATTGGCATATTTGGCTCCTCCTGTATCCTCATGTAATCACTGTTGCTGATACTGGCATTTAACAAGCTAATATCATTGTCTTGACATAATTTGGATGCTGTCCTGCAGTTAACAGGTTATAATACAGCCATTTTGCACTGCAGATACAGTTGTCTCCTTCACCCTGGGAAATTACATATTCCAGCTCCCACAGACATCGTGTAACAGCCCGTCTCAAAATGTACTGATGCTTCCTCTGCTCTTCACATACATCTTCATGTCCCTTGTGGTGGTACAGGTGTCAATGACCCAGCATGAGCTCGTTACAGTTTTGCTTCTAGTCTCAGCGAGGCACAAGGGGCATAACAGAACAGTAAGCATGTCAAGGAATGGGGAATCTGTTAATAGGGTTTTGGTGTGGTTTTTTTTTTTTTTTTTCACTCGTGGAAGAGAAAGCGTTAAAGATAGAGACACTTTACTGACTTCCAGGAAAGTTAAGATCAACATGTCTACTTTCAGCTTTTATTTTGGAGCACAGTATGGATGCATCATGTAGGGGAATCAGGTGCCTCGATTCTCCTGTGGTTTTTATTCACTCGCTGAATTTACTAGAGAATGCAGAATGCAAGTAACCAAAGGGAAGGCTGTGTACACACCGTGAATTGATGAGGTAGCACAGGGCTAGGTATAAATTCCCTCCAGTACTACAGGAGCAGGATAATCAACACCAGAGGTAATGGTAGCTACATAACAAGTGAGATACAGAACACCATAATATTACCAATATAGTCCTAATGACTTTCACTTGAATTCAGAAATCGCATTATCCCCTTCATTTGTATTTTAGGACCGTGCTTATGTTCATGTTATTTCTGCTATGTGATGAGAACACCAGTTAGAAAAGAGAGGAGGGAGAAAGAAAGACTATCACTGGCCTATGGACAGCTGTAGGACACTACTTGTGATTGAGCCAGAATAAGGGCAAAGGCAGACCAAGGCAAAGCATTTCAAATGGGGGTAGAATAATATTAATACACTTGTACATGAAGAAATTCTGGTTGCAGAAAAAAGAAATTATAGAAAAAATAGATTTCCCTTAACCTTCCTTAGGTTGCCAGTTGCCTGCTTCTCTGGCAACACACAGAATACACTGTCCTAGCAGTAATAACAAATCTTCAGCAATCCAAGACCAGTAAGAAAAATTACCATTTTCCTAGTAGGGAACAGATAATCATCGCCCCAGTGGTGACTCTGCACACAACTGGTTGATGCTGGGACAAACTGGCCAAAGCCAAAGGTGGTGGGAGGGAAGCATAACCTGATACAGGAAAGTTAGGAGAGCCCTTTGGCATAGAAATCCCTTACAACTCTGTAACTCTGTCCCAACAACGCTAGTGGAGTGAAAGCTGGGACAGCTACTAAAGAAACACGTTAGACCCTGATGCTCACCACAGTTTGGAAGGGACCCCAGCTCCAAGAAGAGAGTAATCCCAGCTGGGGACTAATTAAAGAACAAAGGCAGAGAGGGAAGATGGACATAATGTTTGGAGCAGCAAGAGCCTGTTTGTGAAGCTCTCAGTGATGCTCACAAGTCATTCTTGGCTTGGGTTGCTCCATGCTGGGTGGGAGCTCAGCTGATGGATGGCACCTAATGGTGACAGTGCTTGAGGGACCTCAAGCAGGACCCTGGCAGCTGTCCCATGCAATGAATGGCCACGACAATCTATTATCCAGTGATTTTGCTTCAAGGCCTTAGCTAACATAGAAGCAATTTGTCTGTGCTATGTTCTGTCCTTGTAAATATAGGGTCATCTGCCCCTGTTAAAGCAAGGTCTCTGAAGTCAAGGCCTTAAATCTAGACAGAAGCCAAAACATATCTTCGGTTGTCCCATGAGAAGCTCTGGCCTTTCAGTAGTAATTAATTTAGTTGCAGGGTGTTTTGTGTTGTCTCTGGGGATGCAAATTGCACCTGTTCATCGGATTTGCAGCTCTGCCTCCCTGCTAGCCCCCGGATCGGATCATCCCTCACCATTATTTATGAGTGCACAGCATCCTTCTCCTCTCCAAAGGCGTTGCACCGGCTGTGTAATCAAAGCTGTTTGTGATGGGAGATGAAGGTTGGGTTGGAGCTGAGAGCACCATGGAGGAAGGCTCAGTGTGTTTGCTTACAGTTAATTTTCCCACAGCACAGTGCCACAGGTCGTGAATGCCTGAATATAGTCAAGTCTTTAGGTTTGCATCCCACAAAAGGGGTGTTGTGGTACTTTTGCCCCAATTTGGGGTAATTTATACACGTAGTAGGGATCGGTTGTACTGGAAAAAAAGGAAAGGGTTTTTGATTAGACAGAGGGTGCACCCATTTTCTTCTAGAATAAAGAGAATTGCTGCATTTTTGCCAGTATCCTGACCACAGAGCTAAGCAGCTCATTTCTGTCAACTAGAAGCCATGAGAAAGCAGAGGGGGGAAGACAAAAAGAGACAACAAACTACTGTTGTAGGTTAAAAAAAAAAAAAAGGAAAAAAAAAAAGAGGGTGTCGTGCCATGTTAGCAGCATCATAGCTCTAACAGGATTCAGGAAGGTATAAGATAAAGATAGCAGAAGAAATGAATCCCAGTCAAGACAGGCTATGATCATTAAGGGAATTTTAACCTAGCCTGAAGCTATGCACTGCAAACATCTTAAAACATAACCTCTCTGTGACCTTGAAAAAAGATTTTTCCCTGCTTGAAAATAAAATTCAGAAGGGAAGAAAGGAGAAAATTGATAGAATAAGCACTCCAGACTTTAAAACACAGACATTACTGAAGACAGCCTACATAAAGCTTTCTCAATCCCTCATGCACTCTCTCATGAAAAACCTCACCTATTGTTCCATCTTATTAGCATTTGGAAGAGTGGCTGACAGACAATTAGGGCACTTAGATTAAGCACCAAGGTTTGCAATCCTTGGTAGAGGCAGAATGAAAGGAAGGCCCAGCATTAGGGGCTGTGCTATTACCTGGCTGTTTGTAATGCAGATCCACACGCTGCATTTCTTGCCAACACCTCAAAGCTAAAAATAGAAACGTTTCTTTCACAGTTGGGATGCAGAAAGAATCTGAGTCCGGGGAGTGGGGACATTAGGAAGTTTCACAGGGAAAAATCTCTCATGTGGTTAGTTGTAGGTGACCAACTAACATCAGTGACCAAAGCAATGAGCAGCACCAGCAACTTTGGAGTATCAGGAAGACTAGAGTTGGCCCAGAGCCTATGGATATTGCGTGTGGGATCTGTGAGGACAAATTGAACCTCAGAGTTACTCCTCTTGGGAGCATAATGTTGGTCAGGAAGCTCATGGCTTCTGCACCCCATGGGGAAGGAAACACTTCAGCTACCCTCCATCCCTTCTGATTCACCTGAGTGACACAAGATGCCCATCAGAAGAGCTGTGCCACAGTTTTGATTGCAGTTAAAATCTGAGGAACCCTGTAGCGTCATGGGATGGGGAGTTTCATGGTGGCCACTGCCATGTTGTGTTAGTTCTGGTGACCAGTCATCAAGACTGTTGTCTGTAGAATGAGCATGAGAAGATATGAAGATTAGCCATGTCACTACCTATGACCAGATTTTGGGTTGGGGCAAGTACCTGACAAGCCTGCCCAAAGAAATGTTGGTTGGGGAGGGAAAAGGGATTCATATGTATCATGATTTCTAAAGGGAAGGGAAGGTGACAAACACATCATACTTAAGCCAACTTGTATACTTTATTCCATGACCAATCTTTTCTGCTGGGTCAATTCACCCAATTCCAACTCTTTATCCTGGACCCACCTGGCTTACCACCAATGCCATGTTTCCAGGCTGAGGTGACAGATGAGCCATCATGTTCTTGAGACAAGACTCCACTCTCAGCAATGATAGCTGCTGATATTTTGACTGCCTTCCCACCTCCTCCATCTCACTGTTCGCAGCCATATCAACATCTGGATTACTTGATCCCCAGCAGAGAAGGATGCCTCAGGGCCCTGGTCACATTTGGGATTCTTTTCACCCTCTTTGGGACCTCTGCCACACTAACAACAAACTGGATGAAGTCAGCAGTCTGCCAGGAATAACAGGAAGACAGTTTCATGTCCTCTGAAGCTAACGAGCTATAGGAAAATGATGACACCTTTTCAGCCTCGTTTCAGCTGGCCACAAGCACTGATCATGGCCGATGATTCAAGAAAGTTTGTACTGCTCTGCTCCTCTCTGATATCATAGGGACCACAAGCACAGGCAGTGGGAACCCAGGAGCCTCTCAGAGGGGTGTGTCAACAGGTCTTTCTCAGCTTTGCTGATGTAAATGCAAGAGTGGAGGATATAACCTGCTGCCTCAGAGATGGCTGGCGTGCTCTAATCTGATCTTTGTTGGTAGGACACTGGTTTGGCTGGTTCTTGATGTAGTACACACTGTTACACCTTCACTGGCTTGTTGTGTTCATCTGGGGCGAATAATTCATTGGGAGTAAGTTTTATCCTCTTTGGGTCTACATTAGGATAGTACTTCCTGCATGTGTGTTGGTGAGAAGTCACCTCTCCTCAATTACATTTGTAAGCAGTGCGATCATGGTGAAATGCCTATTTACAGCCAGACTTACTCTTTTTTAACAGGTCCATGCAGAGCAGCTTTTGCTTCTGGCAGGAACAGCCAAACACCCCCTCAGCAAATGCTAGAGCCAGTAGGCAGCCCACCTCTCCACTTCCTTCTGAAGGTTCAGCTATTCTGCAGCTTGAGGTCCATAAGTGAGGTCCTGACGCCCACTGAGAAGGTGAAAGGCAGAGTGAGTGCGGTAACGTATATCCTAGGAGGAGTTAAGTCTTGATGTGTTTGACGTTTGATGGCACGTCTCAGGGACGTGGTTGCAGTCTGTCCTTGATGTGTTAGACCGGAACGCCGTGGTAGTGTCAAAGCACTAATAAGATCAGCTTGAACCTGTTGAATGTTGTTTGCTCTGGAGGGAAAGGGGGCGGTGAGATAGAAGAGATGGAAGGGAAGAGTGCTAAAGTTCTTCATGCCAAAGGAAAGGAGATCATGACCCTTTGACTATGGATACCCCCCAAGCCAGGCAGAACGGGATGTTGGCATGGGAGGAGCAAGGATTATGTCAGTGTCATGTGTTTCCTTTTTCCACAGCTGCCACTGGATGGGAGTAACATGAATCACCAAACACCACAGCTATGTGGTGTGGCCATGCAGGGAGAAGGAGAAGCATTGAACCTGATACTTGTCACCATCCCAAGCTTGGACCAACCATCCCAAAGAGGGATGTCACTATGGGTATCTCTACCATAGGCATTGTCCAGGATGTGCCACCTTCTCAGTCATTGCCCATAAGAAGAGGACACTGGTTCAGTTGTGACTGCATGAGGAAAGCACCTCAACACCAAGTACCTCATGGTCTTGTGAAGAATCATTTCACAGGCTGTGTTTCAAGGAGAGAACATTAGACCAAATTTTGGATTTCAGACAGCCTTTGGGTGCCATTTTTTCTCTATTCTCTGAAACAGCTGTCATCTCTAGGTTAAGAAAATACCTAAAAAATACAATGTGGAAAGCAAGAGCTCCTCCGCCAGCTTCCAGAAAACCCAGCCGTAGCACAAAAGACTTAAATCTTCATTTGAAAACTTTTCCCAAACACAGCTCCTCAGCATCATTTTTTCTGGCCCACATGGCCTCCAAATCGCAGACACTGAAATACTCCTGAAAGTGTCCTGATTTTAATGGTTGTAGTAGGAGCTCTTGCATTGCTATCTTCCATGAGGGGTGTGTGCTTCAGGTGCAGTGTGCATAGGAGAAACTGGTCTCCCATTAGACATCTCCTGGTTTGTTTCTAGGTGGTGATATTTGACTGATGGCTGCAAGACTTGACCGATGGTTGCAGGTGTATCTGTTTCTTGTTCAGGTTCTCCCGTTTAGGCTGTCCTCTTACTACATAGCACCATGTTCCTGTCTGGGTTGAGCATGTAGCCTGCAGAATTTGCTAGTAAAGGTGGCTAAGACTCCTCGTTAGAGATGTTAGGGTGCAATCTGCTTTCATTTCTGCTCAGACACCTGTGGTATGCGCTAAAAGGGAGCAATTCTGTTTCTCCTGCTTCAATACAGGCTGGAAACACAGAACGTTTATCACCTAGGTCTTTTGCAAATGATACTTGCTGTGAATGAGCACTGATGATAACCGCAGAGGACTTCACTAAAAATTGTCTCTCCTGGATGATGCTTGTGTTTCTCTCTACCAAACACAAGCTGCTTTTTCATTGTGAGCGATGAATTGGTTCCCACAGTCTGCTGTCACTTGCAGGACCACCTGGAAGAGGAAGCGTGGTGCCTCTTCAGATCCAGAATTCTGCCCTTCATGAGTCTGTGGGAACATCCCTCCAACTGCCAGACACAGAACCACAGGAAGACAGATCTTTGACACCAGGATGGGGAAAAACTGAGGATATTTATCATTACCACCTAATATTTTAGGAAGCTGTAGAAATCAAGAATGTGATTCTCTTGTCCCATGATCATCTGGAAGGTTTCTGATGCAGAGGACAGACATTTCCCAATCCTGCTATATGTCAGTGCAGTATCCGAGGAGATGATGCAAGCTCTGAAGCTCATAGAATTCCATCCCAGAAGATAGGGACCTGAGGGGGCTGATTTCCTTCTAGAGTAACTTCGTATGGATACAACCCGCTAAGCCAATCTTCACACAGACCCAGGCCAAGGACTTCACTTGCCTGAAGGCACTACAGAGATTTCATGTTCCCAGAGAAAGGGAACATCATCCAAGTACTCTCTGCCTGGTTCTGGAAGAGAAAGATATTGTTCTGCTTTACATTCAAATTATTTTAGTAACTACATCGAACCGCTGTCAAAAAAAGTTGTCCTGCCATGGCCGTGGCCTCTGTGTTAGCTGTGCCGGATCTGGGAAGTGAGCCAAAAAGAGCCATAAACTCTTCCTACCAAGTCCTGGTTCCACAGTAGCCACAGCTGGCGCAGTGAGGAAACGTGAACACCACAAATTGTTATGCGTGGTGGGATGCTGAGCTGTCACTCAGTCATGGAAATGCACTGCCCTGGTCCCAGTCCCCTGGCAAACTTCCCAGGGAAGCAGGTCGGCTGGGTAACAAGGGCCCATCAAGTGGGTTTGCAAGGTGCCCTGCTCACCGGATTTGTTTGGTACTTGAGGCGTTGCGAAGCTTTAGGTTGGAGGGAGGCAGGGGGTGATGTTGGCAGACGGAGGCGTGTGTTAACATCCAATGGCTCCAACAAGCGCTCGCCCATCTCCTCCCAGGGCAGCTCTCCAGAGGCAACATGGGATGGGCAGCCTTAGCAAGGCTCTGGGGAAGGGATATACCACCACCCTCAGACAAGACTAAATGAACATTGCATAGGAAAAGCTAGCGGTCCCGGCATCCAGAGATAATCACGCGCCAAGAGACAAAACCATCTGAGCTCTTTGGGCGCTGGAGCTGTCATCCTGCACAGCTTCCATTGGCAAAGGTCCTCTGCTTCACAAGCAGAGCTGGCTCAGAGTTTTCCAGCTCAATTAGTTTTTGTCTGTTTGATTGGGATTTGGGGCTAAACTGCAACGTGGTGTTGTTTGAGAAAAGCCTTCTTTAGAAAATAAGTTTAAAAGTAGGAATATTCTATTTGCCATTGGTACAGCAAAAGCTTAATGGTCTTGGTTTACCGCACAGTCAAGTGAGCTTTTTCCTTTTGCTTTTTTTTAAAAACCTCCTTTTTCTTTTAAGAAAGTCCCTTCTCAGAATAAAGCATCTGAAACCAAAATATTCCATCTCAAAGAATTCTCTCTCTCCCTCTGGTCATTTTTTTTTTTTTTTTAATTTGGATTTGGTCTTACTTTGTTTGAGCTTAGCAAAGAGCAACTGGCAAAATGCTGGGATTTTTCAGAGAGCAGGTGTAAGGTTTTTATAAGCCCATACGTGGCAGCTCTTGGGAAGCTCAGGCAATGAATCAGCCCTGCCTGGCCCCGGTTCTCCTGCTCCCCCTTTGCCTGGGGCTGAAATTCCCTTTTAGCCCACACCTGCAACCGGATGGTAGGCTGGTGATTCTAGAGGAAGAGGGGAAAAAAAACCTGCCCTTCAAAGTATTAATGAACTGAAAAAATAATTTTAAAAAATATTTTAGAAATGAACTGAATACATCTCTTACAGTTCTAGCATTTCTGGAGTGATTTTCAGTTAATAAAAAGTCCAATTGAAGGAAGTTTTGAAATGAAACATCACTTCAAATGAAAAATAATCAAAGCGTGTTTTTTCTCAAAGTGCCAGATTGACACAAATACTAAAACGACTGAAATGTTTATGTTCTCATTTTTTCCAATTAACAGCTTGAATTTACATCATGTATTAGTATCAAACTAATTATTTTCTTTTTAAACTGGAAAAAAATTATTATATCTCCCTTTCTTCAAACTAACTGAGCTTTACCTCCTACTCACTACAGTCTTATGCTCCTGCCAAAATTCAAACATAACACACACGTAGTGTTAAAAAGTAATCAAAGAGAAGGAGCAAGCTATATATGCTGTTTGCTCTGATGAAATGAGACAGTTGCTTTACACATGAAAGACAGCATCTAAGTAAATCTGAAAACAACATTTTTTTTTTTTTTCCTGAGACTTCAAAATTACTGTTTCACCCAAGATTGTCTCTCCCAGATGCTGTGCAGCACACGGGGCACTCCCTCCGCATCGCTGCTGTGCTTGCACCCCATCAATAGACCCCCATCTCCACCCACGTTAGTAGCGATGGGTACTCTGGGGCTACAGGGCTTGGGAAATGCTTTGGAAAGCAGCACCTTGCATCCCCCTCCTCCTATCCTGAAACAAAAATTTATAGGATGAGGAAGCTAAAAATCACAGTGGTAAAGCGTGGATTGAGGGGTGGCACGGGGAAGCCCTTTCAGGCTAGTCCCAGCTGGAAAAGCCTGTGCTAGATACAACAGCGAGCATCACCCAACTTATTTAGACTTCTAACTTCTGGATATCTAAAATTAAGCAAGAAACCCCCACCCTTGGCTCGTCTGCTCCCATCTGTTTTCTAGAGATAATGGCAATGCTCTATTTTCCCGAGATGTTGTAAAGATAAATATAGCCTTCAAGTACATGACAGAGAGAGCTGTGAAGAGGAAGGCAGTAACGAGTTCTCCGTGTCCATGGGGGATAACATGAGAAATAATAGGTTTAAGTTGTAGGAAGAAAGATTTAGGTTAAACGTTAAGAAAAGTTTCCTAATGGAAAGGAAAATGAAACCCTGTGATTGGTTACCCACAAAGTGGAGTCTCCATCACTTCAGGTTTATAACAACGTTAGACAAACAGCTGAAGTGGTTTTGGGGAACACTGAGCCTGCTGAGGGGAGATTCCCTTGGTGACCTTGTGAATTGTATAGGCTCTGCTTTCATCTTTTTGTATGAAAGACTGAGGGACTTGGTAACAGGCATCAGATTGGATATCAGGAAAAATTTTGACACTGGAAGTGTTATTAAGCCCTGGAATGGGCTGCCCAAGGAAGGGGTTGAAACACCTTCCCTGGAGGTTTTCACAAGATGGGTTGACATGGTGCTTAGAGACATAATTTAGTAATGGGGTGTGTGTGTGTGTGTGTGGTGTATGGTTTTCTTTTGTTTTTTTTTTTTAATCAGAGTTAGGTTGATTGTCAGACTAGATATCTTAAAGGTCCCTTCCAACCTAGATGATTCTATTTGGTAAGTGCCTCCAACAAAATCTTTCTTTGAAACAGTTGGGGATGATGTTCACCCCACTCATTCACCAAAACCCACTTAAGGGCTTAGAAATAAGTGGCAGCACAGAGGAACTGCAGATGCTCCCTCATCCCTACTCCGAAGGCATTGTGTCAAGCAGAGAAGAGCGATAGAGAGGAACCGAGCAAAGCTGGAGTCAGCACATGTGGGACTCAGCAAGATGCAAAATGTGCTCACAGCCTGGGCATGGAGCAGAATTTGCAATTTGTGTAGCCATGCCCTATCGCTCCAAGTTCATGCTTGCCTAGAGATCACTTTTGCAAAGCTTTTGAAGTTCAAGTTCCTTTGAATCCCTGGGGATTTTGACATTAAATCCATTCAGAAATAGCAAGTGTCTGAAAAACACCATGGCCCAGAAGCTGGGATCAGCACAGACGCGGGCAGACAGAGCTCCCTGATCTGATCTGATGCCCTCAGAGAGACCAAGGCACAGCAGGGATGGAGTAAAATGTTGAGGACCATTTTCTAGGTAGATCCTGATAAGAGTTCTGGCAATGCTGGAAGGGCAGCAAGAATGCTGGGCTTTGAAACTACACCCTGATGGGGCAAAAAGCAGAGAAGCAGTGCCAGAGGCTGGGGTGGAAGTGCCTGCCTTGGCATTTACAAGGATCTGAACAAAGTGTCACTTCAGTCTAAGTTCCACCAGCACTGAATCCCAACAGGAGAGGGATCCCAACAGAGAGGACAGGCTTTTCACTACACCTATAAAATTCAGGTAACTGTTTGGCTCCCCTGGTTCAGCCCAGGGCATGGCTCAAGCAAAACTCAGAGAAATAGGTGTATGTGTCTAAGTCTATTAGCCTTCTCCCCAGCTTTGCATGAGGAATGGGTTAAGATCCAGAGCAGAAAGGTGTCTTGCTCCTGAAGAGCAAGTGCAGGAGGAGAGGAAGGGTCAATCCACTGCAGAGGCTGCTGCCTCTAGGTACCTGTGCAAAAAGATTCAGCAATTTACATTATTTATTTAAATTTACATACAATTTGAGCCAGAGAAAGTAACACACAGTAACAATAGGATCTTGCACAACCTGTTCCACATGCCCAGGGCTATGACAACAGGCACATCCATATGATAATGCTCACCTCTGTGTGAGCAACGCTTTCTGGAGAGCTCAGAGCTGGCCATCCAAATTCCAGCATCTGGCTGAAAGTGCTCATCATGTAGAGGTAGCTTGTCTATCACGTTTCCATCTCTGGAGGCTAGTAGGAGCTGCTCTGCCCTGCCAAGGGGTCTGGTCTGTCACCCAGATGGCATTTGTGACCAGGAGGTGCTGAGCTACTCTGGCTGCAAGCAAACACCACCTCTGGCAGCAGTTAAGCCGTACAGCTCTGAAGGAGTTAAATGTTTGATACCGAAATCCTGAGCTGCTGTATTTTATTTCTGTTTTCCTCCAGTGGAAAGCTTGTCTCTCTGGAATCATTTACTGGTCATTGACAGAACATTTCTTTTCCTCCTTAAAATGAAAAGGTCTGGGAGGTGAGGATTAATCTCGCGTATAACTCACAAGCCTGGCATGAAAGCCATCTCGCTGACTTTGTGCTCAAAGTGCCTTTCTCAGCATTAGTCCTTGAGCTGGAAAGCAGCGCACAGGCAGGAGTGCTGGTTCTGAGCAAACACTCGGGAACCCCCCCTGTGCCTGATCCCTCTCTCCCACCGAGGCACGAACAGGCTGAGGCAGAGCTGAACTCCCCGGGTCAGTGCCTTTGACAAGCCTGAGGGAGGAAGGACTGACTGCTCAAGGAAATGAACATCCTGGTATCTCAGAGTTAGGGGGTGCTGGTCTTGATGAATTTGCTCAGTCATCGTGGTGTGAGGGGTCTCCCAGGTAAAGAGGTGCTCAGAAAATACAGCCTTTGAAATACTTACCAAAAAATCCAGCACAGGTGCCTCCAGGGATGCAGGAAAGAGAACCTGCCTCTGGCCCCATCCTCGCCTCTGTCCCTCTGTGAGCCACCAAGCCACAGCAGGGCTGGAACCATT
>JAOQGH010000011.1:2143762-2176342 GCA_025769975.1 Gallinago jamesoni | reverse complement strand
CAGGAGGATGGGGCCAGGCTTTTTTCAGTGGTGCCCAGGGACAGGACAAGAGGGAACGGGCACAAACTTGAACATAAAAGGTTCCATCTAAACCTGAGGAGGAACTTCTTTCCTGTGAGGGTGGCAGAGCCCTGGCAGAGGCTGCCCATGGGGGTGGTAGAGTCTCTGTCACTGGAGACATTCAAACCCCACCTGGACACGTTCCTGCGGGACCTGCTCTGGGTGGCCCTGCTTTAGCAGGGGGTTGGACAAGATGGTCTCCAGAGGTCTCTTCCAACCCCAAGTGATTCTGTGATTCCAATGCCCTGCTTGTTGCCTATCCCACAGCCTAGGAGCCCATGCATGTTGCCAGGGTAAAATACCGGTGTATTCCTTCGGCAGCCTTTCATTCTGTCTTGGGATGGATGGTTTATGCTAGAGATTTTGGTTAATAACTGTCAGGACAAATAACCACTGGACCTGCCAGAGCATGAAATGGGCAAAAAGAAAGGAAGTGGTTCCATCCATTTTGAGAAAGGGGAGGAGAAATAGGGGGTGTTTGCTTCTTTCTGAAGAGCAGGTTTCTCTAGCAGGGCGCTGACTGTACCCCTTGGTGGCAGGAAAGGAGGACCCCCTCAGGAGGTCCAGCTCCTTCTCCCGTGGCTGCAGTAGGATGGGGAAGGCTTGGTGGTGCTGGGGATTCCAGCCCAGAAGGTGATGACCCCGTGGGTCCCAGTTTAGGCTCCTCTGTAGAAGGGCAATTTCCCTGTTACAGATACATCTTCCCAGACAAGCCTCTTGCCTCCAGGATTGTTAACGACAGAGACTGTAAGACCCTTTCATTCCCAAGGGAAGCAAAAAGAAAGACTTTAATTATCAGCCAAGTCCAACGAAGCAAATACATCTAGGTTAATGAGCATCCCACTGGCACACACCTTATCTGAGCAGGTAGATATTTCTGCCGTAATTGAAAAGAAAAGCTATTCACTAGGCAAAAGTTCTTTTTAGTAATCCTAGGGACTTTCTTTATGCAATTAGACTGCTAATGAGATCTCTCAGTCCTTCCTACTTTTCTTTCAATAATTTTGAGGCACACCCGGGCTCCCTGGGTACATTAGACTCAAACAGGGGCAAGTTTCTTTCCTTTGAGGCAGTTGATGGAGTCTGGGGGTGCTCAGGGTTGGCAGGGAGGGTGCTGGCAGGACCCGGGCACAGGGTTTCAGCTGCAGGCTCTGATTGCCCTGCTCTTTCTTATATCCATGGGTCCAGCTAGAGATGCTTATATCTAAGGTCTTCTTTGAGGTAAGCTTCTTTTTTTTTTTTTTTTTTTTAGTGCTAGCTATCTCTATTTGACATTATCAAAGCAGGTATGTGTAACTATTCCTTCTGAGCTTCCTTCTCACCTAAACTGCTAGGCAGTGCCTATTTCTATTTAATGGCTACAGCAGTAGGTAAAGGACATGGATACCGAAGCAGGGACCTCTGCTGCCTAATCTCGTAAGTACTGTGAGCCACATAGCACTCTGGCCTTTCTAGAATGCAAAAAAGAAAATTAAAATAATCATTTCCTTTAGCTTAAAAAGCAGAGCCAAGGAGATACAGCTCTGCTGACGGCATGCGCTTTTGATTCCTCCTACAATGAGTCTTCTAATTCTTCCAGAGGTCGGTGCTGGGCAGTGGTTTTGGGGTTCGGTAAAAATGTTCCAGTGCAATAACCTTATTCTGAAATGAGCTGAGGCTCGTGTGGATGTGACTAGGCTTGCAAGTGTTTAAGCTCTTTAGGGAAGTTGCATGTCATACTTGGCTGGTTTACAGCTGTAAACATCATAAAGACAAAAGCGTTGTAGTACTGTATTCAGACTGTACCTGCTTGTACTAATATTTAAGAGTAGATTGACTGCAGAAGAAACAAAAGCAGAATTCACTGTTTTCCTTTTCTTTCTCACCTCTGACTGGCAGTGAAATGCTTTGCTACGTACCATACTCACTGCGTTTAGCCCAATGCTGAGCGCTGCAACAAAAGTGATGGACATACAAAATAGCCTTTATGAGGCACTACCAGGAGTGATTGCAGGTCTAATTATAGATTCCCCGATATTTGCATTAAAATGTTTGGAAGCCCTGTTGAAGGGCAGAAGACAGGTGTACTAAATAGGGACCACAGCAGCCTCCTGCCCGACGTCTTGCAGCCGAAGTAGAGAAGGCAAGAAAAAGATGGGGATTGATTAACTGTTACCAACCTTCTGCTGCAGAAGGAGAATGGACCCAGGGGCGTTCAGAGACGCTGTAGCACGAGTGGTGACACAGCCAAGAGCACAGCCCAGCTGGGAGGCTTAAGTGGATTGCTCTGTCTTGATGCCATATTCTGTCCTATGCCCTCAGCATGCCAAGAAAGGGAATTTATTAAGCTTAAAGACAACTGAAATCATATTGTTGTTAGCAGTTAAGATACGTAATTTTTATAATTGCTTCTTTTCCTATTCAGAGCATTTACTATTCCTCTTCTCTAAAGGTAGTGTAGAATCAGGAACTGTCTCGGGATCAGATAAAGGCTAAAACAGCAATAAGCAACTCTACGCCAGTAGACACTTCTCCTCCTTTGCAGCTCCTCTGGAAGACCTTGGAGCTTTGCCTGGTTGGAAGCATGATAGGGTCTGAAAATGTGACTGCCATATTTCCAGGAGTGGGTTGTAATGCTCCAGGCATTTTGCTCAATTTGTAGAAATTGAAAATCTGTCCACTTTGCACGGTAGCTGCATCCGACTGGTTGCAGAGCCCATGTATTTATAGCCTTTACATATGCAAATGAACATGCACATATGCTAATAACTGCCATTTAGGATGTAGAGAACTACCTGCATCAACCAGCTGTGGAGCTCCCGCTGCTGTCAATTATTGCTGCTGCTCTAGTCTCTGGAAAATCCTGTCCTGCAAGGGGAATCTGTGCTTTATCATGGCCAGACCTTTGCAGACCATGAGGCCACCTTGCATCTTGGCTAAGGGAAATACTAAATCTGAGAAGCAGCTTAAACCAGTGTGTGGTGAAACTTGGTAGAACATCCCAAATATCCAGGAACAAGAATCCTGGACAGTTTAAATGGAGTAGTTCAGTTTGTCTTTAGTATTGAATTTTTACATGAATGCAAAATTTGCAATACGAGGTGGTGTCCCAGGAGGGAAAACAAAATGGGACCTTTTCAGGAGCACCCACTCCTCCTTTGTGCTCCCTGGCTCTCTCTAAAAACACAAGCAGACCTTTGCACAAGGTCACAGAGCTCAGGAATGTGTGAGAACAGGGAACCACACCTGGTACCTACCCAAGAAAGGTGACAGCAGAGGCAGAGAAGGACAGATGAGGGACAGAGGAGCCAGAGGCAGCTGCTAAGGGAATCCCTCTGCTAAAAATCATCAGATAATCAGCACATCTAATCATGCATGATGGGCTCCTATCTCCTTAACACTTCAGAGCCAGCAAATCTCTGCACTCCTACTGATTTTCTGTCTGGATCCTTAGGGGATGGTGCTCGCTGAAGATAAGGGCTTTCCCTCTTGGGCTGCACGATGAACCAGGCAGGGCTGTCCCAATTGCAGCAGAAGCAGCTTCTGCTCAGAGCTTGTCGCAGAAAAAGGAATAACATGCAAAAACCTCCTTATCTGGGGAGCCTGCGTATATCAAGCAATGCAGCAGAAGAGACTGATACTGGTCCTGAGGGTGGTGTTGCAGGGACTTGGGGTATGGATTTGAGAGGGCTGGAGTTGGCTGGATCGGGATTGCAGGCGCCATCGTTACGTCTTTGATGTAATCAATTCACTTAGAATCACAGAATCACAGACTGGCCAGGGTTGGACAGGACCTTTGGAGATCATCTACTCCAACCCCCTGCCAAAGCAGGTTCACCCAGAGCGGGCTGGGCAGGAAGGCATCCATGGTGGGTTTGAACATCTCAACGATAAATAAAAACTTTCTGTGGCTTAACCATTGTTTATAGAGCTTGAAAAGAATTGTTTCCTTCAATTTAAAAGAAATTCTCCCTTGTGCACCAGACACTGCCCTTACAATGAAAAAAACTTGGTTTTGATAACTTGACATTTATTTAATGGGAAAAAAACATGTTGTCAAAAGAATTGTACTGTATTTTACTTGCCTTCAGCAAGTCCTTGTCACTCCTTGTGAGTTTGTTTTACACTTGGCAGGAGAAGGAGACTAAGGCACCAGGAGTGCTGGCCATTAACCTTCCCCTCCTTTGGCTTTGCCCTGTTGGGGCAGGAAGATGGTTGACAGAAATCAGAAAATAAACCACTGTGAAACAGTCAGGAAACCTCCCCCTGTGCTCACGGCCGGAGCCACCTCTGCAGGAAGCGTTCTTGGCCCCGAGGATGCTTGTACCCAGAGCTGGTCACACTCCCGTGCTTTGGGGTCCCCCTGCTCCTGTATTATTTCATAGAATCACAGAAATGGTTTGGGTTGGAAGGGACATTAAAGATCATGTCACTCCAACCCCCTGCCCTGGGCAGAGACACCTCCCACCACACCAGCTTGCTCCAAGCCCCCTCCAACCTGCCCTTGAACCCCTCCAGGGACGGGGCAGCCACAGCTTCTCAGTGCAACCTGGGCCAGGCTCTCACCACCTTCACACCAAAGAAGTTCTTCCCCACATCTCATCTCCATCTCCCTTCTTTCAATTTAAAATCCTTCCCCCTCATCCCATGGCTCCCTTCCCTGATCCAGAGTCCCTCCCCATCTCTCCTGTAGTCCCCCTTGAGGTATTGGGAAGCTGCTCCAAGATCTCCCCAGAGCCTTCTTTTCTCCAGGCTGAACAGCCTTGGACTGTTTCATGTAGTCCCTGAACCAGACCAGCTTTTAACAGGTTAACGGCCAAAAAAAGTAGGCTTTCTGCCTTTATTCCTCCCAATAATTAGCCTTGAGTAACCTCACCCAGAGCGGAGCACTGTGTGACGAGGAGGCTCAGTGCTGTGTTAACAAGCTGAGGGAGGATTTTCCACCCTAAACGTGGTGCCTGGGAGGGGGGGGGGGGGGATGTTCTGAAGTGGGAAGGTTTGGAAAAGCAGGCGGGAGCAGAGGGGCTGCCCACAGATGCCCGGCACAGGTCTGCCATCCCGGAGGCAGCTGGGTCGCTCCCCGAGTGCATGGTTTTGCTGGGAAATAAACCCCCATCCCTGGAATGTCCAGAGAGAGAAGAGGCAGCTCTATCTCTGTCCTTCAGCAAAGGGTGGGGGAGCAATGGAGAAAAATTGTGTGATTAGTAGAAATTGCTTCCTCTTTAATCTTCCATGAGAAAATACAGGAATGCCTTGGGGAGGTGCATATTAATGACATATTAAAGCAATATATAACGGGCTGTGCAACAGGTACTATGCTTTGGCCCCACTCCCCAGGTTCCCCTGGGATTCAGCTCATCAGGAATTATTTACAACAGCATCTTGTCCTATTATGCAAATAGCCTTTTTCTCCCCCATTTGGCTATATGCAATGATCCTGTTGAATAAGGGTTTGACAGGTAGGCTGCCCTAGAGTGAAAAAATCAGATGAAATTCCCATGCTATTAAAATGGGGAAAAGAAAAAAACCCAGTCATGTTGCTTTTCTCACAGACCTAATACACTTTTCTACCATGTGATTGAAAGCACAAATTATGTTTAATCCTACCACCAGAATTACTCATATCTCTATGCTCCGAGCATGCCCGGAATAGCAAACTTGCAGTCATCCTTTTGAATTCTGCTTTTTTGGATTAGTGACTTGTTTGTGGATTCTCCGCTGAAGTACTTGTGTGCATTTGCTAATCTGGACAAACTTCAGCTTTGGCAGTGAGTTATCAGCTTGACAGCTGCCTGTGCCAGGGAAAAGGGCTGGAAATGTACACTCCAGATTGCACGGTCGCCAGCTCTAGTGATTTTATTATGAATCTTGCAAAACTTAATGTTTTCCTTAAAGCTTCAGCACTTTTGATGAAATGTGAACCCGCGCACCCGTGGTATTACAAAGCCCAGCTCTGGGCTCTGAGCTGCTGAGGAAAGGTTGCAAGCGTGAGTGAAAAGGCTGGAAAGACAGGCTGGAAGGGAAAGGTGCTCTTGTTCTTTCATTTCACTCTCCTTACTTTAAAGCCCAATCTTAACTATTTTGGGGCTAACTAGCTAGCTCGGTTAGAGCAGGGCTTCTGGAAGGGCAGAGAGCTCAGTACCCACCTGGATAAACGCAGGCATACACACGTACACATGCACCTGCAAATGCCTGAGCTACTGATCTATGGAGTACAGCTCCTGAGTATGGAGCTAGAGGGGTAGGGCTAACATGCTGCTTGCCCACTAGCCCGTCCAGCGTGCCAAACCCTCTGCTGCTCCTCCAGCCCTCGCCTGGGAGCTCTCACCCCTCTGGTCCCTGCAGGCAGCTCCCCGCGTCTCTGCGGTGCCGAGATCAGATCTCCGAGCTAAATCCCCATCCCAGCAGTTCTGCCTCCAGATGTCCTAACCTTTAAATGATGCAAATTCCAGTGTTCATCCCTGGAGATCTTGTTGTCCCAGGGTTCTCTTTTCACTCTGTCCCAGAAATGAGGGGAGACAGAGCAAATATTTGGCAAAATACAATGCAAACACCTGCAAAACCCGCTACCCCCAACCTCTGCCAAGCACTGCAGCCCTCTCTAAATCATCTACGGTGCTATTTAGAGAAACTGTGAGGGCTGCATGAGACAACAGGAGGATAAGTAACAATTTGTGCTTTAATGCAAGCTAGTAATCACAGGATGTCTTCTCACTGTGCTCTGTATGTCAGCAAAGAAAGGGTCCCCTGCCCTGCGCTTGCCTAAGCTGCTTCCCCAGCTCCTCCAAGAGAGCTTTAGCAAGCAGGGAAAAAGTATAAGCGCTGTGTTTTTGATGTGTCACATCCATCACTGGTTCAATCAGCAGAGATTGTGTAGATGCTGACAAGATGTTTTGTCTGTGAAACTGTTTAGACTGATTTAAAGCGCTGGGACTTGTGCTTCCAGGATGCACAACTGCCTGGAAACAGTTGTTATGGCAAACAGGGGCAGGCAGTGGTGCCTGACAGAAGTAATGAGTGTCAAGAAACCAGTGGGTTTTGGAGGGCGGTTCCTTCCTGATGCCAAACTCAGCAGGGTCAGAGGCTGCCTGTGGCCTGGGAGAGGCAGGGATGCTGCGGTCCAGTCTGCATCTGACACCAGAGCACCAGGCATGGGATTTTTCTGGCAGGATTTCATCCAAAAGTGGTGCAACGATGCACTTGAACCAGACCCCAAAGCCCTTCAGACTTTGCCCCGTGACTGGGCTATACAGTAAATGAAGCTGAGCTGCCCCGTGGGTGCAGGACTGGCCAGGATGAGGGATCTTCAGCCCATGACCTCACCAAGCGCTGGAGAACTGCAGAAGTAGCTCCTGTTGCTTCCTGGGAACTGGGGACTCCTCATGGTCCAGGTTTCCAGTGCTTGTGCCCTGTGATGGCTTTTTGAATTTAGCTGCTGCTTTAGCCTGTAGCTTGGCAACTGCCAAGCCTGAGCAAGGGAGAGCCCTTGATCTGGTGGGTCAATGAGCAAACAGCCCATCCAAAGGGGAGAACTGGTCAGGAAGAAATAAGCTGTTTGAGTCTCTTCCACTGGAAGGAGGAGATATTTTTAAAAGCAGCTGGGTTTCCATAGAAACCCCAGAAAAGGGTCCTGCAATCACATGGGGGAAGGGTGTTTTTTGAATTCAGTACAAACAGCTGTCAAGAAGTTACACACCGAAGATGATGCAAAAACCCTGTCCCCCAGCTGAGCTCGGAGGAGAAGTTACTTTTCTCTTACTAACTTTTCCCAGCTGCATTCAAATTGCTGCATATTTCTTTGACAGTTTTAGATGCTTTAGATGCTTTAGATGCCCTTCCCAACAGCAAATAATCCCCTAATGTTCTGCTGCGTCTGATGAAATGGAGCCCATCTGCACACAAGACTCCAGCATGAAGCCCAGGTTGGGTTAGAAGGTGCTTCATCTCCAGATCATCTGCATATTTTGGCACCAATTTAATCCATTGTAACCAGGGCGAGCGAGCTGAGCTGCGAGAGGATGGGAAAGGAAGGACTGGGAGGGAGAGAGCAGACCACAAGGGAGCATTGACAGTGGAGGAGGTGGGTAGAGCGGATGGGTTTTCCTCCAAGCAATACACTCCAGACAATGTTGTGCCTTGCGTGGTGTCCGTGTGCTATTTTGTGGGAAGAAGCAAGCTCAGCCCATGTAGTGACTCGATGCCAGCCTCCTCTGCTTGTTGTCGGAACTGGGTGGTGGGTTAGGGCCAAGAAACATCCTACAACTGCTGGTTTCCAGGCTTATTCACTCCTAAAGATCTGCCCCGTCCTCGTGGAGAACCACTCCTCACTTGTCCCTGAGCATGCAAGGATGTCTGTGCAGGTTCAGGTCTCTGTCTAGATCAGTTATCAGTGACAACTGCTAGTCCTCCCCTTTGTGCTTTGACCCCTCCATTCCCTTACACGTCTTCCTTTTTCCATGTGTTGTCCCCTGTAGTTATCTGGATCCTTCCTGCTTTTCTTACATCTCTGGCACAGAGAGCACCCAAATGCTTTCAAGCCATGAGCTTTTTGGGGTAGAGCACAAGGAGTAGGTGGGAATAGACCCATCCGCTGGCCCGTCACTCCCCAGCCCCCAAACTTCAGACAGATTTGCTGGAGCGGTCACTGAACTATTGCTCAGTTCCACCCAGGAATCTCTCAGCCCATCTAATCCCCTCCTGGGACAGCTCTGGACCCTTCAGAGCCTATATCAATGAGTGCTGCACTTTGATTTCATACCTCATGAAAAGGTTGCCATTGCCTTAGGTCTCTGGGGGCATTCCCCATCCCCTCTGATGTTGCATTTGGGAAGCAGGTGCCATGGTCATATTTAGTTTATGAGTTTTATCATGTTCCGCTCCTATTACTTATTGGGGTTTTTTAATGAAGCTCAACCCCACACTTTCCTGCCCTGGCAGCCAGCCCCGAGTCTCTATGAGCACGATCACAACATTTCCAGGGCTCGCTGTCCCTTTGTGAGAGAGCACGCTCTCCTTTCATCTCCAGCTCTGAGCATTTTAGACTGTGATTACCAGAAGAATTCGATGCACGGCACATCCAGGAGCGGGAATCAAAGCGTCTGCTCAGCCAGGCTGAAAGCCGGTAATTACAGAGAGGAAAGCTCAGTGTTTTCCACCAACCCCAGCTGCATGGAGGGGAGCTGACCCCCCCAAACCCCTGGGGAGCTTCCTTAGGAGAGAGGGAGGGAGAGGAGGATGGTGCACGGAGGGGAGGGGTCTTAAACTTTGTCTGCCGAGTGAGGTAGATCCAGATATTATTTGCAGGCTATTGCTTTTAGGTCTTTGCCCGTTGGTGCTGTGCCCTCCAGGCACAATTTGTTCAAGCTGGCTCTGGCAACTGGGATTGGAAGAAGTTTTAGCAATCCCGTGATTCCAAGGCTAAAAATCATCACACCCAACCAAACTATACGAGCTATGAAAGTGCTCTGGAAGCGTACTGCTTCAGGGTTGATTTTTCCCCCCCTGCCTTTTATGCCACAAACAAGACAAAAAAAAAGAACATCCCACTTTTGGTAAAGGTGAAGCTACAAAGTACGGTTGTCTGTCATCCTTTCCCCCTGCTGTCCAAACTGAGAAGCTTCCTAAGAAAACATTGATTACACAAACATATTTTTTCCTGATGGCAAAAGTTTTGCTCTGAGTAGGAGTGGTAGAAAGATTTGGCTCTCCATGGCCAGAGCAACAACCTGAGTATTGCCAGGAGCCATTGCCTCTTGGTGTTCCTCCTGTGCTTAAGAGATGTTACCATGGACTATCCTTATGCTTTTGTAAGTCTTTGCACCTTCACTAGCTCCACAGACCTCAAAAATAACAAACCACTATCCCTACCCTGGGGGCTTCAAGATGTTTCATATCCATTAGCTAATCAACATTTTTAAGATCCCATGGAATTGCTAAATGTGACTATCGGTGCTTTATGGGTCTGCAAATGTGAGCTGCAGCCTTGGGAAACAGGAGCTTCTGGTCTGCCTTGGTCAGACCATAAGAACAAGGGGACTTTCTGAAAATTGAAAGGAGACACTTAAAATAACCCCAGATGTACATATTACTGCGATTTATGCCTTCTGAAGAACAGAGATGTACCAGGATGAGAGATGAGGGATTGGACTAGCAGCATTTGTCAAGGGTAGATGATTCCCAACTTCCTAGAAACGCTGCAGCTGAAGCTCAGAGATGGTAAATAACTGGCCTGTAGACAAACAGGGCTGGTGACAGCATGGAAAAAGCATATTCCTTCTAGAATCAGATGATCTCATGCTTCTGCTGTTTGTGGGCCATAGCTAATAGTGCTGCCTTCCAATCAGGCCAGACAATCCTTCCAGGCTCAAGTGGAAAATGTCATCAGCCCTAAAATCAGCAACACCATTATCACTTTAAATCTGTCACGAGGCCAATCCGTTTCTGCTGTCACTCTTTTGCATCGTGAAGGCCATAGCGGGGCAGGGATGGATAATGAACTGCACTGTACTTGACCCTAATAACTCAGTTTTCTGCCTTAGTGAAGCACAAAAGCCATATTTTGAAAAACTCATTATAGTCAAGTTGCCTTCAGTCTGTGAAGCCAGGACAAGATACATAATGTGAAACTGCCCTAAAAATGTAAAACTCGTTGGCCCGACATGACAGATTATAGAATGTAAACGGTTTGCACCCAAGATCCTTGCTGGATGTAGAAACGATTTCTCTTAAACTTTTGCTAGAGAAATCAAATGCTTTTCCCATTCAGAGCAGACAGAAAACATGAAAAATCAACATTCTTTGTGAAATTAAATATCTCTTCATCAACAATGAACGTTTTTGCTTACATCCCTGTGAAGCTTTTACTTTCAGCTTGAAATGAAGAAGCTGGAAGGATTTGGTTCACATACCTAGACACACAAAGCACCTCAATCTGGGTTTGAAGTTATATTTCATTTCCAAAATGCTTCACGGGAAAGTCCTTTTAAGTCTGAAATGAAACATTTTGATTTAAAAGGAATGTTGCAAATATGCCATATCAGCAGGTTGTGCCTCCCCACTTTATTTTCACCATAACTGCTTCATGCATGAAAGTGATTTTGATTTCGGCACTTGACCACTTTCTGACCAAGTATTTCATTAAATTCATTAAAAGGTCCCATAATTGTAGAACAGCTTTACAAGGGAGGCACATTTGCATTACAGCACGTTGCAGATTTAACACTGGCAATGGCGAATAAAATCCTTTAAACACTTGTTAACTCTGGGAGAAGAAATGAGTTAAGCTCATTTGTCTCTTTCCCTAGATGAATTTTTCATTTTCTCTTTCAAGCTCACTGACGTTTGCGAAATGATTTTCTGGCATATGTTCAGTCAATAAAAACTGCTGCTGGATTTCAAGTCACCACAAAGTAATGCCTGGCATTAGACATGCAGAGGGGTACGTGCGTGCATTGGGTTATAACAAAAATCCTTGGTTTTTATCTCATTTGGATACACTTCAGGTATTGGCTTTTTGTGTCTATCATCTTCAGAGCTGTCAGAGTGGTTGGAACTGTGGCTGATGAATTCCACTTGTCTCCACCTCTGGAAAGTGCAACAGAGAGAGCACCTTAAAGATGTGATGAAATCATCATTGTCCTGATTTCAAAAAATCACCTCAATTTAAACTCACAGGCAATAATCTATGCAAAACTTACATTTCACACGGTTTGAAATTGCAGCCTGAGGCACCATGTCCTGGAAAATGTTTGGGATGACTGGATTCAGAACACTTTTTAAGATTTCAAAGTTTAGTTGTCACTTCATAAAAATGGAAAAACAAATATTGCCTGTGACATCTCAAGCATCCTTTTGAACGGGGAAGGCATTTCCTTCTTCTCTGTGCATCTCTATCAGATAACATGCAGCCTGAGATAATTACTCCTTTTTTTTTTTTTTTTCAGCAGACCTTGGCCTTTTCCTGCAAAATGAGTAAAGCAGTTATTTGACAGAGAAATGAGGCTTTATATTGGCTCATCTTGTCAAACAGTGGGATGAATTAAAATGAAACATGTTCCTTTAAATAGCCCAGTGCTGAGAAAAAGTAGAATTTGCCTCTGTGGACTTTGAAGAGGGAAAGGAGGAGGCAAGGGGGAAAATCTCCGAAGGGCCAGCCAAATCCTATAAGAATTAATAAGTATGGATCATTTTTATTGGCCTGGCCCAAAGTACCACGGAAGTCATTGCAAGTCTCATCACTGATTTCCGAGTATGTCAAGAAGAGGCATAAATTGACTTTGCAAAGTCAATGGGGATGTATCGACTCGTACTGCTAAATACCTGGCCCTATCTTTACTGCTTCAGAATCGTGAGGTTGTGAAGTGAGCAGTCTTTAATTAGGAAGTAAGGCAGTTTGGAACTCTATACTTCTATACTCCCTCCTAATTAATCCCAGGATTAATGTTAAAGTTTCTTTCTTTCTTTCTGAAAGTTTTTATTCCAGAGATGCCCTATGCTGTGGCCAAGGGGACCTGAGCTGAGCTACCTGCTCTCTGCAAGAGGCTGTTTGGAGAAAGGCAGCAGGCAGCAAAGAGCTCAAATTTTGATTTTGAAAAATTGCTAAATATCTAAATAAATTTTACTTCAAATCATCAGCCTGCAAAGTGATGTTTCAGTGTGTATGTGGAGAGTGTTCAGGTGTTTGGGGACATATCTGTAATTAGAATAAGCAAAGCTTGCCATCTGGAGAGAAAATCTGCTTCCTTCTCAATATGGAAGGGGTCGCAGGTGGTTCCACATATGCTATCAAGAGAGAATTTTCTTCCTCAGTTGCCACCTGCCTGGTAATCTGTGTTTAGCAATGAATAAATACTTAATTTGAGTCCTGGGTATCAATATGACATGGCTTAGGTGAGGGGCTTGCTTTTGATGCAGGGGAAGAATCACGGTCATTGAAAACAGTCCCCCATGACGTGTTCCAGACAGTACCCTATGGCAATCCATCTCTTGCTGGCTCTCATGGTTTTATTGCCTTGTGATAATGGGTGATTTTCTGAATGTTCTTGTGAATCAGTGAGAAATGCTGCCTTTTTGTTTCCCCAACAGTGAGTTTTCCACTGACTTGGTTGCTAGGGGAAGCTTGAAACAGAGACCTGAGAATGACCTGAAAGTTCAAGGACCAGCAAACAAGTAAGAGAAGCCAATACTTACTCAACAGTCTTGTGTTCTGGGGACATGACTGTTGCTTGTGGTAGAGGCCATGCCCTGGCTGTCTCTTTGCCCCATGGCCCAGAGCCCTCTGAAGGAGACAGGGACCTGCTGACCACGCTTGGTGCAGGAGGTGCAGGAGGGCAGGGGCTGAGCTGCCCATTGCTCGGTGCGAGGGGATCATTGGGTTTGCTCCGTGACTTGGAAAAGGAATACACCAGCTGGAGATGTTATTTTGGTCAGCAAGAGTTTTCACTGGGGGAAAAAGCAAACCTTTTTTAACGCCGTGGTGAGGAGCATTCACACTCTGGTCTTGCAAGTCTAACAGAAACTGTAATGTGATCTCCGTCTCCTTGCCAAGCTTCAGGATTTGGCGTCATCCCCTGCCATCAATATTGCAACTAATGACTCAAGCCATTAAATTATCCCTGGTGCCTTTTCCTGCTGAGGAGGAGGAAAATTCTTCTAATGGCTATTTTGGGGGTGTGCGTCTGTTTGTCTGAAAGAACTTTGAGCTTAAAGACATTAGTGTTTCCAATTAAATTACACTTGAAAATTTCTGGGTGGGTGGTTTCCTTCCCTGTAATTGTGTCCTTGTGCTGGAGGTGAGGTGGCTCCCTGGTTGCTGTCCTTCTCCTGACCTTATTGCCATGCGCCAACCCTGGACTGGCTGGGATACGGCATGACTTTGCTCTTGCTGTCTCCAGTGAGACTCTTGCTGAAGATGTTAGAGATCACCATACTCATATCTGCAATATGGACCTGTGTTCCACCAGAACTGACTTCCCAGAATTACTTGACAAAGACCCAGACACATCCAAGAATTGACAAAGGCTTTCAGTTGCCTTTTAACAAAGCAATATATTGACAGGGCAACAAAAATTCCGACATTTTTGTCAGCTGAGTTGTCCAAGAACTTGCCTTGACTTAGGGCTGGATTCTTTTTTCTTCTGTACAAGAGATCCTTACCTTGGGAAGTGGAGGACACTGAGTCTCTTTCCTTTCCCTGTTTTTGGTCCCAGTCAATCACCTTCCAAATGAGAAGGTTCATCTCGGTGAGGTTGAGCCGAAGCTTCTGGCACTGAGTTTCCTGCTGTTTCAGAGTGTGAATATCCCTATGTGAACACACCGAAGTATGAGTAGATGAGTGTTCATAAATGTTCATTCATTCAAAGATGCATAAATACACGCAGGAGATGGAGGTCTTCCATCACCATTTACCTGGGCAGAGTGCTCCTGGGTTTTGCTGGAAGTCTGATTCAGATTTTTGAGGAGGATACCTGGACATGTGGCTTAACATCAGTGCTGCTCATCCCTTCCAGCTCTCCCATCTGTCTTGAAGGGCTTATTCACAGAGAGGTCTGGACTTGGGCGCACCCTGGGATGTGTTGTGTCTCTTCAGGGACAGGAAGTTGGCAGCAAGCATTACTCAAGTTCTGTAAAAGTTTTAAAACATTTCTTTTAGCTCAATGCAACAAGCCAGAATTCAAAACTCATAATGCATTTCTCAATTCATAAACTGAATTAACTCTTTTTTGATATTGGTTCTAGAACAAAAAATAACTTGCCATATCTGCTATATGGATCAATTGGTTATCATTCTGGTGCTGTCTACAAAAGATAAGGAAATGCTGCTTTAAAGGTTTTTTCCCACAGAATGCTTTGGGGTTTGAAAATCACTTCAGGTGTATATTTCTACCCTGATCTGAAGACAACCTCACCTTTTCATCTCTACCTCTAAATATCACTCTACATCTGGTCAAAATTTATTTATTTGTTTGTTTATTTGTTATGGGTGCCTTCATTCGAAAATAAGCAATGAATCTCTAAGTGTCTGATCTCCAGTTCTGTTCAATAGGGTTTTAGAGAACAAGGCAGATATTGTAAGGAAGAAAATTCCTCCATTGCTTCCCTTGTGGCTTCAGGAATGGTGTTTGTTTTAATGTTGGGATTCCTTTGAAAGATTCACCGGGAGACTCGTTTTCTCTCTGAGATTGCCTCTAATGTGTTTTTTAAGAAGCACCCAAATAGCTAAAGAATAATCCAGATCTCACTGAAGCATTCAAAACGGGCTCTTTTAGAAAAGGAGACAAGGATTTATGGCTGCTGAGGACTTGTTGCAATGTGCGTGGAGAACTGTGGCTCTAATAACGGCAAGATTTATGGCTTCCAATCCATCAGTGCCCAAGTTGCGCGAGAGATTTTTATGACTGGAGCTTTGTCAAGACAATGCAGGTACCTGAAGGTTAAGTCTCTATTTTCATGAATAAAAGTTACAATTGGAGGGGTTTGGTTGTCAGAAGAGATTCCTGAATCAGCTGTAGGTTAAGGGGAAAGAATAGCACTCGCAAGAGGATTTATTAGAAGTACGGCTGAGGGTAGAAGGCTGGTGAAGCATAATGAAATCAAAGGATGTTCTCAAGTTGTTGCTTGCAAAAAGTTCTCCTTCAGGTTTGACACCCTCTGTCAGTGACTGCCAAGGAAGTGCCGTGGTTGATTGCTTGCTTTAAGACTCTACCCAGTGTCACATTGAGCCTGACACAGGGTGCCCTTGGCTGTGGCGGGTGACAGCTTCCCCCACTACAGCGGGGTCTTTTTTCAATTAGTGTCATCATCACTTACTGTGGTGGTTAGTAATAAATGTCATGAGTAGTAAAGATCTGTCCTGCAGGCTCTCTGCTTGCAAGTCAACTCTCCATCCATTTAACTCACTATCCCTCAGTCTTCCCACCCACAAAGGGCAGATCTATTTTTCTATTTCCACAGTGTCCCAAACAATTTTGTTCTGACTCCATCTTTCCATCCATGGTGTGATCAAGCTTCATCCCTTGTTACCTTCCAGCTGAAAGGAGCAACCTTGATCTTCATGTGTCCTCACATAATGATGAGTTTTGTTTCTGAGCCTCCCTGGTCCAGCCACGAAAGATTTGCTGAAATTGGCCAGGCTATAACAGGGGCTGAAAAATGGTGTCAAAATATTGACATTTGAATTAATTTTATTTACATTCTTGCATTTTTGCATTTTCATGGATTAGGGTGTATTTTTTTCAGAAATCATTAGCAATATTCTCTTTACGCCTGTCCTTCCTATGTAGCTATCCATCTAGGTTTTGAGGAGAGACCTTTTCTCTGCGGGAGGCAAAAAAAAAAAAGTCTTGGCACAAATTAAGTAGTTACCCATTCTGTTTGCCACTTGGCCAAAAGGCAGGAACGTATCATAGTACGTGTTAATGACTCTTGCCCAGGAGATAGAATCACAGAACGGTTAAAGTTGGAAGGGACCTTAAAGATCATTGAGTTCCAACCCCCCTGCCCTGGGCAGGGACACCTCCCACCAGACCAGGTTGCTCACCCTCATAGAAGGGTAGGAATACAGGCTTTATCTCTTATAGAGAAATATAGTTCCTAACAGCAAGAAAAATAACCAACTTGAAACCTGCTTGCAAGCTGTGATCCTTGTTCACAGAATCACAGATTCACCTAGGTTGGAAGGGACCTTTAAAGATCATCTAGTCCAACCAATGAAAAAAAACAAAAACAACCCAAAAAACCCAAACAAACACAAAAAAAATCCAAACACAAAAAAACACAAACAAAAAACAAACCAAACCAAAACCAAAACAAAAAAAATCCCCCACACCCCACAACACACCCAAAACCAACACCAATCCACTACTAACCCATATCCCCAAGCACTATGTCAACTCGTCTCTTGAATACCTCCAGGGATGGTGCCTCAACCACCTCCCTGGGCAGCCCATTCCAATGCCTGACAACCCTTTCAGTGAAGAAATATTTCCTAATATCTAACCTGAACCACCCCTGGAGCAACTTCAAGCCATTACCCCTTGTCCTGTTGTCTGTGACCTGGGTACCTTCCTTGGAGGAGTCTGGGGCTGCTACCCAGGATCTCAGTGTCTACCAGCCTCACCACAAGCCCTTTCCCCCTTTTGAGCCCATGCTCTATTTAATCCCATTGCAGCTCTTGTGCTGCTCTGGATTTTGCATGTCTCCTCCTCCACCTTCCCCAAACAAGCTTGTTCATGCCTGGAGGAGCTTGAAAGCTGATGGGCATTCAGGTTTTGTCTCTTCAATGTGTGCACGGTTTTCTGTGAGCATCATGTTTAACCCAACCGAAAAACACCTCTAGGAAGCAAGCCAGCTTGCACTACTCAAAAATACCCCAGCATTCCCCCTTTGCCAGTGTTTTCTTCTTCCTCATTAGCTCACACTCCCCAGTATTTCAGATGCAGACTATGCAATTTAGCTGCTGATTTCCTGCTTCCATCCTACCTTGCCCTGACTCTCACAGACTTCCTTCTCTTGACTACGAGATTCACCTCATCCAGATGCAGATATATAAGTCTGAAGTAGTCATTCAGGGCTTGCTGTGTAGTTATTGAGAAGTGAGGTGCTTCTAGAGGGGAATTCATCCTCCCTATCCTACCTCCGCTTCCCAAGAGAGGCTTCTCTTGTCCTTCAGGGCTGCCTCCTCCTTTCTGTTAACTATGAAGGTGGCCACACAGACCTATTTGGTTTTTTGCTTGGCTCAGGCAGAGCAAATTAATGCCCTCACCCATATAATTAACCAATCCTACACATGACATTGAGTAAAAGGGCTGAAAATGTACAAATGAATTTCCCGGAGGACCAGTTTAAAAGTACACTCCACTCCACTTAAGTCTAAAGTCATCCTAAATAATTCCTTCTGGCAGTTTAATGGTGGGTATTTTGCTGTAATGCTTTTTCTATGACATCTGCAATGACCTAGTTTACTGTTTTTACAAATAATAATTTGTCTTAATTTTCTCTTTGAAGTCACAAGCAAAAGAACAAATGAGTGAAATCTAAACCTGGTAACCTTGTAGATATTTTAGGTCAATAAATTATCTTCATGCATAGCTTAGTATTTCAGCTTTCCACTCCAGTGGATGAGAGCTCTTTAATGCTTGTTAAAATAGCAGAGATAAGTGATTGCAGTCTGAAGATGGAAAACATTGAATAATGCAAAGATCTGTGGATTTTGTGATTTTACTTGGCTGGGGCCGGGGCGGGGGGGGGCGGGGGGGGGAGGGAAATCCTTTGATTCTTTCAGAGCCAGAGATAAGAAGAGCTTGCTTTTCAGTAAGGACTATCCACACTTTTCTGCCAAACCTGGTTCTGAAAAAGTAAAAATGCATCACTGATTAAAGCGTTCCAGCTCAGCTATGCCAGGGCCAGTCATTTCTGACCTGTTTTTCATTTAAAAATTCAGGATGAAGTGAGGACTACTTCATCAGAAAGCCAGGAAACCTTTTCAGAAACGCCATTTACAGTTACTAATGCAGCTGATGTTCTGGATACAGGTTCTGGACCAAGGTTCTGGTTCTTGGACCAAAGTTGCCCAAAGTTGATTTACTAGATGGAGACCTCATTCCAAGTACTTCAAATCAACATTACTCAAAGCAGAATGATGTTTCTCAAGAGAAAAGCTGGAGTTTTAATGAGGCAGAGATGTTCATGGCATGAGCCTGACTTCCCTCGTATTCTTTTTTCCAGACAAATAAAAATCCTCAAGGCTACAGACTTGTTTTAACAAGACATCAAAAAGTTCTGGCAAGAAACTAAAAACTTTCAATGGAAACCAAGATTTCCACTTTTGTTATTTCCATTCCTTTCTACAGTCTTCCTGATAAACTGTAAATCAGAGTCTCCAGGGTCCGTTTCAGCCTCAGAACATCAGTTTCATTCCTTCTTCACAGTGACTGCTTTCTGGGTCTCACTACAGATGGCCATTTGTGCAATTCTGCTGTCTCAGCTGTTGCCTCCTGGAAGTATCATCTTAAATGAGGTCCATCATTGTGAATCTCAGTCCCCTGCAATGGTGGCCATGGACTCATGTTCCTGGCGCTGAAGAGTTGCACTATTTTTTCCTTTCTGATAAACAGGGAAGTATTCAACATTTCTAATATTTTATTCCCTTGTCAACGTATGAGAAAATAATAATTACACCCTGCTCTGCAGGACCGGGGAATTATAATCAACACCAAAGCAGGATATGTACGTAATTAGAAGCTCGTTTTAGATTCTTTTTTAGAATTTATCACACAAGAAATTGCCAGTGTCAACCAGCATGATTTTAGCCAGTAAATCTAAAAGTGACACATCTTTGTTATAATTGCCACTGCAGCAGCAGTCAAAATCTCCACCATTTGCTCCAAAACAATGAAGACAGAGACAGCTGAAAAAGTTCCACAAATCAGTCAGAGGTGCTCTTCTGTTGCCTGAAAAGTTCCTGGTTTTCAACCCAGTTGCACCTTGCTATTATAAGGGTTAGGGCTCTTTGTGCCACCCGAGGGTGCAAAGGAGAGTGCATTAGCCCTGTCTGAAGCTGGATAACTGAAGCAAAATGAGGTACTGAAGGCAGATTTCTCAGACGGTGATTTGGGAACCTTGCTCGCAAAAGGGACATTTAGAAATTGAGTTGAAGAGCTCCAAAGAACTTGCATCTCACTTAGACTCGAGCCAGTCTAGAGTTAGGATCCAATCTCATAAGACTTTTTTAGCACTTACTTGACCATAGCAGCGGTTTTCCTCTTTCAACCTTTCTGTGTTTCACAGGGAGAGACATTCTCCATCGTCTTTGCAAAGATCCATCTCTGCTTCAGTTACTCCATGGTTCCCAACTACGTCACATTCAGGTGTCTGCCTGGCGTGTGGGATGAGGACTTTGGCCTTGTCTGATGCTGGAGCACGCTTGGGCTCCTCTAGCCTTCAGGACACTGACTCTTTGAAGAGGCAGCACTGGGCAATATGCTACAGCAGAGGAGATATTCCAGGCTGCAGCAGCTCCCCAGACTGAAAGCAAGGTGGACTCAAGTCTTGGTGCGCTTAGGTGCACGTTCACCCTTCCATAAGACAGCTGGGGAGCTGAAATAAATACATCAGAGATCAAGTCTTTGGAAGCTCACTGTAGCTAGAGGTGGAAAAATACCCGAGACAAGCAATTTTATGCAATTTATTTGGAAGAGAGGGATGCTGACTACATTATGGTTCCTTAGCAGCCCCTTGCCAGCTGGACTCAGTATTATGACTGTGGCCTTTTCTGCCTTGGCGTGTCATATATTCTCTCATTGACTTCCAGTCTTTAAGCTGCTGTTAATTTAAAAAGCTCCCTTGTTCACCACTGATACAGGCTCAGGAGCTTTTCTGGCTGAGATGAATTGGAATCCATGTAAGAACAATAAAATGCCTCGTGTGGCCATGTTTTACCTGGCTCCTCTGCTTCTTCTTTCCATAACTGCATGTTGCTCTGCAGCTCGGATGGGAGACCCTGCAGCACTGCTCGTGGGACTGCACTGGCCTCATTAAGTGAACACACACACTAAGTCCTCTTGATTTTTGCTTTTTTTTTTTCCCCCAAGCACCTGAGAAGTCTAGGCAAATGCGAGAAGGCAGGAAAAGACCTTTTCAATGCTTGATAAATCCCATTTTAACTTAAGTAATTATAGCTACAGTGTAATTAAAATATTGTGAAGGGAAAGAAAATAATCCTATCAAACTGAAATCCTGTGTGTATTAACGTATTGCCATCTGCAGACATCTGAATCACTACACCATTTCACCTTAAAGAAAAATGCTCAACAGCCTCTTTTCTCAGAAATACCGACCCTGCTGAGCACATCTGTTGGGCTCGCAGGGTCCCAGGCAGAGGGGGAAACCTCTCGTGTTGGTGTAAACCTCCCCCTGCTCCCTTTCTCAAAGGTGAGAATAAATACATTCAAATGTTGGCAATTACAAATCAAAATGTCACACCGGAAGAAAAATGCTTCTTAAATAAAATTCCTCATTGCATATTGATTGCAAAGTTCCAGGAGAAATGAAAAATGTTGAGCTTGGTTTGGTGAACACAGACTTTTTTCAGTTACAAGCACCAGAACAAGCCATCATGCCTGAAAAAAAAAAAAAAAAGCAACTATATTCTGACCAGCTCTAACTTAGTAATTTCAAGAGTAATAAATTTGCTGGGGGGGGAAATATTACACTGAATCTTCATCAGTCACAGAAAAGCACCCTATTTGTCAAAGAAAGTTTGAGGTAATATATCCGATATAAATATACTCACACACGTCAATCAAATTCTTTCAATATCAAAGTGGTTGAATTACCTTGCTTAGTGATATGGTGTGTTCTTACTGCGAAAGATGAAGGGAAGGATGGATGTTTCTTCATGTCATCGCTGAAGCAGAAATTACGAGGCACAGCGAAGAAATTACGGGGTGAATTTCTTAAGTCCCGTGTTACGCTGGAGGTCAGGTTAGACGGTGATGATAATATTTTCTTCTGGCCTTAAAAAAAATGCATCTGTGAAAATACAATCAGAGCTTATGGGCCATAGAATCCATGTGCTCAGAAATTATTTTTTTAGCAGTATAAATGACATTATCTGCAAGAACAAATAAGCTGCGTCTACCAGAGTCAGCAGTCGAGCATGAAAATGGGAAAAGTATGAGGAGAGAATCCCAACCTGCTTAATTGCCTCACAAATCAAACCTATGGGCAATAACTCCTGTTTAGGGGAAATTCAGATGAGAAATATGATTAGTGCTCTCTGCAGGGGAAAGACAGAGCTTTGACAAAACAAGGACTGTTTTTTTCCGAGTGATCCAAGTGCCAGGGCCTGACTTGCCAAAATTCCTCGGGAAGGTCAAAGCTTTCCCACGTTTCAGCAGTTTCATGCAGGTCAGGGTGGACTCAAGCTGCTGGTGGGTTAATGTTGTGTGTGCCAGGCAAAACACAGGGCAGTTTCTGGGCCATTTTATGAAAATTCAAATGTCTACGGGAAAAAACATTCTCCACATATATAAAAGTTCTATTTCTTTCCAGGAAAGCAGCTTGAGATTTTATTAATGGGGCAGCTGATGAATGTTTGTATATAAATAATAACGAAGTGCAAGTTGTGTCTGTGTTCATATGCATTAAAACTCCAGAATGTCCTGCACAAAATTTCTTTCCCAAAATATTTTTTCAGCAGGAGAAAAAGCACGTTTTACTTAATCTGTGTATAATGAGTCTTGCATAAATCCACTGCCAACTTACACAGGCAGATTCAGCCTCTGCTGGAGTAACACAAGGAATGACATCTTATCCGCTGGTCTGGGCTTTACGGAGAGGATCTTGAAGGTTTAAGAACAATTCCATGTATCAAAACAACCCAATACAAACACAGAGCATAAATATTTGGATGCGGGGGGGGGGGGTTATATGCCTTTGCATAGACACTGGGGTTTGGGTTTGGCTGCTCTCCACTTGTTTCAGCATCCATTTGCATCTGTTCAATACGCCCTTGTATGTACAATCAGACCATGATGGAAATTCAAATGCTGCACATGCAATAATACGTCTGCAGCTGCGGGTGGAAGCAGGTGCTGTACAGCCTGTGTGCAAGTGCCAGCTCTCAGCTCATTACGTTCTGACTTGTGTCTCTTTTTTTTTCTTCCTTTATTCTGAGCCCCAGAGTTCCTTTCCTTCTCCTGGAGAGGGAAAGCTGCCCTATCGCTGGCACTGGTCAGCAGAAGGGCTTCCTCGCAGGGCAGAAGATGCTCGTTGTGCGGCTGGGCTCAGCCTGAGCCACGAGCAGGGCAGAGTGGTTGCTCCAGCATCTTCTCTCTTAATTGAGAGGGTTGGTCCAGCCAAACAACAAGAGCAGAGGTGGAGCTGGCTTTTATGCAGCAGCTGGGAGGCGTGTGTGGGAGGCTAAAAGTGACAGATAGCCTCAGGGCACAAAGGACAGGGTTAAATTCCCTCAGTGTGGTGCATGGTGTAAGGGTGAAGCTACTTATTATTTTTTTTCTTAGTATTATTAGAGGGATTAAGTGGAATTTAATTGGTGCTTTAGCCTTGAGCTGCCCTCAGCGTCGGAGCTGCAGAGCAGACACAGCCAGCACCGACTGCGAAGCCAGTGAACTCCAGCCTCTCACCTTCCCTGTCCTCTCAAAAGCAAACAAACAAACACTCCGTTAATTAACTGCAGACGCCCCGAGAAGATGAGCAATGCTAGGAGACATTACCCAGGAGAGAGAAGTCAGGAAGAGGAGGAGGCTGAAAAAGTCAGTCTGGCAGAATAATAAACTCTTCCTGGGTAGGAGGATGCAAAATGAACTTGGGCTGTAAATTCCTCGTTCATCATCTCCCCTTGGTGAGACGATTTCACCATCTTGCCTTGGTGAAAAGTCAAGCTGTCAGGAAAGTCTCCTGCTCTGATTACCCAGGAGGGCTTTCTGGCCCTTTTCTGTGGCACTTCCAACATCTGAACTACTGAGTTATAATGCCAAGGAACAATCCTGGCCATAAGGACTCAAGTATACCTAGTGGTAGGTTTAGATTTGCTCCCCAGCTTGGTTTTGGACCAGTCCCAATGAGTTTTTCTCATGGAAACCCCTAGTGCAGTTCAAGGAACAATTCCCACCAGGCTGTGGAGAGTAGGAGTTAAATTGTAGTGACTCGGGATGTTCCCCATCACCTGCCCTCGGTGCCAGAGGACAGTCTGGGACGTGGCAGCCTGGCTAGTGTCAATGCAGCCACTGCAGAGTGATGGCTGCGTGATGGAGCATTTCATCATGCTCGAAGACTGAGCCAATACGTGTCCGGGTCATCCTGCCAGATCTGCACAGAAAGTTGTTTTTCTCTGTGCTTCCCTTCAGCTGAGTAATTGCTTTGTGAGAGCTCGTCATCTGCTGCTGCATGAAGTAAGACAGGTCGAGTGGCCACTGAGGTGGCTTCTGTTCCTAAATCTGCCATGTGCCAAGTGGAATGGCTTGATCTGATGCCTCAATTGCTCCATCTGTGAAATGGAGAGAAGTGCTATGTTCCTCTATAACTTCCTGGGAGATGTACCCATGAAAAGTGCTACGTGGGAATTGCCGTTTCTTGTTCATGCACAGATTAGTTGGGAGTCTGTTAGCTCCCTGCGCCCAGGACTCAAACCATCTACAGCACAACCAAAAGCTGTGCCAGAAAAACAAATACCTTAAAATTTCTTTGTTGGCTGAGCTGTGCTCTGAAGGATTTCGGCAGACTTCATCCTTGCAGAATATCCAAGGTTCACTTGGCACAAAGTAAATCTCCAACATATTCAAAGTAGGACATGTGCGTGTTCCCTGCCGGGTCTGGGACACATGGGGAGAAGCTAAAGCCATTCACAACATACAAATTATCCCGAGTCTTTCCCATAGTGGACGAACATCCCAAGGTGCCCTGTTGGCATGAGTCGCTCTGTTAATGCACTGGCAAACCTCTGATGTACCCTTTCTCACAGAAGAGGTTTGGCTACACTAACTTACATTTTCTGTGATCTAGAAATTAAATGATTCCTGAGCCCTTTGCCAGGCCTAGGTACTGCTTGAATTGGGCAACGTTTGTCCCTGGCTCTTTCTCTAAGACTTCTGCAGTTCTGTCATTTTTTTTTTTTTCTGCTTCTTGAGTATGTCAGGTCTATTGGTCTATTCAACCAAAGAGTTTCACAGAATACCTGATTATTAGAGTTCTTATTTTTATTCCTAACTTTGCTGTCATGAAATCAATTTCAAGGCCAGCAGGAGCTGATGAGAAATGCCAGCTGCCATTATACCCCCCTGGGCTTATTTTCTCACGGAGACTTGCATGCTGTAATATTTTTCAAGGAAAACCCCCAAAGGTACAGAGACCAGTGATGCATTTAGGAGACTTTATGGGAAATGCAGCAGTTCTGTGCTGTGACAGGATTATAAATAAGGCAGCACTAGAGCCCTGGTACCTGCAGTATCCCATCAGTCCTGCTTTTGTTTAACTGGTCTTTCAAACTTCAGGTCTCTTCCAACACCCCTGAACTTCCAGTGAAGATCTCCCAGGACTGTGCTGGCCACCGGAGGCTGGAAGGCAGCAGTAAATCTGTCTTGATTTAATTGAGCTGGTAGCTTTGCTTCTGATCCTGGCAAGGAGCTGCTATGATGAGCCAGAAGAGTCTTCTGCATTTACACGTTAGCTCAAGGCAGCACCTGGGGGGCCTCCACCTTCCTGCACTCTGCCGGCACTGAGTCTTCAAAGCTCCCAGGCTCACAGAAATCTTGCTCACACTAATAGACTTCCATGGCTGTTTTTCTCACTGGCCTCAGTCCATGTTGGTCAAGTTTGCCAAATGTTAATGAACCTGCACAGGATTAAAATCCAAGGATTGACTGTGCTGAGAAAGACTCACAACCCTCTGTCCTGGTCGAAGTGATTCCCAGGCTCCTGGAGTGTCTCCTGAGCAAAGTCTTGTATTGGAGCTGGAGACTGATGTGAATCTGTACGTGTGATGGATGCTTCATCGTTAGGATAAACAAGCAGAACAACATCTTTTCCAAGCACGCAGTTCTTGCAGACACTATTTGAGTTTCTTGAAGTCTTCACTGTAAAAATATATCATGCCCATTACCACTTTTGAGTCCACTCCAAATCCACCCTGTTAATACCAGCTATAAATATGCTCCAACAGATAATGTCAAAGTAACAGCCATCACAAGAGGAGGTAAATAAATGGAGGCCATGGGTTCGTGTGTGCTTCAAAGATGTTCTGTCTTGCATCCCGCCTGAGTGGTGCTGTAGAAGGCATTCATCACCAGGGAAGACCTGGACATCACTGATAGTTCGCAAAGAAGCAACAGAAAAATGGCATTGAGCTGTGAGCAGCCAATAAAATATTGTGCAGCTGAAACATTTTACTGGATGAAAGTCTTGAAGAGTAGGTCAGGGATTTGCATAAATAGAAAACCAACCCTAGACTTTCCTCTCCTCTGGTCACATCTCTTCTGTGTTGTGTCCAGCACTTAACCTTTAGGGGACAGAACAGACAGAGGTGCAGAATTCATTTCCTTTTCCTCCACAGACTGTGAAAAGAGCCTAAAGAATTAGCAGGATGATGTTTAGATGGTCCACGTGGGGTGTGATGTCTTTAGCACAGAGAGGCTTCATCCAAGGTTTATCAAGAAAGGTCGGTTGTGTTGCAGAGCTTTTAAAGAGCTCAGGATAGAGTGAAATAGTTTTGCCAAGGTAGCAATAATCTTCCTCCAAAATGCATATTATTGGGCTATTTTAAATGCCATAGGTGAATTGTGGTGCGTAAGGTCAAGGGACAATTGCTTTCATCTGCCTGAAATATACTCCGAGAGCCTATTAGTACATCGTGTTTAGTGTTATCCTGGCTGAGTTAATTCAGTCCTGTCCTGGCCAAGTGCCACTGCATAAACCTCACTGACATTTTCATTTCCATTTCCAGCAGCCTCCGCTGGCAGCAGCCCCTCTGATTGCCTCCCACTCAAGTTTTTAAAACTTTGGAAGAAACTCTTCTTTGTGCAAAACAATTCAACCTTATTTTACTGCCCAAGGAAACACATGCTGGCAGGAAGCCCACTAAAAGAACTGCTACAACCAGCTCCTTGGACTTTTGCTGTTTATTCTGTGTCCTCAACCGGCACCATCTGCAGATGCAGATCAGACCAAGAAGGAATGAAAAGGGAGTTGGTAGAGGCCTTTGCTATTCTTTGTATCAGCTCCAATGATTGGTCACCCAGAGTTGTAGGAAGGGTCCTCGAACATCTGTGGGAGCTGCTGTAAGAGGGGGGGACATGTCTCTTCCCTTACATGGCGACCATTAGCCTCCATGCCTGTGGCTCGTACCACTGCTAACTAGGCTTTTCTGGAAATCAAGCTCTCTTTCTCCAATTCTTCCTCCAATTTACTTAATTCCCCCTCTGAACTATAATGGGTGACAAGAGAAAAACGTCAGCAGCAGTTGGTTTTGGCTCCTATCATTGTCCTGTCTTTATCTCCATTACGACTCTAGGCATTTCTTGCCTGTTTAGTCTAACCTATTTTTACAAATCTGCCTTGCGATGTGATGAATTGTGTCCTGTGGGTGTCTGTTTTTCTCCATTAAGTGTCAAGTGAGTCCACATAACTTGTTCCGATGGAGATGTCAACGCTGAGGACATTTACATTTGGACAAAGAATATCAGTCCAGAGTGTCTAAGGGGTGAGATTCATCTCATCACACTTTAGGTGTCCAGAGACTGGATGTCAACCACTGAGCCAAGGCATCTAGACTTTTTTCTTCCTCAACAGAGACAACTCATCCTCTGATGTTCAAAAGAGAGGATGATTAATCTATCCTTTGGCTATAAAAGAAGTCAACGTGGCTAGCTGAGGTGTCAACACAGATTTTGCAGATGACTCAAGGTGGGATTTAGCTCAAGTGCCTCACACAGTTGCAGAGCAACGGCTGAGCCCAAGCCTATGGTCACACATCGTCATTTGTCAGCAGCTCATCTGGCTCTGCTCAGCTACTGATGGTTTAGGGAAAAAATATCACTGGAGTCTGGTCCTTCTGAACCTGATGACTAAATTTCCCCTGACTCCAGCAATAGTAAGACCAAAATCCATTGCCCTTTTGACTCTGCTGTCCTGTCCCAACAGGAAATAGAAGACTAATATGGGGCACCTGTATCTCTAAACATTCAAATAGCTCACTCAGAAAGAAATAAGCCTCTGAGTACCCTGCTGGAGGGGGGGGGGGACATGACACACTGAGGATACAGAGGGAGCTGATGTTGGCTGTTACCTTAGCAACAATCTCCATCTGGTAGGAATCTGAAGCAGGCAGTCTGACCCCTGGCAAAAATGTTTGAATGTTTAATGATTTAAATAACTGAGTAATTCTGCGCTGTTACAAAAGGGAGTAGCATGTAGCCCCAGTTGAACATCACTTGTAACCATCATGGGTGAAGTCAACGTGGTCTCGTTTCACATACTTAGGCTTTGGCAAAGAAGGTGAAACAAAAGTACACGCAAGATACTGTGTTTGAAAGAAAATGGGCTTGATTTTCCACTTAGACCAAATTTATGTTATTCTAACTCCATAGAGAATTGAGTCTGTATTTCTTGCTACAAGGGGAGAAGGTGGGTTAGGATATTGGTAATATAGTAATACCGAGCTGTTATTCGGGTATAGAGGTTTCAATACCCATTAATGCCACAAAAGCGGAGGATTCAATTCCACTTGTATTTCAAAAAATAATTTATTTTAAATCTTTTTTGTTATTATTTATTGTGTGTTATGATATGGCTGAATAATTCTAGATTCATGCCTTGGAGAGTTTGGCCCTGCCCTGGCTTTGTTTCATGGACTGTCTGTAGGGCTCTTTTTGCCTGAAGTCCTATTAAGAAGTAATAGAAAAAGACTGTGCAGGTTTGCCTGCTTCAGTGGTCTTAAACCCTAGGAGTTTTATGATATATTCTAGAGTGCCATCTGTTGTTTCTTCACCTGCAATTAACTTAAAACCAAAGATTTAGGTTGGAAGGCCACTTTGGAGATCCATCTAGGCTAACCTCCTGCTGAGAGCAGTGCTCAGTGTAGGGCTCACGCACAGGCTCTTGCCCCAGGTGTGTTCTCAACAAAGGCTCTTCTACCTGAACCAAAGAGCTTTGCTCTGAAGGAGACTTCTGTCTTGACATCCATTTATTTTGTGGCTTCTTTCTGACTGAAAGGAGAGAGACAAATTGCAATAGAGATATTTTTTTTTTTATTGTGTTCTGCTGGAACCTCTTATTGCTATATGCCACCAATTATTGACTTTTTAGAAATTAAAATGTCCATCTTACTGATCATGCCTCATTTTCTGTTGTGTCATGGGAATGGCTATCATGCTGCCTACTTTTCCCAGGGTGCAAGCTATTTCATGCAGACCAAGTGAAATTAGTCACCTGGCACTGAGCTCAGCCCTATCTTTTCCTGTGCCTTTCATACTTTTTAGCACAGAACCGTGACTTCCTGGGCTTTGGCCCACACCACCAGAAGCAACCCTCCCATCTGGGCCAGCAATCCATGCTCCCTTTGTAGCCCTGGATATATTCCCCAAGTTCTCAACACTCCCTGGTAAAATAAGCAGAAATACCTATTTTTCTTCACTAACCCTCAACAGAGCCCAGGATGACCATCTCAGAAGGAAGGACCTGCATTAATTAACAACATAATGCTGGCCAGGTCTGCCTGGGTAACTGTTGTGGAAACGGGTTCTTGCAGGATGCTTTCATCTGCTTCAAAGGTTCCTAGCTCTGGAGCTGCCAGCAATGACAGCTGAAGTGCTTCTCTGTTGTGCAGTTTGCAAAAGGTGAAAAGACTGAAATAGTTCTTAAAACAGGGGCAGCAGCCACTTGTCACCCCTTGTTCCTCGAATTCATTATTCCTTTGCATCAGTGATTCAAAACCTGCTCCCTGGAAGATGGCCCCCAGGTGTGTGACATCCCCTTCACCAAGGCACGAGGTCCAAGAAGCTGATGTGGTTTGTAGCATTTCATTTGCCCACAGAAAGTTTGTTTTGCCTTTTAATCTTTATAAATCAAGAAGATTTACATCCGAGGCAGTCAGCACCATGTGTTATGTTTTAACTGAAACGTTATTTAGCTGGCAGAGCCATGCCTTCCCCTCCCCGTGTACCCAAAGGCTCCTTGGAGATTCATCAGTTACTGGTTTTAATAGGAGGGGAGGCAAGAGGTCAGGACATCTAAATGAGTCTTATCAATCTGATGATAAATGTAAGGCTCGGGAAGCCTGAAAGTCCATGCAGGATCCTGCTTTTGCATTTTATAACCTTATGAAACACAAAAAAAATCACAGAAAGCTGGTGAAAGGATTTAGGATAACAAAGTGGGATGGGAAGGTGGGGAGGGCAAGCTGCTGGGAAAAACATCAACGTCCATGCCTTGCACCCAGTCTCTGCCTGGCTGGCAGCCGTCAGCAGAGCACTGCATGGCTGTGCCCTGTTCTGATGTCAAACACAAAACCCAGTTATTCCGTGTGAAGATTTGGCCACCACTTCCTTGGGCACAAGTAAAGCAAAGCATGGGGTCCTGGGGGGCCACGTTACCACCCAGGCAGCCGCCTGCTCTGCCTACGGTCAGGTCAAGCCCCAGCCTTAAAAATGGGTGTTTGGGAATCCTAGGACCTGGGGTATCTCACAGCACAGGTAAAGTCTCCCCCAAAGCTCTCTGTTCTGAATTACTCTTCTCATGCTATTTACAGAATTTTCAATTTCTGGCTTTAGATCAGTAGGAAAATGCACCCACAAGTCTCATTCACTCAGGTAATTTAGATTTTGCAACACAGTTTAAGGTTATCTCTAAATTCCCTGTTAGTATTTGTAGAAAGGATAACAATCAGATAAAAATCCAGATATCTTGAAGACCCTGAGACATGAAAGACCTTTGTAAAATTTGTGTTGGTTTGGGTTTTTTGGTGGGTTTTTTTTGTTTAGTTGTTCTTTTTTTTCATACAAAGGGATTCAGTTCAGTACAGGTTTCATATTTATGTAAGGATCAGAAAATTGAGATATTGTTGCAGCAAGCAAATAGATGACTGTATAAGGATGGATGTAAAGGCAAATGTAAGCTGAAAAGAGATAAATTAGCTAAAAGCCTGGATCTTGTGTGTTCCATGGAGAAAGCTCTGCAAATTGAAAAGAAAAACGTCTTTTTACTAAACCTATCCTTGCAGCAGTCTCTGGTTGAAGTGATGAAAGATTCCTACACCTGTATAACTAATACTGCAGCGTGTGGGGCTTGAAGCTGGGGGGTGAATGGCACCGTGCTCAAAACACTCAATACTCCAAGGACTGTGATTACTCCAGAGCAAGGGCTCCAAGTGGAGTCCCCCGTAGCCCAGTTGAGCACTCTGGTGCTGGGGCTGTTCATCATTCTGGGATGGATTGGTTTTTTCCTGTTCTTAATGAAACTTTTCAAAAGCTTCTGACCGTTCTGATGCAAAATGAAAACAAATGTGCAAACCTCAAACAGTTTCCCAATTCATCTTTTCCAGCCATGCCAGATTCTCGGAGGGTGTCGTTAATATTTTCAGTGGGATAGATGGGGTTCTTACTAGGGGTTTGTTTCTTGCTTACTTCGGATCTGTAAGTCTACTGTCCCCTCCCATACTCTCCGTGGATAAATGAGATGTAATGCAAGGACCACGTCTCTGACCAAGCCCATGCTGCTGCTGCTGGTGGTCCTGTCTGCCCAGTTCCTGGTGGATAAACTTTCATCTTATGATGCTTAAGGATCTCAGCTGTGACCTCCCTTTACCTCAATTTCAGCCATCTCGTGTCTGTTGGAACTCTGTTACTGAAGGGGTGCTGGATGTGGCTTTCTGATTAAGGAAGGGCCTCCCTTTTCTGTGGGACACAATGTTCAGTCCCTCTCAGTCCATCCTGCCTCAGGAAAGGCTCACGTGCACGTCCAGTTATCAAACTGTTCTGGGAGCAAAAAGATTCTTCCACATTTGCCATTGTTACAAGACCAGACAAAACATCCTTGTGGAAATTAAATGGTGCACGTGTGTTTGAGTTACTAATGGAGCTGTGGTCTTTGTCTAATTGGAGTAGAAATATATGGATGTAACAGAAATTAAATGCACTAGCCCAGCTCCATGGTTACTAAGAAACAGAAGGATGGAGGTACACTATAGTAATTTCATTCCCAGATGAGGAAGGGTCACTCAGACTGAAATTAAAGTTTCTTTTTTTTTTCAAAGTGGTTGTATTTCTGGAATGCAAGCCCCAGCAGCTTCTACTTAATCTGCACAGCCAGTAAATGGTTCTGTTTGTTTTGCACACTGTCTCCTTTCAGCAAAAGTTGGTATTGATATGTGCCTTTGTTTACTTAATTAGTTTTTCTCCTTTTTGTATTAAACCATCTCGCCTTCAGCAGATCATGTTTTATTCTCAGTAGGTAAAAATAATGAAAAGAAATTATTGCAGATGAAGGAAAAGCTCCCACCTTTTTTGCAACGGAGCTTGAGGAAATCAGCAGGACAGGCCAGAAGCAGAAGGAAAAGGAAAGGCGAGGGGCAGGTTTGGTGAACACAGTGTTATGCTGAAAAAGGGTGAGGACTTTTTCAGCTGGTCTCTACACAGTCATCTCTGCTGGTAACACCGGGCTCTTTGGGCAGCAAAGGGAGTGGAGAAGCATCACTGTCTCTTCCTCAGGTTGTCCTCCTGGGGAACATCCACAGTGCCCCAGCACAGCCCAGGGAATGAAGGGACCAGGCTGGACAAGGGGTGAGGGACTTGGCTTTTTAGTCCGGAGAAGAGAAGCTTGAGGGGGGGAGCTGATCAATGCCTGTAAATACCTCAAGGGTGGGTGTCAGGAGGATGGGGCCAGGCTTTTTTCAGTGATGCCTAGAAATTGGACAAGAGGTAGCGGACACAAACTTGAACATAAGTTCCATCTAAATGTGAGGAGGAACTTCACTTTGAGGGTGGCAGAGCCCTGGCAGAGGCTGCCCAGAGAGGTGGTGGAGTCTCCTTCTCT
>JAOQGH010000011.1:2128023-2143662 GCA_025769975.1 Gallinago jamesoni | reverse complement strand
CTGGGTGGCCCTGCTCTGGCAGGGGGTTGGACTGGGTGATCTCCAGAGGTCCCTTCCAACCCCACATCATTCTGTGATTCTGTGACAAGCATCAAAAAAGCTTTCTTTGGGGAAGGCTTTCCTGCTGCCACCAGCTCCAGTTCCTACAAGCTCCTCGCTGCCTCCCTTAGTCACCTCTGGCCACCCGCTGGTGTTCATCTGATCCTTCCTGCTACAGAACCATTTCTTCCTCTATGGTGAGCCCTGGCAGGGAGTTTCATCCCATTCAGCTGTTAATATTTGATTACGCCTCTACTGAAGTGAACACTCATTAAGTTAATTTCAGCAACAATATAAACATCAAAGGACTGAATTAGTTGTAATAGCAGAATGTGATGGGCTGGCATCAATGCTGATTTTTTGCTTTCTGCTGCTGATGTTGAGGACAGAGCACGGCTTTGGGGGAACTTTTAGGTGCCGCATTTCAAACCTGACTTAAACGTCCTAAATAGTCACTCCCTTAGAGGAGAGCAGAGATTTGCAGGACCTGGCATGAGTGTGGGGTCTGACTCTCCTGAAATAAGTCAACTATGTGGCAAATAAGGGATATAGATAAGAGTTAAGATTTCGTTATGCTCCTTCTGTCCCTCTAGAAGACTGACAGCTCTCAGCTGCTTTGTGTTCAGTGGTTCAGACCAGCACTGGGAGATGTGGGATGATTTTGGCTCATCAGGAGCCTGGTATTTCTAATGGAAAACATATTGGTTTGTTTTTTTTTTTGTTTTGTTTGTCCTTTTCAAATCCCTTCAATTGATTTCCATTATAATGATAAAAAAAAATTAACATTTTGTGGGGCTGTTTAGATTTTGACTGTTGGCAGTGTGCTGAAATGAACACTCTCACCTTTTCATTTCTTCTTGCTGCTGCTTCACTGCGACAAACTAAAAGGCTTTATTTTGACTCTTGCTAAAACCAGTTGCATTCTGTTAAAAGCTGAATGTGGCTATTGATGACCAATTTTGCACAGTCACTACGAGCACTTATGCTGTAAAGCAATACTGAGACATGTAAATATTGCCATATATGTTTCCTATTGAAACAAAGTTGGAAATGAAACAACAATATTTACATAGTTCACACCTGCTCCACAGGAAATGAGAAATATTGACTGTTTGGAGTTTGTTTTCATCCCAAGTTGCAACAAATATCACTTACCCCTGAAAACATTGCTGTTTGTGGCCATCCTTGTTATCCTCCCTTAAATATCAAACCTTTCCCTGTTTTTTCAGGCCGTTCTGCACCTGGTTTCTCATTTGGTCATTTTGCATCTCTCACCCAGTGCCGCCCAAACCCCGGCAGCTTGCTGGTTTCTCTGAATTCCATTAGCACCATTACTCTCCTGATTTTTACATCAGGGCACATGAGGACTCCACAGTTGGCAGAACTGAGCTAATTGATTGCCTCATTTAGCTCTTTGAAGACTGAAACAATTGCACGAAGTCTCTGGTTCACAAACGGATGAGGATTTGGAAGCCAACGAAAGGCTTTGCTTGTGTTGGGCATGACATATAAATATAAAACCTGTTGTTTTATCTCCTGTAAGTATAATTACCTAGTCAGATGAGTGATTACAGCACTCACGCTATTTGCTCTGGAATTAAAGTATTCGCAGGGCTCTGAAGCACTGTATATGTTCTGGTGAATCAAATCAGCTTGAAAATTACACCATGTATTACAGAGTCAAAAGCAAGAACAGGAGGCAGGGACCCTGATTCACAAAAGATTTCAGTGGATGGCTTCACGGGTTTTGTCTTTGCTAGTCCTTCACCTCCCTGGATTTTGGGCCATTCTCATTTCTTCCAAGTCAGTGTTGCTTCCTCTGAGGTTTGGAGATTTAGCAGAGGGATGGAGGGAGGTGTAACCCCCCCGCCGCGTCCCTCCTGCCCCGCACACACCTCCCGGTGCCCCCGGCCAGGGTGTAGCTCTGCGGCTGGGAACAACCCTCCTGTTCTTCCTGGGCATCTCCCACGCTGCTTGTGCCCCTGCTCCCACACACGGGAGCTCCGTGTTGCTCAACCTCTGCGCCTGAGTTTTGCCCTGGTCTGGCTGCTGTCTGTTGCAGTTGCAAACTCATTCCTCAAATCCAAAATTCACTTGAAGAGCACGCGAGAGAGAGGAAAGAAACCATTTACTCCCTTTCCCCCTGTTCTTACAAATGTCTCTTTATATTTTCACTCTCCTCAAATGCTTAGCAGCAATTCTTTTCAGACATTCTAAACATTGCCAGCAGTTCCAGGTAGCAAGACAAGTCTTATTATCTTAATGGAACTGCCTGCTTTCTTTCCCTTTCTTTAGGCAAATCCATGAGGAATGGCTGAAAGGTGGGCTGGGAGTGACTTGGGTATGGCTCGTGTTCTCTCTGTCAGGTTATTTCCATTTTACATCTTTTGACATCCTAAAAAGTCTTTGTAAAATGGTCACGCATTTGCTAGAGTTATATCTCCAGCTCATGGAGCACATGTAAAGAAGAGCATTTTATAATCACTGTCTTTACTGTAGATGCACTTTAAATCTTTTCTGTTAATGTGTAATAGCTACTTTATACTGGACATCTCAGAAATCCTCTAGGAATGCCTGGCCAGACAGGAAAACAGTCTTATGAAACAGTATGACACTAGAACCACACCTTCGAGGTCCTGTTCTTCAGTTAATAATTCCATTTGAATTTCTTGATGCCTCAGTTTACCCACCTGAGTATTAATGTATTCCTGACAAGACACTGAGATAGATACTTTGGTGATACAGCTTTGCACAGCTAGAAATGATGCTGATGTTTTTTCTTTAGCATCTGGCCGGCTGGCTGAGATCCTGCAGGGTTGTTCAGATCAACTCTGATCGACGCTCCTTGATTTTTTTTTCATTGCAGGAGGTGTTAGTGTTTGCAAAGTGTGGGGTTTTTCTCTGAGCAGTGAGCATCTGAGGTGCACTGAAATAAAACACAGAAGACAGTTGCAATGTTATATTAACTCACTGTCGTTAATTAAAGCCCAGTGTAAGCGGAAATTTTGTCAGTTCAATTAACTAAAGCAGGCAGTATAAAATGCTCATATTTGATGTTTTCTTCCTCCCTCTTCCTTTCCATCAACTATTTAACGGGAGACAGCAGGTAAAAGTGAACACACTCTGTTGTCTCCACTGTTTTTCCAAACCACGCTGGAGGCTGTTGAATGTGCTCTGAAGTGTTAATGCTGAACTCGGCTCGTTGAACGAACAAGCCCAGGTACCTGGGGGTGCCTCCTCCTTGCTTCCCTTGATCTTGCAGGGTCCCCCAGGTCCTGAGCACGGGGGAAGATCTGCCCCTGTTAGTGAGAGCGACTGCTGAGTCGGAGGGATCTCATCAGCCCTGGGATTCTGGCTGCAGATGAAAAGCAGTTGTCGCCATGGACACCAAAACAGGGAGGACTAATCAGAAAATATCGATAGGGTAAAATGTCAGTGACTGAAAGCCAAACCGGCGTGTGATCTTTAAAGGAGAGCGGTGAATCATCTCTCAGCTGTGATAGGTGAGGCAATCTCTGGCAGCAGGGAAGCTTTGGCTTTGGGGAAATCCAAGGGTAATTTGCATCTTTCGTTATTATTAATAGCAGCGTCCCAGCGTTGGAGCAGCATCCTGGTGCGTTTAGATGTTAAATAAACACAAAACAAAACCAGTGTCTGGTCCTACGAGTTTGCTGCCTGAGCAGCAGGAACCAGGAGGGGCTGGAAAGGCTGAGCTGAGACCCAGGGTATCTTAGATGCATCTCAGATGCCAGCTTGTCCAGCCCTGACTGAAGGGCACCAAAGCTGAGGGTCAGGCAAGGGCACGTGACCCTGGAGCAGTGTCAGGGTGGGCACAGAACTTCTAGTGACTGGGGAAGGTTGCTGTTTGAGGTCCTACTGCATCTAGTCCATACTTGCAGTATTTAATGTCCCCCGGGACTTAAAACACGTGACAAAATCTTCCAGCCCTGAACCACTGCCACAGCTGTGATTTGGGAAGATAATACAGTCTGTCCTCCCAAAAACTAGCAAAGACCTTACAAGTTAGCCCATTTGTCATTCCAGGGGGGAATTTTCTCATCAGTACCCAAATCAGAACCTCCTCAAATCCCAGAGCTAATCAGACACCAATTTACTGCTCCGTTTTGCTATGTAATTTGCAAAAATACATCCACAGGCTTGGCTGCAATGGCAACGCCTTTACATTCTGGAGTTCTCTGAATATATCTGATTACATTAGTCAGAGTGTGGAAGTAGTCATCAAGTGGAAAGGACAACTTCAATAGATCCAAGTTTACTGCGTAGAGGAACTATGGTAGGAGAAAAGGAACCCAAGTAATTCACCAGCCAATGCAATTTTTGATTGTATGTACAGCAGGCATAAATAGGTACTTTGCAAACACACTTTAATGTGTTTCTGCTTCTCTCAGAATATTTAAATGGTCTTAATTTTTTAAACTCATACTTTATATGTTCAAGAAGAGTGTCCCAGAATGGGCATTCCTGTGGCAGAGACATCTTGGCATGAAAGCTGGGGAAGCTTCATCAATGCCATCAACTGCTGGGGCAGTTTGAGGCTCTCTGAATGGATTGGGTACGAGCGACGGACAAGGAGCTGATTCCGGTGGTAGAGATCAGCTTTTAGATCCGTTCTCCAAGATTCCCTGCTAGGAAATCTCGTAAGAACAACACATGGAGAGGATTTATTGTCAAGGAGAAGGGTAAGACAAGCACTTTTGTGGTACGGGGGCAGGTCCATTTCAGAACCTTCCAGAACAAAAATGTGAATGTAGAAAAAGGAGAAGGAAAAAAAGGAAGAAAAGATGCTTTATTTGGGCTTTTTAGAAAAACAATTGTCTGTTTTCCAATTCCAATTGAGGTCTCCTCTCCATGTGCAAATGACAGCTTTCACCCTTCATCTTCTCATACCCTTCCCATAGCTCACAGCCGGGGTGACAACCACTTTGGGCAGAGCCCTGTGCCCAGGGAGGTGAGTTTTTCTCCTGTAATGACTAAGATGCTGGTCCACACTCTCTCTGCCAGTCTTACTGTGGGGGACTGTCACTAAGAGAAGGGAGAAATGGGTAAGAAGGGAGCTGAGGGGGGACACGAGCCACCACAACCATTTGCCCAGACCCTATGAGATGATAACTGGCCACTTAGAGAACCAGCCTGACAGGCTCACGAGGCAGAGCAAACCCAAAGTATTTTATTTTCCCTATTATACTGTTTTAATAACTTGCTACTGCTCATTACCACATTGTTAAAAAAAGTGTGGCAGACAGAATGGCTATTTACGGTTAGACAGTTGTGCTAGGATTTCAAGTCATTATTAATGTTGTTAGCTCCAATTCTGATGTAGATATTTTGGTCATTTAATCATATTGAAAAAGATTTTTTCCCCTTTATTTTAATTTCAGGGGACTTTCAGATCTGTTCTTCAGATACATAATGTATGTATTAAAACAATAGCGGTCATTCTGCCCACCATTTCAGACCCTGAAATGTCCCTTGAACTGCTTCATGGTTGTTACATCATTATTATTGCTGGATGCTATGATCATTATTTTTTAAAAAGGACTAAAGCAACGAGTAGGAAGTTAATTTGCACTATATTATAATTAATGCAGAACAAATCCGACTGTAATCAGGATGTTCTGATTGCAGTCTAGTGGGATTTCTGGATGTCCTTTTTAGCCATGACATCATGCAAACCTGATTTTGGCACCATTAAAAGTGAGGAATTGAGACGGGAACTGAGGATGCTGGAAGTACTCGTGTACAACTAAGCCTGGAGGAGAAGACTGGTCCATTCCTGCTCACAGGCAGAGATCAAGTATCTCAGGAGACAGTTTATAGAATCGTAGAATAGTTTGAGTTGGAAGTGACCTTAAAGATCATCAAGTTCCAACCCCCTCTGCCATGGGCAGGGATGTGTTTAAGGGACACGTTTCCAGATTCTGATTCATAGTTATTGAATGTACATTTTCCTATCATTATTCCAACAAAAAAATTCTCAGAGACATCGGTGTCAGAAAATGTTAAAGATTATGTAGAATGAGCCAGACCATCCTTTGTTGCCTTAAAATCTCCAAATCTACTCCTCTCATAAAGCGAGATAGCTTTGGGATATTTCTCAGAATCCTTGTCATTAGTTCTTAACTGTTGCAAAGGAATGAATGGTCCAAATTATCAGCAAAACTGTTTCAAAAGAGTCTCAGTTTTGACATAAAAAAGGCAGACTAATTAATCAGTGCAATGACAAGAAAAGATATGGTTGAGCTTTCATAGAAAAATATATCTGAGCATAAATCCAGACTGTTTATTCAGGCCTTGTCTTCTATAATCTCTCCTCTCTCATCCTAAAAATGTCAGCAGGTTCTCCAATTCTTTGTTCCTGAAACTTTTCAAAGGACTTTCCCCCTGACAGCCAACAAACACGCTGATGAAACACTAACTCTGCTTGCTCATTTGCAACAGGCACTCTTGGCAGCTTAACGCACGTACACATGTTTTCTCAATGCATCAAACAGCAAGATTTGGGATGTTGGAGAAATCTGTGTTGTTGGCACGGATTTGTTCCTGATGGATAACACGACAGCATTGGAATAATTTTCAATACAAAGTATTTCTTAGCAGACTAAAATAATTGTTCCATATAAGAGTCATGGCAGGTGCCCCAAGTACTCAAACCTGGCAGAGTTTAGCTCAGCTTAGCATTTGCATTTTCCCATGTTCACCATGTTTGACTTTTTCAACCAAATCCTGGCTGGTGCTCTGGTGGAAATGAAGTGGACATTTCTGATGAAATACTGAGACAAGTACACCACAACTTTCCCCAGCGATAAGAAGAAAATAGTTCTACGTGGTATTTGGGAGAGAAAAGGCAGCTGGACCTTGGGGAATGGCTCATTCCTTCTCAAGGTGGTGTTTCCTTCTCAAAGTCTTGCTGAACTCTGGTAGTTCACAGTCTCCCCGTGTATCACAGGTTTAATGTTATGAGCTATAAAGTGGAGGTGCAGGAGTAGCTCCTGGTGCACCTCTGCTGCTCCAGCAATGCCCGGGAGCAGTGCAAGCCATACGTTGTGGGGATATGCAGCCATACATTGACTGTACTTTGTCACTATTGATGAGCCAGCATCCCCTCAACCTGCTAATTGAAAGCAAATTAGCAAGCTAGACAATGCCCGTGGCATGGAAGTCACCGATATCTGTAGCCAACCCTGACAATTTCTGTTATTACTTCCCTGATGTATGAAGAAAGGCATTTTCCAGAGGGTCAGAAAGAAGGATATTTCACATACAGGATCCATCAATGACTTAAATTCCTTGGTAATTTTGGTTTAGCCTTTGAAAGAGAAGGACAACTCTGCTGACAGGGAATTCTTCCTTTTTATTGTAGCATCAGAGCATAAATGAGATATGACAGAACATCTTCAGGTTGCCTTTGGCATAGTTTTGTGTTAAATGCTGTTTTAAATTGAAGCATGGCAGAGGCAGGACACCCTATGTCTACTCTGCTTTTCTGTGTAGAGAATTTTCTTTTTTTTCCAATTTGGGTTGAATTTATTTCTAGGAGTCTTCTGTCCTATTTTATGTTGAAGTACTAAGCTAAATAAATAGGATTTAGATGATTAGAATCCCTAGGTGCACATTTGAAGCATCTCGCAAAGCCATTACGGATGGGTAAGAGCTTATTTGGGTTCTGATGAGGTCCTTATGCGATAGCCTACATGGCTGTGATAGCTTTGGTGTCAGCACTCAGATGGGTGCGCTCATGTTCCTTGACCAAAGTCCACGTGAGCTGAATCCACCTCTAGCGTCCTGGACTTTAATTAAGTTTGTTTGTTAGGGGAAACACTTAGTGCCCCGTGTCTACTGGAAAACAGGGGGGTTGGCCTCCAGGCTACACCTCTCATCAGACACAGCATCACAGCACAGAAATCTCTGGGTAACACTGTTATTTTGCATGCTTGGTAGCCCTGACATCTATATTTTTTTCATGTGTAGTCACTGTGAAAAGTACTAAAAATGCTGTACAAACCCCACATCATTTAGACAAAGCTTCTGGAGTACAATGCCTCTACTCAAAATCAAAGACAAGCATCTAGGCTAGAGCTAAGAGAAAGATCTGCAACTTCATGGCAATTAACAAAGACAATTATCTTCTTATAATGAAGATTTTTTTTTTTCAAACTCTGCAGATCTAACTATAATTAGACAGTCACACATAGAGATGTCTTGCAGGACTCTGAATTGAAGTTAACACTTGCAGTAACCTTTTTTGAATACTGATGCACAAAAATGTGTGAAGTCCTGTCCCCAGATAATGACAGAACTAAATTTCGTTGTCTGATTCAGTGACTTCTTTGTTGTGCAACAGACCCAGAATTTAAGGCTGAAATCAGAACCTCTTAAGAAAAAAAAACAAACAACAACGTTTGGATTCAACCCTGTGTCGGAGAATCTGCTTGTGTTTGGGACTCACGTAGTCCTTTCGGATTTCATTCACAGGTTCAGGAGCTGCTCTGAATGAGAGATTTACGTAGGGTGTTTGTGGAGGCTGCTTTCTCAGGAATCATATCACAGTTTCATATGGGGAATGGCACAGGAAAAGAACATTATGGTCACTGTTAACTCATTATCCACTTTTCTGAAAACATTGTTTTAAATTAAATTTAATTTTTTCAACTTGATTTAGATAGTGTATCAAGAAAGGAAAACTCTGGAAAGAAAACCATGCAGTGGCCTCTTTATATTGTCCTAACCCACCCAGATGATAAACACCTCGAGGGGAATACAACTCCTCCTCCAGCCCCATGGTCTTCTGGCAGGTTTAAGCACCAGTGTGGTCTCGGGGCATCCCACCCTGTAGTAACAACGTGCCTTGGCATATCCTTGGCCTGGCTTTTTTGGTGGCAGAAAGTGATCGTGGTACATTTCTACAGACATCACTACACAGCAAGGAACCCCTGGAGAACAAGATGATCTTTAAGGTCCCTTCCAACCCAAACCATTATATGATTCTATGGTAATCCCCCAGGAAAGGCTTTGGATTAACAGGAGAAGGAAGAAAGAGGGGTCTCCCAGATGAAAAACATGTCTCGCTGTCATTCCTTCTGCTTGTCTGTCCAGAGGCAGGGTCATTCACTGGGTCAGCTCTGTTCCTCACAGCTCCAGGCTGTTCGAGGGAGAAATCATAGAATCATAGAATGGTTTGGATTGGAAGGGACCTTAAAGATCATCTCGTTCCAATCCCTCTGCCCTGGGCAAGGACACCTCCCACCACACCAGGTTGCTCGAAGCTCCATCCCCTCTGGCCTTGAACCCCTCCAGGGATGGGGCAGCCACGACCTCCCTGGGCAACCTGTTCCAGTGCCTCACCACCCTCACTGTAAAGAATTTCTTTCTGGTGTCTAATCTAAATCTCCCGTCTTCCAATTTAAAACCGTTGCCCTGACGGTTCACTACACTTCCTGACAAAGAGTCCCTACAGGCAGCTACCAGAGCTGCTGCATGGGCTCTGCAGCGAGAGAAGCCATGAGACCAATGAACCTTTATCAAGGAGTGGATAGATAGGACAGGGGATAATGGTTTTAAACTGAAAGAAGGGAGATTTAGACTAGATAATTAGGAAGAACTTCTTTGGCGTGAGGGTGGCGAGACCCTGGTCCAGGTTGCCCAGAGAAGCTGTGGCTGCCCCATCCCTGGAGGGGTTCAAGGTCAGGTTGGAGGGGGCTTGGAGCAACCTGGTGTGGTGGGAGGTGTCCCTGCCCAGGGCAGGGGGTTGGAGTGATGATCTTTAATGTCCCTTCCAACCTAAACCATTCTATGATTCTAACCTTCAATGGCAGGTGGCCTTGTGAAACCCTAATCACCATCTTCAAGTTGTCCCAGAAGCAGGACAAGTTTCATAGCATTATAGAACATTAATAGACCCCTAGAAGTGACCATACTCCCAATGTGTATCCGCTACCAGTTACGACATAGAGGATTTACAGCTCTGATCTCAATCATACAACTCCTTGTGGTGGTGATGCCTTCACCTCATCCACTGGGAAGCATGCCAAGTGCCCAGCTACTCCTTCTCTTTATAATATTTTCATCATGTCTCACCTAGAAGGTTCTTTATTTTCCTTCCATTGTTCTTTGCCAGGTGCTGACTCTGCACAGAGGTTTGCTAATTGTAATTCAAATTATTCATTACAGTTCAGATGAAGGCAACAAATTAATCCATTAGAATGTGAAAGATCAAAACATCTCATCCCTTGTTCGATCTGCAAGGAAAGCAGCAATGCAGGCATCTCTCGGAGCAGGAGCAAAAAGCAGCAGAAGCAGCTGACTGAAAACTGGAATTTTCCTACTGCAGGAAGCACCAATATTTCCTCCCTTGTTTGTACTTGAGAGAAGGATAAAAATGGAAAATGTCAAAAGACTGGCATTAAAAAGACCTTTTTGACACTAGCACACAGAACTCTTTCTATACTCATCAGTTCAATTGTTTGTGAGTGTTTCCTTCTACAATTGATACTCTGCACCTTATTCTCACTCAGTCCTGCCTTGAACCCGTGGTCTTCTTTGGACTGATGCATCAGCCCTGCTCTGCCATGAAATTCATGTGAGATATCTGACAGGCTCAGGAACAGCCCCAGTGCCCCATCTTTAAATTTTTATGCTTCAACTTCCCCAACCAAAAAAGAAAAATTCAACATTTCCCCCAGAAAAATGTTGAAAAATTGAAAATGGAGCAAATCCACATTTTTTCTCAGCCTTATTTGTCCTGAAATGCAAATCCATCTTGACACACAATCCCCATCCACTTCTACATATAGGATCGAGAGCTCTGGAAAACAAGTCCCTTTGTTTTTAACTAGAGCATTAATGGCCATAGGAGAGGAAAGAATTCCTCCATATCACTCCAGGCCCTTCACTTGAGAAAGCCATGTGTAACAGGACTCTCAGAGGACTCTTAGCAAGGTTGTAGAGGCCTGTATTGGAGACATGAGGTCAGAAGAATTAGTCAGTCTTGCTGAGCTTGCTAATGAGAGGATAACCAGAGTACTATGTCCAGTTCTGGGCTCCTCAGTTCTAGAAGTACAGGGAACTGCTGGAGAGCGGACAGCAGAGGCTACAAAGATGATGAGGGGCCTGGAGCATTTCTCCTATGAGGAGAGGCTGAGGGACTTGGGGCTTTTTAGTCTGGAGAAGAGAAGACTGAGGGAGGATCTGATCCTGATACTTCAGGGGTGGGTGTCAGGAGGATGGGGCCAGGCTTTTTTCAGTGGTGCCCAGGGACAGGACAAGAGGGAATGGGCACAAACTTGAGTATAAGAAGTTCCACCTGAACATGAGGAGGAACTTCTTTGCTGTGAGGGTGGCAGAGCCCTGGCAGAGGCTGTCCAGAGAGGTGGTGGAGTCTCCTTCTCTGGAGACATTCAAACCCGCCTGGACATGTTCTTGTGGGACCTGCTCTGGGTGGCCCTGCTTTAGCAGGGGGTTGGACTAGATGACCACCAGAGGTCCCTTCCAACCCCATATCATCCTGTGATTCTGTGATTCTGTAACACTACCTTTGGGGGTGGCTTGGAGTGGTTAACACCTTGGGTGAAGACATGTACACCAGTCCCTGGCCTTTCTATAAAAGTGTTATATTACTGGACCTAAATAATGTAGGAATAAACTTCACTCTTGAGACCTCAATGAATGTGCACAGGGACCACTCTTGTAACTGCTTAGTTGTACATGCCCACGCAATGGTACCAGTTAAGCGGTATCACCAGTAAGTAGTGGTAGAAATAGAAGCTGCTGGGAGCAGGTTGATGTTGACAAAACCCTTGCAGCAGCCCAGTAAAGTGCTATTTTGTTTGAATAAAACAAGCCATTTAACTGTGTGAGGTGGTTTAGCATGGGCCACTGAAGTTCAAGCTGCAAGTGAACTCTGATAAATGTCTACTTGCCTGTGAGAAGTAGGAGGGCAAGAAGGAAGTGGTTTCCAACAATACATTAAATTCAGTTTGTAGCAAGGCTGATGGCTTAACACCACATGTGACCATGATCTATCTGTGGCCCAGCAGCTGGTTTGCTCTTAGCCTCTGAACCAGCTGCAACTAGCTTCAGAAAACCTTCTGAAAGGCAATAACCATTTCCTGGCAGATCAGAGAGTGGATAAGAGTTACAGTAAGATATTTATTCCTCTCTTTGTTAGTTTTCACTCACTAATAAACGTATAGCAATATTATGGCTTTCAGTAATACATGGGACTAATGAATGATGCTCATGGAAATACCTGTCATTGAGGGCTTTTACCGCTACCCATCATCTCAGCTACTTCCATAGAAAATAAAAAAAAATCTCCTGAATTAGTTTCCATCATCTACCTTTCCTCAAATCAGTTTAGCTCTTTGTCTCTAACAAAAGACTAATTTCATTCTGCCAGGCTGTTCTGGTCCAAGGTCAAGTCACTCTGGCTGAGGGCAGGCAGTAGAAATGATAAAGCCTGAAAGGCTGAAGTTGTGAGCTTCAGGAGAAAACAAAATAAAAAAAGTGCATGAAATAACACCAGTCTAAAGAAGTTAGATTGGCCTTCCCTATTTATCCTTCATGCTGCCAGATGGAGTAGGAAGGCACTCCACCTGAAGGATCACTAGGAGATTCAAAGATGTGCTAGGCAAGTGCCTTTTAGTTACCTTTTGTTCTGAGGGTTGAGGTGTTTAAGGGCAAAAAGTGAAAAAATAGAGAAAACCCAAGAGAAGAAGAAAAATTAATAGCTACCTGACTCCTGAGATCATTCAGATCCACACTGGCAGGCCCTGGTTCTTCTACAGGGATACCCATTCTTGTGCTTCCACTTAAATCCCACTCTGCCTGGTGATACAAGAGCTTCACATAGACCAGGTATTTCACAATCCACCATCTTAATTCACTCACACACCTACCCCATTTTATTGTCCCTACTGTTACAGCCATGGTACCAAAGCTGTGACCTTACCATGATGATCGCCTCCCTGAAACCCTTTGGAAAGCTTTGCCGGGCATGAACAGCTGATAAAGTGCATTTTTCTCATGGCCAACATTCAGGCTGTCATTATGGCCCTGAATATTCTTCCTGCTCAGCAGTTATCTCTGGGAGGGAAACCTGCTTTGGTCATGACTTTGTGGCTGCAACGTGCTAGAAGTGAGAGACTCTGAGACACAGATTGTACACGTGTGTGTAGCTGGACAACCCTAGATGACAATCTGTCTGATTTATTGCTATGTGTGTCTGAAGCTCTTTCTCTCAGGAATTCCAGATGTCACAGTCCCTGCCTGCCAAGGCTAATGTTTTACTCTTTTCCTGCAGTTATGACCAGGGAATAGCTCACATACTGTGACCTTGGAGGCTCCATGAGGACAGATAGACTCACAGTAAGCTGCTGACTGCCCTTGCCCCTGTGAGAACTCAACATCTTTCCTTGCTTTTCCTCTATATTTCTTAAAATAAGAGTTAGACCCTACAGAGCAACATGGATACCTCTGGGCTTACTTTCAGTGTCAGCAAAAGTGATTGGTTTCCTTGACCAATCATCTTCTTTACTCTGAGGATAAGCCCAAGATACTGGAGGTGAGAAGGACTGGAGATCAGGATGTTATACCCTTGTGAGCATATCTGCCCTCTGTCACAGAATCACAGAATCACATAATCACCTAGGTTGGAAGGGACCTTGGAAGACCATCTAGTCCAACCAATGAAAAAAACCAAAACCAACAACAAAAATAATAAAAAACCTACAAACAAACAAAAAAATCCCACACAAACCCTAACCCAAAACAACACCAACCCAACACTAAACCATATCACCGAGCACTACGTCAACTCGTCTCTTGAACACCTCCAGGGATGGTGCCTCATCCACCTCCCTGGGCAGCCCATTCCAAGGCCTGACAACCCTTTCAGCAAAGAAATATTTCCTAATATCTAACCTGAACCTCCCCTGGCACACCTAAACTTCTACATCCTGCTCCCACCTGGAATTGCTCAGTAGAACCTTAACTGGTGCCAGGTTTGCTGGGAGAGGGTGCCTGATGCCTTTTGGCCAGGGATAGTAGCAGGGGCACAGGAGGGAAGAAGGGCCTGCTTCTTTGCTCTGGAAAAAAGCCATGTTTCAGCAGCCATAAGGGAATGTTCAATCTCCACTTGGCTGACTCATCTGTCATCCCAGTAAAACAGCTTGACAGTTTGCTGCTCACACCTGTGTGCCAGCACGGTCACCAGATCAAGGCACAGAGGGAACACATTTAACACAGGGGACTCCCAGCTTGCTTACTGCTTCCTTCAGCAGAACCTCTCCAAAGAGCTGTGACTCTTTTTTTTCTCGCCTCTCTGGATTTACTTGGAAGTTGTCTTCTGCTGGTGAAGGACCTGGCCAAACGAACACACCAATGGTGCAGGCAACTGCAGACCTGCGCCTCGGATGACCGGGATGATGGCTGAAGACTTGACAGTGGAGGAGAGAAAGAAGAGGAGCTTAGGGCCAGGAGCTTATCCCAGTTGCACGGGTACAAATCCCCCGCCGTTCCTTAGGTGCCGAAGGCTGTGCAATGAACTTCCCAGAACACAAGTCAAGTGACAGCTGCTGCTCCAGCAGTGCTGAGACTGCACACCCGGCCAGTGGAATGGCTTCCAGGAGCAGCAGAGAGGCACCCACTCTCTGCATCTCAGGGGGGCTTAGAGGGGAGCCGGGTCCCCAGCACACAGGATGGGAACTGGCAGAAAGCAAAGGTGATGCTGCTCCGTCACCCTTTTTCATAAAACACAAGCATTGCCCGCCGAGGTGCGTTCCACCTCATTCAGCCCAGGAAATGGCATGTGACCGATTTTGTTGAGCCAGACTTTAGCCCAGTCTGCGTGTGACATATTGATCATGTAATATCATCAGCCAACTAACCGGCTGGGGAGGGGAGAAAGAATAATAAAATACTGCATTTTTCTACCTGAGGGAAAGACGATTCCACGAAAAACTCTGTCTATAAAAATTTTAATTACAGCGTGCCCTCTGGGGAAGATTCCTGCTGGGGCCAACCTTGTCAGGTGCTTCAAACTACTTTCTTCTTCCTCTCCCTGTCCATCATCCCAGTCTTTATCAGGTATTTAATAAGCCCTCCTGCCAAGTGAGAGGTGTCTCTCACACCAAGTCCAGTGTTTCCTGTTATCGAGGACCCTTGGACTGGGGATTGTTTTCCTTGGTTTTAGCTCAGCAGATTGACTGTCCAAAGAACAACAATCAGCTGAGAAGTCTCAACTCCCCTGCTGCAGGTCCTTCAGCTCCTGCTGTTCTAGCATGGGATTCAAAAGGACTTAATCTAATTTCTGGAAAACTCTTACTGGGAGAAAAATGTACCATCCTGATCATGTACCACCTGTATGCAGGGGGCAGGCACTCCAAACCTGCAAACTTAGAACTGTGGATCAAGGGAAAATCATAACCGTAGGGTGTACTTTGGGTGTGTTACTAGAATTTATCCTCATTCCCTCATGCCCGGCAGCATATTTGGAGAATAAGTCTTATGAGGAGAGGCTGAGGGAGCTGGGGGTGTTCAGCCTGGAAAAAAGGAGGCTGAGGGGAGACCTTCTCACTCTCTACA
>JAOQGH010000011.1:2108952-2127913 GCA_025769975.1 Gallinago jamesoni | reverse complement strand
CCCTCTTTTAACAAAGCTTCATTAGATATTACCTTGAGTTGTTTTTTTCTGGTGGAAACGTAGTGTCTATCCAAAACAGATAACTCGCTGCAATGCAATTAGTTGAAAATTGCACATGCAGTAAGTGTATAATTGAATTTTTGTTAATGCCCTTTGCCTGCCTTCTTAATTTTTAGCTGTATTTTGCTCTCCAAGAACTGGAGCAACTTTTTTCAAAGGCAGTTTCTGTCACTCTTCTACTAGGAAAAGTTAAAACGCAAAATTTCTCAACTATCTAATTAACTTTCTTTTGCTCTGTAGTTAAAAGGTAGTTAAACCCCTAAGCATTCATTCAACTTTAATGAGGATGAGAAAGTAATTGCATATGTATTTCTGTATAATTATGACTTAATTGCATTACCAGTATATTTATCTTTTGCTTATTTAGCCAAGCTCAGAAAACAGTGTATTAGGATGAGCTGATGTTTGTTTGGACTGTTCATAAGAACAACACGATTAGGAACGGAGTATTCCTGCACATGAGCACATAGAAGAGACATAAGTAATAGATATTTTTACAGGTTTAGCATAGACTTTTCCTGAAGGCCAGTTTTAAATGCTTGTTATCAGCTGTGAAGGTGTTAAAACCTTTCAAAGATCAGCAGGAATCCAAGATATAAATCTTTCTAGTGTCCATTTCTCTGACTGGCTTTGAAGATCTCAGACAGCTTTGAAGAAGGATCTCGATACTTAGTTGTCACTTCTAACATAACTCAGGGATCGAGAAAGTCCATTTTGCTCATCCAAGGAAAACTACTTCATCTTTGAAGAAACTGTGGGCTGTTGAAAAATGCTGTTGAAAATCTTATTTTGGTTCTTCTGTGTCACTGTGGTTCCTGCATTGCTGTTGAACACATGGATGCTCCCTGAGGCCTGGGAAGACAATCTGTCTTGTTCAAAATGCAAGTCCAAAAGTCAGGGAAATGGGAATTGTTGTGCTTTTCAAATGAATTTACATACCACTATTATTTCAAGTTGAATAGAAGGAGACATTTTCGGTGAAGTTTCAAGGGCAACAAAAGCTACTATCTAAGAAAATAAGGCTGTATCTGTACTAGTAAATTCAAGAGACTCACAGGAATAAGACTGACTATTTTTAAAGTCATGGAACAGTCTCTGGAACAAATTTGTTCTATGTTAACTGATGTTCTCTACCTCTTGCATGCTCTTCTGGTAATGATATTGATATTTCCTAATGCTCTTCATTATAGTATCCAGCCTTCAGCTGCTTTGGAATGTGTCTGTTTCTAAATTTCAGCAAAGATTTTTCATGCTCTGTGTCTACCTCAACCTCACGTTTTTTTCTTTTCTTTCAGCAAGATCTGTACAGTATTTTTCCACCAAGAAACATATGACAGTGTGTTTAGGCAATGCTAGAAAACACTCTGTGAAGGCCAACTCAAAATGAACTTCTGCTGGATCACATTTATCTTGGGAGATACTCAGGCATCTGTGGATTAAAGTTCAGTGCAAACCCAGTGCCTTGTACTATCGTACAGAACAATAGAAATAAAAAATTCTCACAATGAAATGTTGATCTAAAATATATCCCACTTATGCTAATAAAAATTTGCAACATGTGTACTCAGTATTCTTTCAGATGATATTTTTGATCCTGGTTTCATTCTGGTCAGAAATGATGCAGTCACCTCCCAGAGATACACAATCTTTTGTGAATGGATCTTTCATTCTCCACAGAGCTTAAATATCTGTAATTTTTTTCTGGAAAAGGCTCTCCTTGCTCAGAACTTTGTTTCTGTTTTTGACCTCAGGGAAATAATAATAATGAAAAAAGAAAACCAAAAACTTTAGCTGCAATCCATCTTTCTATTGCCACAGTTATGGAAAATTTAGATTTTCATTAAAAAACCCAAATATTTTTCAATAGCTGTCAGTGCAGAAGACCAACTCTGAAAAGCATTTGAATGCATAATTGTCATTGATTTTTAGTATAACTTAGATAAATTATTTTGGATCTACGCCTGATTACTTGGGCCTTGAGGAAGGGTCACCTCTGAGTACATTAGAACACAGCCCTGCCTGATACTTCTTGGGAGAAACAACGCATTAAAAAGCCAGGAGTGTCTGGGAAGGTCACCTGCTCTCACTGCATGTACCTGAGCTCTGTTGCTGCTGCTGCAGTCAAAAAGGGGACTGGAGGTCCAGGAAGATAAAGTCAGTGTGTGCTGGAATTAGCGTTGCTGGAAAAGAGGACCTGGAAGGACAGAGACTGGGGGGGTGATGGTGGTTTATACCACTCTGAGAAAGACCAGTTGTGAATCCAGTACCTGCTGGGCAAGGTGCTGCATAAACCAATCCCAGTACTCCAGCTTTTTCTGGGAAGAGGAGGAAGCTGTGGTGGGGATGGCCAATGTCTGTCAGAGGTAATGGGGTCTCCCTGCAAGGGTAGGGATGGTGACCCACAGGTTCTGATGAGTGGTGAGATCAGTTACAGACCCTGTTTCTCCAGGCTGCTGCTTTATGGGCTGTGCCCCAGTAGAAGATGAGCCAGAATAAGGAGATTGCCGTGGCTCTAACCCCCAATATCAGCCTGGGGAGATCTGCAGAGTGAGGGTGCAGTGTCCACACCACCACTGGAAATGGATGTCTGTCCCCTTGGTTCCCAGCCACACATTCCCAGATTCTGTACCTGCCGTGTCCATGTATGCTCCAGCACAGGGCAGGGACAGGCTGGGAATAAACATCTAGAAGGATGGAGAGGTCTGGGTAGCATTTTTTGGCAGCAATGCCATCTTAAAACCACTTCAAGAGACATAAGATGATGGTGTGGCAGGGCATTAGCTGTGTGAGTGAAAAACACTGGCCTGGCCAAGAACGTCCTCAGAGATGGAGAGAGAGTGATTATACTTGGGGAGAGGAGACCAGTGCCTGATGAGGGGGTAATGAAGTGCAATGGAGTTGATATGAAGTGGTTATTGATCATGTTTACTCCCCTCCTTTCTCTCCCACTTGACTGCAGCCATGCCAGGGCTGCAATCGCCAAGCTTGTAGGGGCGACACATTTGCCTGCCTTTTTGTGACCACACAGGGGATGGTGCCCAGTCACCAAGCCCCACAAACGCTTCATGTGTACATCCCTGAGCAGAACCCTCCTCACTGCTGCAGAGAATTTCTAACTCAGGGAGAGTGCTTTCTTTGATCCCTGAGCCTGGCGCAAGGTACGTGTTGACAAGGACCGATCAATACATAAAAACTTTCGCAAAGAACCTGGCTTTCAGAGCCTCTGCAAATCAGTGCCTGTCTACAAATGGCCTGGGGCCAAGCTACGCTGGCTTCTGCACAGGGAAGGAGAGTTTCAGGCTGGCCAGGCAGGGGAAGGACGGCTCTTCTGGTGAATAACAACAGGCGTGAGAGATGCACTTGAGCTGTTTTGTCTATTAAGAGCTCCAGTTTCCAATTGCTACCATCTATTTCACAGGCAAACACGTTTCCCTTGTAAAGAGGGCATCTCTTTAGATGGAGGTGGAGATTCAGATTGCCTTTAGTACTGTCTAAATTCTATCCATAGCAGATTTTTGGCATCTGAGTTTTGGGTAATTCATTTCATCTGCTCTTATTTCAGCAGCTGGCTCGTGGGAATACTTGAAACTAAACAGACACCTCCATTTCGAATCACAAAGGTGACTGTTTCCTCTTGATCCCAGAGTAGATTCTTGGCCTGTGGACTCTACAGAGCATCCCAAGAAACTCATTCCCACATCTTTGTGTTTTTATTATTCATTGACACAGAGCAGCAATCAAATGATTTTATCTAAGAAGAGAAGGCAGACTTTTCAGAAGAAAATGGCCATAATGCTATGAATTTGGATCTAAAAGCTTTGCAAATATTTGTTCAAATTGCCCATCCAATTTTTATTTGTATGTCTCAAAATTCTGTTGCCTTTCGGGTGGAATCTGCATCTTTGCACTCTTTCTCCCTGTTGTTTTCTCTGTACCCAATTTAGCATGCCTGATTGCTACAGTAAACCTCTCTAAGTGAAGAACTCGACTCACTTCCTTGCTTGGGGAGAGGCATTCTGCTTTCCTGCATTTTCATTGTGACCCTCTCAGAAGGGTCTCCAACAAGAACTAAAGCTGGATGGTCTCGAGGAACACAACGGTGCTTGTAACCAGGGTAACCTGGTGGTCTGTGCCCCCATCTAAAATCTCCTCCTTAAACTGTAGTTGTGTGACGGGAGAGTGTGCTCAGATACCAGAAGTTGAATTATTAGATATCATCTTATCCAGTGGTTTTGCCTGAGGTAAGAAAGAAGACTCAACTTTACCTGTCAGCTTTCTTCTAATCTCTGCCACGGTTCTGCTGTCCTAGAGACCATGTTGTCACCTGCAAGCTCTGGGTTTTACCCGCTCAATCAAAGCAGGTGCCCCCCAGGTCACTCTGTGTTCATTCATGCTCTGATGAAACAACAGGGAGCAGAGTTCTATCATCCAAGTCAACATCTACAGTTGATGACATGCAGGACACCCAAACCCCATTTACTGCCTCTCCGGTGACCAGAGAAAGGCTTCTGCACCTGCGCTGCTCCCCTGAGGCTCTCTAGATTCAATCCCATCCTTTAATTTTTCTGCATAGCCAGGAGAAGGCAACAGGCAGCTCCAGAAGAAAATGAATCCCACCTCTCCTAGATGCCTTCAGGAAAGCTGTATTTCCTGTTTCCCTCTCCCATAAAAACTACAAATAAATGAGAAAAAGTTGTGCGGATTTTCTTTGGGGAATACATGTAAAGTTCTTCTGTTTGCTTTCCAGTTGTCAGTCCTTCTCAGTACATTTGTGTCATATTTTCCTCTTCCTTTGCAATACAAAGCTACAAATACCCTTCTAAGTGCAAACTGCGATTCTCACTCAGCTACTTAATTCCAAGAGCTGTGGCTGAAAAAAACCCCCCACGCTCTAAACATCATGATTCTTATTTAAAAAGTGAAGAGTGCTAGAGACATCAAGTCAACGAAACTGAAAAGTGAATACTGATTTACAAACTATTTATAGAGTGAAAAAAGGAAAAAGAAAATAAAGCTGAATTCCAAATGGTTTAAAGAAAGGTGCAGTTTGCACTTGGATTACTCCCGAGGGAAATAATGAAGAAATAAGCTATATTTGAGAAAAAAAAAAAACAACTCTCTCTGTAACGAATCATGGAACTTGGCTGTTAGGAAGTGAAATTCATCAGCGCGCTGAGGGCCACCACGAGGCCCATGTATCACAGAGTCTTCACACTGGGGGTGTTGGAGATCACACAGCTCTTGAGACAGATCCCCAGAAGAGATGAATTTCACTCTCACTGAACAGATGACTCCTGGCATCCTTCCGTTTGTGAAATTTAACAATTTTACTGATTGTGGTTATCAGCCATCTATTTTTTTGCTGAAAATGGATACTGGAGCGTGACAGCAGTTATCAGCCCAGCTGAATAGTTGTTCACTCCCAGCTCTCTATAAATACAGAATTTCTGAAATAATCTTGAGCACATGTTGGTTAAAAATTCAAGGGCAGATGAATAATGAATATCAATGGACGCTCCTGCATTAAAATTTAATACTAGCAAAGGAAAATGGTAACAAGACGTTTTCCAGGATTCTGCAGAACAATTACAAGCATTATTATTTTTCTCTAGAACAGGCTTCCTCCACTGAGGTCTTCAGGGATTTCACTGAGCACTCCTACAAACATGCAAGTGGAAGCAGACATCTCGGCAGATAAAAGTGCAGAGTGCTTGGGGCAAAGCCATTTTTTCTTTATGAACTTCCTAACTGTGGAATATGGAGTGAATCAGTTTTAGAGAATTACCTATTTTAAAGCTAGAAATGAACATTAGCAAACTGCTGAATAACACAGATCAGCAAATGCCATTAATTTCCAAGAGTTAGAAGAGGCTTAGCTGAAAAGTAGAATTACTGAAAAGAAAAATGGCCCTGTTTTACCTTAAACCAGGACACCATTCCATCACTCTCCTCTTCTAGGGCACAGAACTTTTAGAAAGACATTTAATCTTGATTTCAAGACTTCATACAGGAACAGGCTCTAAGGCCAAGAGGGACTGTTAGATATTGTCTCTGAAAATCAGTGCTGTAGTTTAAACAGGAATTAATTAAAGGAATTCCTTTGCTGTGGGAAAATGCCTATGGGTCCACTCAGCAGTTTAAGTTCCTGTATAACTTGACAAAAGGTTTGATATCCTTAATAAACTTCTGAGGCTCTCTTTGGAGGTAGCTGCATGCTCACAGGAGTCTTCTGGAAATTCAGGCATCTTTATAATAAGCCTTAAGCAAAGCCATCGCTGAGGGGTGTTCTCATCCACAGCAGTGAGGGGGAATGAGTCAAATTTGGCGATTAAACATAGTAAAATGTTCAAGTAGAGACACAGTCACTCCAGCTGATTATACAAAAGCACAAGATTATGACAGGAGACAGCTTAATTCCCTTTTCAGTTCCTCTCTGCTGCCTGGCAGAGCAGTGGGAAGTCAGGTGTTTCAACAGTACAGTGTGCTTAGAGAATTGCTTTTTTGCCATTTACTGTCTTTTCTTCCTCCTCCTGCTCTTCGCTGGAGCAGTGTTAGTACTTTTTAGCTGTGGATCCTAAAGAGTCTGAACGGGCCTCAAAGCCATTAGCTGTTGTTTAGCAGAGCACATCAAAGGCACGGCAGCAGCTGATCGAGGCTGATTTGAATAATAATAATAATAATAATACAGAAATCTCCTATTTACAATGCACGGGCCTATTCCCTCTCTTCACTTCGTTATAGCCCTCTGATGGCTGCAGCTGGAGTCACACAGAGGGGATCAGGGATGGGATATTAGAGGGCAAGTGTGAGAACGATTATTTCTACACAGTCAGTTAGTTGGACACAGTTGGTTATTTGTATTCAGATATAGTTTGGACACAGTATATTTCACTATTTCTCTTGGTCTATCCCGTTCAAGCATCCCCCCGATCCGCTCTCTCCATGTCCTGTGCCAGTGGGGCACCACCAGCAGTGACTTGGGTGCACAAGTGACCCATGTAATTCCTGCACACAGATAAGGTCAGGTCCTAAGAGCCTCCCTAAGTACTTCATAGGTCCTCAGTCTCGGTTTTGATGCATTAATTAACAGAAATATGATCCTGCTGCCAGTTTATCTCTTCACTTCTGTTCAAGATTGCCACCCTTGTTGTAAGGGCAGTTGATCTTGTGAGACAGGCACCGAACCACACAAGGTCCAGTTTAACACTAAGGTTTGTTTTGTTTGTTTTTTTTTTTTTAATGTTCTGGACTGTTGGTTAGAAAAACTAGCTCTGAATTATGAATTAATTTAGTCCACAAAAAACATGTAAGTAGGTGTCTGGAGGGGTGGTACTTGCAAAGACTGGAGTTAGGCTCCTGCTGCCTTTCAGCAAGAGCGAGATGTTTGTTCTGCTGACGTGCCACTGGGTAAAGCTAATAGGATTGGGGTTCGGGAGCTTCCCAATATAGCAAAGGGAAAATGCATCACACAGAAGGGATTGATTTGGCTGAAGTCCTTGGGTGACCCTGGTGTAGGTGCTTAGGAGCCTGCCTTCCTGGGGCTGCCCCATTCTGTTGGCTCTTGTGTCTTTGGGGCACCCAGCGCCAGGGATTCAAAGGCAGATGAAGGTCTCGATGCAGGGGAGTCTTTGCAGCATCTAAAAAAAGACTGTAGCAGCATAAGTGCCCACTCTTCTCTAAAGGAGGAATTCAGGATTGTGCTGTGTCAAGGAGTAAGAGATGTGAGAGACTAAAACAGGGAAGCTTGGCGTCAGCTGGGTATGAGGAAGAATGGGATTCTGGGCTCCATTAACTCAATGACTCCTGCAGCATCCTCTCCATGTCAACAGGCTGCTACAGAAATCCAAGGGGGGGAAAAAAAGCCCTGCTTGAACTCAGCAGCGATTTGTTTTGCTAGCAAAATACTTTCAAGTGACTGTGGTTGCTAAATGAGAACACAGATTTGGAGCAGGGGGGCAGGGGGAAGAGAGAAGGGTGGAAAATGAAGTATTTCAGCAATTATACACGTGAAACAAGAGACTGGCTGGATATAGTGCAACACAGTCCAGCTGCCTGGCCGTGTAATTAAACTGCAGCCTGTCTGGTTGAAATGCAGGAGGCATTTCTGCACCGAGGTTAGATTAAGAGTTGGTGATGACAAGCAGACATTATAGAAATGTCAAAATTAGCATGTGCTGAATGAGAACGTTGGATGGCCCCAGCTACAGTCCAGCAGCTCAGAAGGAGCAAGGGAAGGAAAGGCTGAGGAAGGGAAATAGTCCCCTCAGTGCGGCTGCTCCTACCTGCCCTCTGTGGAGCAGTTACTCCATCACATGGGACAATTTTTGCCAGAGCTGGTACTTTTTGATAAGTGATAACATGAGAAGAGAAAGACCAAAAGTTGGCTCCTGCTCTGAATTCCCTTCTGGTAGTGTTTTCCTCCACCAGTAACTGACGGGGGAAGCAATGTCTCCTCAACGAAGGGTGAATCTTCCCTTAACTTTAGTTAAGGGAAGAGGAAGGTTCCCACACTCATTTCCAGAGCTCCTGGGTTCCCCTAAGAAAGGGAAGGCTCCTTTGTGTTCAGTCTCACTGCCTCCTAACCAGCTGTTGACTTACCATTTTCGTTTTCACCCTGCCTATATTGTGTTTAAAACAAAAAGAATGAAACAACTCACAGCAGGCATGGTATTTTGCAAACTTTAGAGCTGGTCAGGGTTTTCCCAAAACTCTGTGTGGCTTATTGCTTGTACAAAATGTAGTTCTGTAGAAACTTTGAGGAGATATTTCAGCCTAACTCTTTGGCTAAGGAAATAAGGAAATGAGGAATGCACTTAGACATAGCATTTCTGAGAGGAGGAGGCACTGCTTCACATCTCTTTGGACTTGATTGTGTCTTCTGCACCACAGGAATGACTGGAAGCTGTAACTAAGATGGGGAAGAAGGGAAGGACTGTGCTTGTTCTCCTTCATCTAGTAATGCTTCTGGAAATAGAGCTGTCTTGACACAGTCACCAACACAGGCTTGTTGAAACCACATTATGGAGCTGCAGAGAGCACCGTTGTGAAGCCAAACCTCTCTTGCAGACCTCTGGTTGCAGTTATATGCAAAGGGGAAGGCCCCACTTGTGATCCTTCCATTTCTCCAAGTATGTCTCTTTAATGCTGATACAACTGTAAATACAAACAGAGAAAAAGTTCTTTTAGATAAGAAAGTTAAAAGCCTGTCTGGCCCACAGAAATTACACTGATTATCTGAAAATAAAGGAATAAGCTGAACTGTGCAGACGCATATAATGACTTAATTCTGCATTGTATTAATTTGCTTGTTACCTGATGCTGTGGGCACAAGTTGAAGCAAAGGAAGCCAAACATATGACTGTGGGAGACAGATCATTAAGCTCTAAGTGAACACGACCTTGTGTCCCAAACCCAAACTGCCTCGTTATCTCCGGGTTCTGTCACCTCTTGTGGTGAGGTGATGGGCAAGAGGAGTTGCAGGAAGAACATACCTTTTCCATTTGTCAGGAGGAGCCACTTGACTAAGCTAATGTGAATTCAAGACTGAAGTAGGAAAGGGATAAGGAAGGGATACATCTAATTTGCCTGATGTAGCGCCAAAAGGATGACAGGGACTTTTTTTTCTGTTACTTGCCACCATTTTCCCTGAATCTGGATTAACATCATTAATTTCTTTACACAGCTACACTTCCCGCATGGGGCTAAAACAGGAAGCATGGTTCTCCTCCATGGTTCACGAGGGAAGGGCTGGGAAATTAATTCTTGCATGCTGCAAATTCTGAACCTTGTTGCAGGCAGGGAAGGAAAAAGGAGAGGGAGAGATTAGTCTTCTAGGGAGCCCAGCATGAGGATCTGCTTCTTGATATTATTAGGGAAGTCACCAAGCAATTCTTAATAAGATTTTTTAACAAACTAATCAGCAATATTGGATTTTCAAGGATTTCAGAGGGAATTCTTGCTAATTGAGGTATCTTTTTCCATTAGCAGCTCCCAGCAGGATCCTTGCACACAGGTGGAAAAGCATCACGTATCTTGTAAAATCAATAGTGCAGCCAATTAAAAAAAAAGCACAATTAGTGTGGCTGATTCAAATTAGAATTGCAAATTCCTAATGGATCCAGATGTCAAGACTAGGCAAAGATGTAGGAGTCTGGTGTGTTTAAATTCAGCAAAAAGACTGGCATGCTCTGTGCAACGACACGAATTCCCATTCCATTCCCCACAGCAAAGCAGCCCCACGTTCCCTGGGAGTCACTCAGGCTCCTGTATTTCAGAACATTTGGAGAGGATTTAACGGCAGCCCAGTTCCCTGCACTGCTGTTAATACAATTCTCTCTTACTCCCACATGAAGGGAATAGTCACATGTGGGTTTGTGTTCTTCCTTGAGCCCCATAAAATGATCATTTGTAACTGAAAATCCAGTCCCCTCGGCTCAGTGGTGTTTATACCAACCCCCCGAGCTCCAGTGACGCTATCCTTCCCTCCCCAAGCTGTCCTTTGGTGCGTAGGAAGAAGCTCAAACTTGATCTCTCCGGAGGGCAGGGCTTGTGGGGCCAGGATTTCCTAAGTAAAAAAGAATGAAAGCAGAGCAGGGCCATGGCCGTTAGTGTTTGAACTGTTTGGGCCACAAGCTGTTGACCTGGTCACGCTCCTTCATGTCTGGCCAGAAAATGCAAGCGCATTTGGAGCATAAATTCAGGAAAGCATTGCTGGAAGAAATGGTACCAATCACAGAGAAGAGAACAGAGAGAGATATGGTCTAGTGATGTCTTTTTTCAGTGTTGGGTAGATGGTTGGACTCAATGATCTGAAAGGTCCCTTCCAACCTGGGCAGTTCTGTGATTCCATGACTCTATGACATCAAAGGATGGTCACAGAGGTGAGTGGTGCACAGATGTGAGAGGTGCACAGATGTGGTGCCCAGATGTGAGAGGTGCCCAGATAGATGTGGTGCACAGACATTTACAGGAGGCAGGAAGAGAAATTTCCAGGGGCTTCATGCAGTTGTACATGGACCATGTTCATATTACAAGTCTCTTGCTGGCCTGAAGAAATCTTCCCTGCAGATAAAGTAAGTGACCTTTTATATCGCGACTGTGAACAAACCCTTCATGCTATTCTTCGGGTAAAACGTTATTTTGTTATTGTTATTTTTAATACTTCTTATGTGTCTGGGGAACAACTGCAGTGACATATATGGTCATGTTTGATTGTATCTGTATCACTCACCGTGCATAAAACTTGTAGCACTTTGAAAGTGGGCACCAGTCTACCACTTAACTCATGTCACCAGGGCTTTAACAAAAGCACTCTAAAATTTCCAGTTCAGCCCTTTTGGGCACTTGCTCCTGTGAGGACCAAGCACGAGCGCTGTGAGGGTTTGATTACTCGTTGAAGGGTTCAGTGTTGAGCTTGGAGATCTTGCCCTGGGTTTTCAGACAATGTTTTTGGGTGGCAGCAGGACAGAAGTGTCACTGCTGTGATTTGACAGCAGGTTGAAATTTGCCACTGTTAGTACTTCTCCCTGTGGATGGGCTGCAACGAAATAGTCACAGAAGCAGCAAACGGGGACTATCATTTTGTGGTGGCCACAGCCTGGGCACGTATTCTCCTCCTTAGCGTTTGAAAGCACAACGAAAGCTGAAGCAAAGTAAAGACACTGTACCTCTTTATTCTATACATCGATATCATTTATTCTATACACCAAAGATGAGACGTCTGTATGGCTCAGTCATGAGATCCCTCTTTTCAACACTGCATTAATTACTGTTGTCAGAGGTGCCTGGAAAACACACTGACAGAATGTCTTGCTGTTAGAAAATACAGATTCATTTAAATCAAATCATTTCATGGGAACATGTTCGTTTTTTCATAATCATTTGTTAAAAGAAAAATCAGCACAAATTTTTCCAACTTTCATCTTTGACTTCACAGTATCAAGGTGTTCTGTTTAAACAGAGTAAAATGATTTCATGTTATTTGTATAGTTCTTGAATGACCTTCTCCCTGTATACAATTACTTTAACTTCAAACTAGTTTTGCAACAGAATTATTTTGTGGCCATTTTTTTATTTGAACAGCACATTCTCAACTTTTCCATGGCCACATGACTCCAAAATCTGGCGTTTTCTGAAAAAGTTGCTCTTGGGAGACTTTTGTTTGCTCCCCGGAGTGCAGCGTTGCAGGCTGTGGCTAGGCAGCCCTGCCGACTGGCAGGCACCAGAAATGCAGCAGGTGTAGCTCTAAATTCCTCTCTCTCTCTCCCTGGTAATATTTAATCCCTTCGATTTGCAAGCGGGGCTCCTGCAAGAAGGGATGTTTCAGGCTGCTGGTCTGGAAATGACAGATAACCCAAAATCAGAGCATGGAGAATGAAGAGAGCTAGGTACCAGTCTTACCGTGCGTGAAGGCAGGGGGATGTAGCATTAAGGTGTTTTTCAGCTTCTCTAAAATGACAATACACGTTTCTGCAGGCAGGCAGAGATGGCACCAGAGCAGCTCTGCTGGCAAATAAGAGCAAACACATTCCCTTCCAGCAAGGGAGTTAGAATTGAGAGATGAGCTCCTGTTTGTTTTCCTAATCTACTTGCTGGGCTATTTGGCTCCCTTTCTGCTCCTGTGGCTGCTGAATCTGCCAGCCCAGGCTGCCATGTGTCAGCCTTGCAGGTCCCGTGGGTCTGTCCAGGAACCGCTGCTGTGAGAATTCAACCCAAAGCCTCTGGGAGTTGGGGGCTCTGTCACTTGAATCACCATCTCTCTTTCCTGGGACAAGGTGCTGGAGTTCAAACCCTTCGGCACTCCTCCAAAAGCCAAGGTCATCTATCACTTTTCCTCTTTCCCTTCTGGATTCTTTTTGCTTCCTCCATCCCATTTTCTCTGCTCAAGTCCCCTTTTCTCTTACCCTCTATTTCAATTCCTGTGGTGTTTCTCAAGCTGTTTGTGAAGTGGTAGCAGCCTCAGTGCAGGGGGTCCTTCAGATCAAATAAGAGCCAGGCTTCCTAAAAACAGAGGAGGGACAAGGGACCTTTATCTTTTTGAAGAAGCACACAGTGTTCAGATCATCTCAGGAGGATGAGAGCTGCTGGTTACAACTGTGCTATAAACTCTTCCTGAGAAGCTCATTTGAAAGTCTCCCATGCAATTAATTCTACTTTGTCACTGTAATAATTTGGGACCAGACAAATATTATCCATGCTATAAACTTGGGTCTCATTTCACGAATTAAAAAAAAAAGAAAACTTGGACTGAAGTGGGAACTTATAGGAAGTAGGGAAGGAGCTTTCTTCCCAAATCATCTTTTCTTTAATGGTGCTTACTGAGAGGGGTCTTCTGGGAGTTGCATGTGAGTAAAGAAGCAATGATGCAGTAAAAGGACTGAATGGAGCCCATGGCTAATGTCATCCTTGCAGCTGATGAAGCACTTGGGACTGATGCTGCAGTTTTCCTGGCTAGCGTTGTCCAGTGTGCAGTTGTTTTAGCTTTCTCTACCTATTCCTCCAGCAAAAGAAAGGATAAGCGTGACAGCGCTGGCTAAGGGACTCATTCCCTAAGGAGTGGAACAGCTAACGTTCACATCAGCAAACAGTAGGTTTGCAATAAAGCTTTGCCTTTTTAATTTTGGCTCTAGAAGAGGGGTTTGTGCCTTCTCACACTGATCCGAGGATCAATCCCAGGATATCCAAAGAAAGCTTACCTATGAATTTCTCGTTAAAAGGATTTAATAAAATTCTGTTATTTTTCCTCTTCCTCCAACTGGAGGAAGTTTATTTGAAAGAAGTTTTTCCACCAGCACTCACTTTTACTCACAACTTCTTCACTCACTGGGTCTGCAGCATCAAATGCAGCTTTTTCTCTCCTCTACGGAGAGCTGCAGAGCCTGTTAATTGCATTTTAAATGAAGTCCTGCAATGTCTGGCAGGCACCGAGGATGCTCACGGCTTCCCCGAGTCCTGCCAGATCAGAGGTGTGAGAGTGGCTACTGAACAAACTTCTGGGACAAGCCAGAGTCATTTGATGCTGTGGAGTGAGAAGAAGAACGTTAGTCTGTTCCCCAAGGTACACATGCTTAAAGACCTTTTTTCAGGGTGGGATCTAAATGGTTTTGAGGAGTATTACTGTGACCAGTCATTTTGGGGTATCTGGTTCAAACACAGCTGAGGCAGAGTTCTTGAAAAGATGCCCATAAAAGCATTTGCCCTGTGTCCACAGCTGCAAACCCACACCTTCCAACTGAATTTCCTGCCTTCCCTTGCTGCCTTGGTGTTTGGGGGTGCACTGAAGGTCAATCACAGCGTAGGCTTTGAATTTGGGTCTCATTCCTGTATAAATCCCCATGATTCATTTTCATGGGGTGCTGTGTTGCCAGCACATATAGAATCATAGAATCATTTAGGTTGGAAAAGACCCTTGGGATCATTGAGTTCAACCATCAACCCTACTCTACAAAGTTCTCCCCTACACTATATCCCCCAACACCACATCTAAATGACTCTTAAATTCATCCAAGTATGGTGACTCAACCACCTCCCTGGGCAGCCCATTCCAATGTCTGACTGCTCTTTCTGTGAAAAACTCCTTCCTAATGTTCAGTTTAAACCTACCCTGTTGTAGCTTGAAGCCATTCCCTCTCGTTCTATCACTAATTACCTGGGAGAAGAGACCAGCACCAACCTCTCTACAGTGTCCTTTCAAGTAGTTGTAGAGAGTGATGAAGTCTCCCCTCAGCCTCCTCTTCCTCAAACTAAACAATCCCAGCTCCTTCAACCACTCTTCATACGATTTGTTCTCCAGGCCCTTCACCAGCTTTCTTGCCCTCCTCTGCACCTGCTCCAGCACCTCGAGATCTCTCTTGGATTGAGGTGCCCAAAACTGGACACAATACTCCAGGTGTGGCTTCACCAGTGCTGAGTACAGGGGGACAATCACCTCCCTACTTCTGCTGGTCACACTATTTCTGATACAAGCCAGGGTGCCATTGGCTTTCTTGGCCACCTGGGCACACTGCTGGCTCATATTCAACCACTGGTCAATTAGAACCCCCAAGTCCTTTTCCATCAGGCAGCTCCAGCCACTCTTCCCAAAGCCTGTAGCAATGCATAGGGTTGTTGTGATCCAAGGGCACTTGGTCCAAGACCTGGCACTTGGTTCTGTTGAAGCTCATACCATTAATGTTGGCCCATTGATCCAATCTAAGTCTCTCTGTAGAGCCAACCTGTCTTCATGCAGATCAATGCTCCTGCTTAACTTGGTGTCATCTGCGAACTTACTGATGATACACTCTATGTCCTTATCAAGATCATCCATGAAGATGTTCAAGATCATGAATGAAGATGTTAAAGAGAAATGGTCCCAACACTGATCCCTGGGGAACACCACATTGTCACAATGTGACAGGTCCCCAGCCACTTTTAAAGCAAATGCCAAAGCAGATGGGGATCCAGGAAGGGACCTCAGTCTGGCTACCCAAGGGCAGTGTGTATATGGGGCCTTCTTCCTCATAGGCTCAGGGATCTTCAAATATCCTGGAACAGGAAGGTGCAATGTTCCCTCTCAGGAGGTGCTCTCCCTCTTTTCCAACCTCTCACATCTCACTTACGTTAGAAATTTAGGGTGTGATGAAATGCCCTCTGGATCTTTCCCTCTCAAGTGGACATCTTGCTAGCTTAGATTACCCTAGACTCCTAGCTTTTAGGTAGCCAAAATCAAGCAAGATCAGTACCACCATAAGAGCAGGTTTCCTTACAATTGTCTCTCTTCCCATAAAGAGGGGGGGTAATAGCACTGCTCTGCTGAAAGGATACATGGAACAGCAAGCTCCTAGACCTCGAGTTACAGTTGCCTGATCAAACAGACAAGGGATGGCCTGCATTTGACAGTCTTTTAGTAAGAATGCCAGAAACAGTTTTGCAATCTGATTTCCTTTTTCTCTCATAAATTCCTCTTTACAAAAAATATCATCTGTGGGCCAAATTACTTTTGACCGGGTAATAAGACAATCTGACATACTGCTTAAAACAGACAAAAGAATCTTATGGTGCTGTTTTCTCAGAAAACAATTTAACAGAAAACTATACATAGGAAAATTCTTACAACAACCATCTATTAACAATGTTACAGCGATCTCAGGGCTGTGTCCTCGACCAGCAAAAGAAATGACCCAGGATTAAAGCAAGTGTCTGCTTCTGAATCTGACCTTGTGCTGTGTGCTCCTGGAATATCCGATGATCTCTGGAGACGGGACTCCTGCAGTGTATGCATGGGTAGCCCATCAGTGTGAGTAGGAAGGAGTTAGTCAGTCATACACACAGATTTATTTTAGGACACTGTTACCCTGAGTTGTACAGATGTGGTATTGTGCATTACAAAGATTTCAATTCACTGAATTCAGAGGCTTTGGGCGTTCATGTTTTAAGAGCCTCCTTTGGTGGCATTACATATTTACTGTAGACTTCCGACACTTTGGGCTATAGACATTGCTAGTCTCTTTATGCCTTTAGGCTTTACGCAAAAGCTGTTAAGAAAAAAGGAAACTTTCCACTAAATATAGAACCATACTCACAGTTTCAAATTCTTTTCACGCATGCCGATTTTCAGCTTTTTGCTAGCTGATTTAATTGCATTCACAAGCTGTCCCCCCTCTTCCCTTCTCACTAAAGTAAAATACAACACCTGGGTTCTTTCTCTTGCATGCACCTTTTTTTTTTTTTTTTTTTTTTTATGAGGGATGACCAGAAAAAAACCTTCAAAAAGTATATTGTTCAATCTTTATTTTCAGATTGTCAAGACAACAATCCAATTGATGGAGCTGGGTCAGGTTATAAGAGTCTTTCTGCCTCTCTTTTGTTTATAAACAGCAAATAGCTAAGGTGCTGCAAAGTGATATGCAAAGAGAGCAACTGTTCTTGGGGCTTTAAAAGAACTGAAAACATTTTTCTTGGGTTTTTTTGGTTTGTTTTCTTTTTTTCCTACTACAAATGGCTTCTCAGCAGCTCTTTACTTCAATTCTGAGCAAGTCTTAGGTGTGGGGGAATAGCACCTGGGTCTGACCCAGATATGCTTGGATTCAGTGTCCAGCTCTTCCTCCACAATAGTCTTACATGACACTGTTTTTTACTAAGAGCCAAATTTCCCTGATGTTACTGATGACTGCTAGGGTCCCTGCCAGCAGTATATTAATTTAGTTCAGTATTAGCTTCTGAATGGTGGATCACTGCTTTCAGGAACAAATGAGGGATGACCATCACCCATTTCTGTTTCTGAAACTGAAGCCCAGTGGCTCTGAATTGCCCAGTTCTCTTCTGTGATGTTTATGCCTGGTTCCCTGATGGGGTGTTGCTGGTAAGTGGAAGAGCATGGATGACTCCAAGAGCTGTGTTTGCAGGGAAGAGAGGACTGGATACTTCAAATGTGTTTCTGAATTGAAGGAATTAATATTTGCAGAATTTGGCTGGTGTAACTACATTAGCTAAGAAACGTTAAAAAAAATTAAAAAACCAACCTGCTGATGCCAGCAAAACTCCCAGCATGGATGGTGCTATACTGGCAACAGACCACGTTTGTCAGCTCAGCTCATGGCACTTGGGGGCATTGTATAACGAAGCTGGCAACAGCCATACACTGAGTCTACATGAGGGGAGTCTGATGGTGTAGTTATGCCAGAGAAGATCTCTGTTGTACACCGGCCATTATCTACTTCCCAGGGCTGTTCTGATCTTTGAGCATTTACTACTATTTACAGCCGTGCAGCATGTTCCTCATGAGGGGATTATCCAGCTTTAGCACAGCATGCTCCGAGGCCATGGAGAATTTGGCCTCTGGTTTCCCCTGCAGCTGCTGGAGCAGCACAAGGCAACAAGCTCATTACAAATTTCACCCTCTGCAAACCCACATCCACCCACAGGAGCGGTGCCTCTCCAAAGCAGCACGGTCAGGGCACAGGGCGTGAGCATGCTGCCCCATAACTTGGCATTTCTAGGCTGTGACTCATTGGAGTTGTAACCACTTAGGACTAAATGAAAAAGGCCAAGGCAATTTTTGGTTCCTGGCTGACCTTAGCGTTGGGGAATATGTGGAGGCAGCATTCCCATTAGTAGCCAGCACTGCTTGCAGGGTCTTGGAAAGGTGTCCTTTGTGTTCCCTGTGAATAGCAGAACTTGGGCACGAGCTTCAGTCCTATCCAAGCTGAAGGAGGTAGATTAGCAAACGTTAGTCTGTCCTCCTTGAGGAGGCTCTAGAAGAGACCTTCTCCCACTGCAGTTCTTGCTAGTTCTCTCCAAACTCCTCTGCAAATCCCTGATCAGTATCAGCGTCTAGGAACTAATGGTGACTGCTCACATTTAGCGTTCATTTTGCTGTTAGTTGCCAAAACTTTTAACAGTTGCAGGGAGTCACTCATGGGAAATCTCACCATTTTTGCCCAGTAATTAATTGCTTAGGCAATTAAATGTCCCAGCAGTTCCTCAGTAAGGACTCTTAGTGCAGGGATATTGATAATTAACATGCAACCTGTGACAATACCACCTTCATTCTGAGCCACGTTAAGGAATAATGATTCAGCAGTTCCATAATTTCACTCTTTACATGCAACTACGTCTCACTACGTGGAATCTTCTATGCAAACGAATAACATCACACCTGGAAACATAAATAACCACAGCTCTTCAACATGAATAGTTTTGTCTGAAACTTTTCCTCCCTTATCAGATGTGTAACAACTGTGGTTTGAGTGACAGCTTCTGTGTTCATGGAGTTCTTCCAGGCAGTCCCACCAGTGCAGAGCTCAGCAGCCACTGCATTCCCACCACACCAGGTTGTTCCAAGCCCTCTCCAACCTGCCCTTCAACCCCTCCAGGGATGGGGCAGCCACAGCTTCTCTGGGCAACCTGGGCCAGGCTCTCACCA
>JAOQGH010000011.1:2082463-2102256 GCA_025769975.1 Gallinago jamesoni | reverse complement strand
GTTTCTGTGATGGCAACTAGATCATAGTTTTCTTGTTGTATGATGGCCTCCAGCTCCTCCTGTTTGTTGCCCATGCTGTGTGCATTCATGTAGATGCACGTCAGCTGGGCTAATCGTCCCACTATATTTCTGGGAGGGCAAGCATTAATTCCCACCTGTCCATGTGCAGACGTTACTGCAGTTACCATCTTATCATTACTCCTCGTGTCTTCACTGCTACATGTGTCTTTCCCACATCAACTGCTGCAACAGGCTGCAAGGCCTTACTTGCACCTTTTCCAACTAGCACAGGCTCACCACTCATGGGTACTTTAGTAGCCTTGGTTCCAACCCCATCCCCCTTCAAATCTAGTTTAAAACTCTCTCAATGAGCCCTGCTAATTCTTGTCCCAGTATCCTCTTTCCCCTTTGGGTTAGGTTTCCCCCACTTGCTGCCAGCATTCCTGTTGACTTGTAGATCGGCCCATGACTAAAGATTCCAAAGCCTAGCCTTTTACACCAGTCTCTTAGCCATGAGCTGATCTGTTGATTCTTCCTAATTATCCCTTCATCCATCCCTGTGACTGGTGGGATAGAAGAGAACACCACTTGCGCTCCTGATCCCTTGACCAGTCGTCCCAATTCTCTGAAGTCCCTTTTCATTGCCTTTAGGCTTCTGTTACCTACCTCATCATTACCCACTTGAAATATCAGTAGTGGGTAATAATCCAAGGGCTGAACCAGGGAGTGAATTTTCCTCTGGATGTCCTTAATCCTGGCCCCAGGGAGGCAGGTGACTTCCCTGTGGGACGGGTCTGGTCTACATATTGGCCCTCTGTTCCACTCAGAAGGAAGTCACCTGTTACAATCATCTTTTTTTTTTCAGTTGATGAGGTCTTGAGGCATGGAGGTGGGTGACTAGTCCTGGGTGGCTCACTGGGTAGGTAGGTCATCCTCTCCATTCTCATTTACCTCATCCCCAAAATCCAGAACTCCAAATCTATTATGCACTTGCAGCTGGGAAGGTGAGGGAGGCTGTTGGGGGTTCTGCTTGCCTCTCCAAGGAAGGACAGCCTCAGTGTCTTTAAGTTTGAGACTTAAAGAGGGAATATGGAGCTGAGATGTGAGGAAGAAGTTCTTTGTTGTGAGGGTGGTGAGAGCCTGGCCCAGGTTGGCCAGAGAAGCTGTGGCTGCCCCATCCCTGGAGGGGTTGAAGGGCAGGTTGGAGGGGGCTTGGAGCCTGGTGTGGTGGGAGGTGTCCCTGCCCAGGGCGGGGGGTTGGAGTGAGATGATCTTTAAGGTCCCTTCCAACCTGAACCATTCAGTGATTCAATGATTCTGAGATCAGACTAAGCTTTATGCAATCTAGTGGGGTTGTTATTTTGTTTTACTGGTGCTTTGTAATTAAGGAGAGAGAATGGTAACAGCATTCTGGAATGTTATATGATGGAGAAACTTGATTTTAAAGCACTGTCTTTATTGCTTCTGGTGTAATTGGATATAGGGAATTATTTGTTGTGTGTATAATCTTTCCTGAGAAACAAAGATAGGGGATTGGGCTTTTCCTTCCTTTTTAGGGCGAAACAGCAAGTTGGTAACTTTAAGAACAAACCTATTTGTGCCACCTTCCTTCCTGATTTGACTTCTTCCCAATAAAAGAATGATTTGTATTTACTGATCCCTCCAAATAACTTTAGCCCTTTCTAGTAAATTCTATTAAAACTGCAGCTTAGTCAAAGCTCAGTTATCTGGTGTTTGCAGCTTCTGTTGTTTGTGTAGTTGTTGTGGGATTTTTAGGTAATGGTAAAAACATTAGGTGGAATCAGAGGAATATGGAAACTTCCTTTCTTGACACAAACCCAGATTTTCCTCACTGGGGACAGCACTGCTCAGGCCGTTAAGGGGTATCACAGCTAATTAAGCTGTTCCCTAAGACCGGATTTGTCCCACTGCTTTCCAGCTGGATGAGTGTGGGTTCCTTAACAGCCTAGATATAGAAGGAGCAACTTTAGGACACGAGAGTATCACTATGCTGGTAGGGAACCTTAAAACCAAAAGTGACAAAAAGTCTTAGAGGTCTTAAGGGATGCAAGCGCAAACTGGACAGCGTGGCCTGGGCTGGATTGAGCCCTCTGTTCACCAGCTAGAGCTGGGCAATTGTGGAGAATTAAAGAAATGTGTATATTAGGATGTGGAGGACTCTACTTTGCAGAGCCTGGCATTTTGCTTGAGTATTCAGTGACTCGGGCAGAGGGGACTATAATCATTCCTGGTTTAGCATCATGGGATGGGACTACCTGATGTTAGCAAAGAGTCCATTGTGGTGTTACTTCAAAAAAATTACTTGTAAGGATAGCTTATGTGAATATTTGCAGTAGAGAAACATGAATGTTGGAAAGGGAGTGTTGATTACAAAGATGGTGTTCTAAATGTCTCCTGAAGTTAAACTCTGAGTCCATTAAAGGGTGGGGAACACCACTCCTCTCCAAAAAAAAACCCCAAACCCACAAAGTGACTCTCAAAAAAACCACATATTGCAAAATGAAATGTTAAATGCCTTGGAAATCAGGTCTTATTCTCCAACCAAGAAGGAAGTGGAGTCAGGGCTATAAGACTCAGATACTTATATATTTGAAGTTTAAATTTAAGTGTATGTGGGGACATAAAACTTAGATGATGGGCGCCTCATACTACCAGGCAAACTTATAAGCAGACCGAACACGTGCAAGTTAAACCAGACAAATTTAGACTACAAGTAAAACATAAATGTTTAACAGAGTTTAACCAAGCTTCAGTACAATTCACTAAGGGGGGTGTTGGATTCTCAACCACTAGCAATTTTTAAGTAAAAAAAAATTCACTTTTTTTCCCCCAGAAAGTTATTTTCTAGTTGAAATACAAAATAATTCAGGCAAGCCAATGACTTGTACTATGCAGAAAATCAGATCTCATGTTCATTGTGATCCCTTTTTGCCCTGAAGTCTATGACTTGCTTTGACAGAGCTTGAAATGTGTTTCCCTGCCAGCTGTTACCTATGAGATTTATAATTTGAATTGTTATTTCTCTCTTATTGAGAATGGCTGGTTTTGTAGGGAAAGTGTGTTTTCTATGTTTGGAGTTTAGCATGAGGTCTGTGCATTTAGGGACATCAATCCCGCAAGAAGAAAATGTCCAGTTTGGGAAAATTGAGGCACCTGGCTTTTGAATAGCCACCCATAAGCAAGAACTCTTTCAGGAAGATAATACAAATCACTGCAGGACTCATTCAGACCATAACACTGAAAGCAGACAAGCTTGAAATCTCCACTTTAGTCTGTAGATATATGTATACCCACAAAACAGTGGGATTAAAACAAATCTTCAGTGTCTCAGTTTTTGACTGAGTAGATACCTTTTATTTTATTTTTTCTAGCTCTAAATGAATTCTTCTCACCTATGGCAGTGTTTTCAGCCAGAAACTTTGCCCCTTTGTCCTCACAATGGTGTTGTGAATGCTGTCAATCTGTGTTTTGTTGACTGTGTATTTGTGATGTGTATTGTTGAATTCAACCAGAAATATTCCCACAAACTCAGCAGAGAGAATCCATAAGTCTTTAGCTTGTTATGAGTCAGAGAAGCAGCTCATTTAACTAGATTACCTCAGCGTTGACGAGGGTTTCACTCTGTATCAACACATGTTCCAAAATGAACAGTTTTTTTGTTAAACACTCTATGCCATCTTGAACCTGCCATCGTTGGAGTTCAGCTTGCACTTACTTTTATGAAATGCCGAATACACCAGTCAGAAAATACATTAACCCTCTTGCTCCAATTATAGACACAGTAGGTGCATTGTTGGCAAAGCAAATGAATGAACTTTGCATCCCCCAAAGAAGCCTCTCTTCTAGCGAGCGCTCCTCATTATTCCATATTCATCATGGATAATGCGCTCTCTCACTGTGAGATACATTTAAACAGACAACTCCTAACTCCACAGGCAGAGTATGTGTTGCTCTTCAGTTTCTAAAGAGCAATTCCGAGAGAGACTCATTGCATCCCGGGTTTTGTGCGCCCCGTCTCAGCTGCCGCAAAGCTCTATATCACAAACTGTGCGTAAAGGGGATTGGAAACTTCAGCCAGAAACTGCCAACTCATGAATGAGAATCACTTCAGGCAAAGATGCTGATTTTGCTCAGGGTGGTAAATGGCAATCTCTTTTCATTAATGTAAACTTACCCTTTTATGGGACAGCTTTTTGCTTTTCCCTTGAAATATGTTTGGAGGGGAGGAGTGCGTGTGCACTTGTAAACTGAAGTACAGAACAGTAAAAATTGCTAATCCAAATGTTTTGATACTTCAACCTGTGTTTTCATTTCAAAACTTTTGACTTTAATCTTTCTAAATCCTTACTTAAGAGATGCTAAAGTAGAGGGAAAATTTGCAAGTTTGTAAAAGAACAAACCATACAAAACTTAAACTTTTCACTTGACCTATTTTATTAATGTATTTTTGGAGTACTGAAAAGTTTTACTTTTTGTTTCATAAGGAAACAGTGCTTTTCTGTTTTAAAAACTGCCGGTAATTTTTTCAATTCTCTATTTACTACATGAAGTTGGCATCTTCTTTTGAAATATTGAGAGGTCAATGTGCTTTTTCTTCCTGGGGATGTAATTTGCAGAAGACCTGTGTGTCACAGGGAGAGGGGACCTGATAGCAGTCTGCTGATTGCTGGTCACATCCCCATGAACACTCATGCAGAGAGTAGATAGGTGGGTAGTAAACTCTCCAGGAGCCAGCAATGTGCCCTTGTCACCAAGAGGGCCATTGGAATCCTGGGCTGCGTAGGGAAGAGTGTGGCCAGTAGGTTGAAGGATGTCATTCCCCCCCTCTGCTCTGCACTGGTGAGGCCACAACTGGAATCCTGCCTCCAGTTCTGCGCTCCCCAGTTCAAGAGAGAAAGAGAACTACTGGAAAGAGTCCAGCAAAGGGCAATGAAGATGACTGAGGGAAAGGCTGAGAGAGCTGGGACTCTTTAGCCTGGAGAAGAGAAGGCTGAGGGGGGACCTTATTAATTCTTCCAAGGATCTAAAGGGTGGGTTGAAGGAGGATGGAGCCAGACTCTTCTCAGTGATTCCCAGGGACAGGACGAGGGGCAATGGGCACAAGCTGGAACATGGGAAGTTCCACTCAAATCTGAGGAATAACTTTCTGGTGAGGGTGGCAGAGCCCTGGCAGAAGCTGCCCAGGGAGGGTGTGGAGTCCCCTTCTCTGGAGATCTTCAAGCCCCGCCTGGATGCTCCTGAGTGATGTGCTCTGGGCAACCCTGCTTTGGCAGGGGAGTTGGACTGGAGGATCTCTAGAGGTCCCTTCCAACTCTGACAATTCTGTGATAATCCATGATAGTCTGTGATGCTGGGCTTCCTTACAAAATGGGCCCAGGTTCTTTGACTACAGGAGGCAACATAAATGTGATCCATCTGTAATCTCTGCCTGTCTGAAAGAGCATTTTGTAGAGCCCTCACAGGCACACTTCATGTCTCATCTTTCAGCACTATATCCCTGCTTCCAGGTGACATGTGTGCTTGACGATGTGCAGATATGACTGGTGTGCTTAGACATATAGGGGAAGCCTTGAGGGATTTAGCACCCTGAATATTCATCTTCTCCTCAGCAGGCCCAGCATCCTGGTTTCCATAGTGACTCTGCACAAAGGCAGGAGACCTGCAGGTTGCTCAGCTCTATTTCATTCCTGTTAGGTTTGCCCAATCATCCTGATCCTTCCCAGCCAGCTGTGATTTTCCAGAACAATCCTTTCCTTTCTCAGCAAGCATCAGAGCTCCACCTTGCTCTTCCTCAAATGTTTGACCCAGGAACTCCCCCATATGCACAGCCTCATCCTTCTGAGTGATACAGAAAGATGTATCCTGGCTGCCAACAAGGTCCTCAACCCTGAAAGAAGGCTCCTTCTATGCACACGAAGGACATGGAGCTGTTGGAGCAGCGCCAGAGGAGGCCATGGAGATGCTGGAGCCCCTCTGCTGGGAGGGTGGGCTGATAGAGTTGGGAGGGTTCAGCCTGGAGAAGAGAAGGCTCCGGGAAGACCTTAGAGCCCCGTCCAGTCCCTAAAAGGGCTCCAGGAAAGCTGGGGAGGGACTCTGGATCAGGGAGGGGAGCCCTAGGAGGAGGGGAAAAGGTTTGACACCGCAAGAGGGGAGATGGAGATGAGATGTGGGGGGGAAGTTCTTTGGTGTGAGGGTGGTGAGAGCCTGGCCCAGGTTGGCCAGAGAAGCTGTGGCTGCCCCATCCCTGGGCAGGTTGGAGGGGGCTTGGAGCAACCTGGTGTGGTGGGAGGTGTCCCTGCCCAGGGCAGGGGGGTTGGAACTCAATCTTTAAGGTCCCTTCCAACTCTAACCATTCAATGATTTTATGATACCTGGTTCTTCTCACTCTTGTGTGTATGCCAAGGTGCTTCTGACCCTTTTGGGGGACCAACAGTTCCCTTCCAACACCTCCTTTTGCGTTTACAAGTGCCTTTGTGTTGACTGCTCTCCCAGCTGTAAGTGATTAAGTGTCTTTGTAAATGCCTCTGTCTCCCTTCAGAAATCCCTCCCTCCCTGAAAAAAATACCCCTCTTCCTGGCCAGTCTTTTGTGACTCTGGGGATCTGGCTATTAGGAGTTGGGGACACAGGATGTTGACAGAGATGTACTTTTCAGGAAAGAACTTTCTACAGTGTGTGTGGGAAATAAATGAAAGGGAGCTGACGATTTAGCATTCTCTCTGGTAAGAATGCTGACTTTAGGATCCCTGAAATACAGAAAGTGATTGGTGTTTGAGGAAAGTGTTAGAGAGAGCTGCAAAAGGACAGACATCAAAGGGATGCCTGGCGCTGCCATGATCTTCTGCCAGCAGAAGGGTTGCTCCATCAGTGCTTGCTGTGACAGGTTCAGGAACTGTAAGAACAGGCCTAGGTGAGCCTGTATTTGTTTACAGAGCTTGCATTTCTCCAGATTCTTTGTAGGTTTTCTTGTAAGGCTCCTTATGTTCATTGGGCAAATGAACTGAACACATGGGCAGTTTCGTTAATAGCGGAACAGGTATTGGCTAATGAACTAGCACTGAATTAGAGGTGTTACACTGATGGTTACTGTCTCTGGGGGACATTCCTGTTTTAGATGTCAGCTTTAATTATACCCTTGATCTTTTTGTTTCTGTCAGTGTCCTCTACAGTCAGTAGAGCCCAAGCTCCAGACATCTGTGGAGGTTTCCCACAAGTGAGGAAGAAACGAGGTCAAGTCTCTGACCAGTTTCTCTGGAACAGTTGTCCAGTTCAGGATACAGTGTTGTGTGTCACGCAGCTATAGCTTGCTGAATGCATTTTCCCCAATGTAAAAGCCTAATTTGATTTGAATGAAAAATTAAAAAAGAAAATATTTAATAAATGTATATATTCATATAAGCATGTTCTGACATCGTTTCCCTTTCCCAGCATTTATATTGTGCATTTTTCCTCTTTCTATAATTTTTTTTATTTCATTGTTTGTCAATAGTAGACCTTAACAGATTCTGCTATTAATGAATATGCAATACAACTATTTAAAAATTGTATAATACTTCAGATAAGTGCAACAGTTATTTAGCACTGATTGAAAATCTCACCTTTTCTATATCCAGATATCTACTGCTTATACTGTAAAGTGTCAAACTGTTTGATTACACCAAGCTGCAGACATTTTCATCTAGGAAGAGATGAGACATTTCAATCAGTGCTGAATAACAGCAGCACTTAAAGATGGGGAAAAAAACCACCCTAAAAAACAGACTACATTAACTCTTATATGATGTCATATTATCTATGCCAGTGGGAGCAGCATGTTTCGTGAAATAATGGAAAAATAATAAAACTAATATAAACTGGAACATAATTCCATTTCTAAAACTAGGGAATATTTTTAGAAAGCTGATATCTTTCCGAATTTCTGTTTAATGAAGTATTATATCTTGAAAATGAATTGTCAAATGTTCATTTCTGGTGAAATAGGAATTCTGAACTTCTTAAGACTCTTTTCAGATTCTCTAGCCTAGTTTTCTAAGAAAATGAGGCTGATGTGTTTGGGCTGCCAGTGCAGAGGTCTGTCTGCTTCTTTCCATTAGTCTGTTTTGAACCCATCAGTCAAGTTCAGGTGAATTTGGTGAGGAATTAGAGGTCTCAAAGATAATAAAGGTCCTATGAATTTTGTGAAAAAAAGCTAGATGAAGGCAATAGATCCTCTAAGTGTCTCCACTGAGGAGATGGCAATGACATGAATTCACTTATTAGTCATAAGAAGAGTCTTAAGAGGAGAAAGGTTGTGAGATTTCCAGGCACAAATACAGGTTGGGCAGAGAATGGCTGGAAAGCAGCCCTGAGGAGAAGGACTTGGGAGTGCTTGTTGATGAGAAGCTCAACATGAGCCGGCAGTGCGTGCTGGCAGCCCAGAGAGCCAACCGTGTCCTGGGCTGCATCAAGAGAAGTGTGGCCAGCAGCTCTCGGAAGGTGATTCTACCCCTCTTCTCTGCACTCGTGAGACCCCACCTGGACCACTGTGTCCAGCTCTGGAGTCCTCAACACAGGAAGGACATGGATCTGCTGGAATGGGTCCAGCGGAGGGCCATGAGGATGATCAGAGGGATGGAGAACCTCTCCTATGAAGACAGGCTGAGAGAGCTGGGGTTGTTCAGCCTTGAGAAGAGAAGTGTCCGGGGAGACCTTATAACAGCCCATCAATATCTGAAGGGAGCTACAGGAGAGCCGGAGAGGGACTGTTTATGAGGAAGTGTAGTGACAGGACAAGGGGCAACGGTTTTAAATTGGAAGAGGGGAGATTTAGATTAGACACCAGAAAGAAATTCTTTATAGTGAGCGTGGTGAGTCACTGGAACAGGTTGCCCAGGGAAGTCGTGGATGCCCCATCCCTGGTAGTGTTCATGGCCAGGCTGGATGGGGCTTTGAGCAACCTGGTGTGGTGGGAGGTGTCCCTGTCCGTGGCAGGGGGGTTGGAACTTGATGATCTTTAAGGTCCCTTCCAATTCAAATGATTCTATGATTCTAAGTTATGCTCTATGATTGCTAGAAAGCTCCACTTGTAGGATGCCCATCCATAGGTAATGAGGCTTACATTGTTTCTTTGCTTGTGAAATGGTTTTATACTGGAATTTAAATGTGGGGGAGGGATTAAACTCATTTCAGATGCCTGCAGCAAGGCACCTACCTCCGAACGATGCTGTTTTCAGAACTAGTGGAAATAGGCAATTCCAAATCCAGTAATTCTTCTAACCTTCTGTGGATCTATAATTACATAATTAAGGAGAAGGTGACAAAATTAAAATATAAATTTGCAGGTCTTGACACATCCTATGAAAGGTTTTAGTCCTCTGAAGTAATAAATGTTCAGGTGCTTCTAAATTAAGACATTCTCTTTGCTTCCAGTTTCATAGATCATAGAATGGAAAGGACCTTAAAAGATCATCTAGTTCCAAGACCCCTTGCTGTGGGCAGGGACACCTGGTGCCATCTTGTAGCACAACTTAGCGAAAATCATCCATTGTTACAAAGCAAATCCAGACATATAGTTATTAGACTTCTACAGATACAAATGACAAAAACCCTTAATTTCTTCTTTTTGGGTGACAAACACAAAGCCTCACTCAGAAGATTCTGCTCATGGTAGTTGTTGTCTTGGGTTTGGTAGAACTGCTCATTGAGGGCAGACATTGCAGGTCCAGAGACAGCAAACCTTACTTTTCTCAGGTTGCTTGGCAGAACCAGAGGTGTTTTAAAAAGCGTGACAGAAATATTCCATTGAACTAATTTTCTGTAAGAGAAACACCAGCTCTGTTTCATGGCACGATGCTGACATTCATCTATTTCTTTGGGAAATCATGAGAACATGCTTTATATATAGTGTCTCCATTCTTTCTCCACCAAGCTTAATCTATAATATTTGCCTGTAATGTCTCCTTCACTGGGGTTAAAGTAAATCTGGAAAACTTTAAATTTCAGGCTAGGAATCCCACCTTATCAGGAGGTTTACTTTCCAAACCCCAGTTCTGCCATTCTGGCTGTGGGGTCTCAGGGAACAGATCCACCTTAGGGACAGAGACATTCAGGAATGGATAATGCTACAAATCTCCATCCACCACAGGTATGAATATCAAACCATACATAAGAGCATTGGATCAACCTATAAACACAACAGCTATACTTTAAATGATGGGTATAGTATATATTCCTCATTTGCAGTCTCTCCAGGGTGGAGACATTAATGTGAATTATAACTAACCTTCAGGGGAAGGATCTGAATTCATGAAGTGGTGGCTGTGAGCAGTGAGGCAGGTGGCTGTTCAGACACAACAGGAGTAGCTGTGGTTCCTTCTCGTATCTGAGGACACAGAGGGTGCGCACGGGGGACAGGGCATGCACGTGTGAAGCCATTTTGCACTTTGCCATGTTGCTTCTCAAAAGTGTCTTTCTGCATTCAACAACTGGAGGAGTGTCTTCTCCACAGCAGGGCTTTAAGGGTCATCTCTTGTGAGTAGCTTCTGCATCCGTGGAGCATGGGTGACGGTAATTCAAAGTGACAGGAGCGTCTTCTAGCCCACAGCATTGTCAGCAAGCCAGACTGCTCAGAGATGACAACCCTGCTTCCTCAACAGACTCAGAGCTGTCACTCCCCATTTGTCTTAAACTGGTGAGGGTTCTGATGAACATGTGAGAACATGTCAACTGCAACCAGTGCAGAGGGCTCAGCGGAAGTAAGGTTTGATTCTGAAAAGACTCTGGAGGTATGAAGGGGAGGAGGGAGGTTTGTAAGCCAAAACCAGGGCAGAATGCTGGGTCAGGACATGGAGCTAACTCACTTGGAGCTGGGGGTGGTGGTTATGGTATTGGGATGCTGCCTGGAAGTTCTCCTGGTGAAAGAGTACCAAGAGATTGTTGCCTTTTGGTGGAAAAGAAGATGGGTAGGCACAGATCATGGAAAAGGGAACCTGCGCCAACTGCAGGGTTGTAGGAAAGGAACCTGTCTTTGGGTTGTGAAATAGGGAAGATACACCCCTGTGACGGGAGGTGTAGCCTTTATCTCTTGGTTGTATAATGGGCCCATGTGCTTTGATCATGGGCAAGGCTGTTTCCACAGAACATCTCCACAAGGCAAAGGCAGAGTATAAAAACATGTTTATTTCTCTAAGCTTAGATCCTCCTCTGGGAAAGGCACCCAAGAATGTGAACTTGTAAGAGAACTGGAGCAGTAACTACAGGGCTAGATAAATGTCCAAACAGCTCTCAGCAGGTTAACAAAGAGAGAGATATCTCTTGGATATGTACTTTTAATGCACAGATATCCACTCTTTGTGTGCCAGTGCCTGTTCATCTCCTTCCTGACACTTGAAACAATGGTGTTTGCATTGAGAATTTGAATAATAAATAGCTTTACTCTCATTTGGCGTCTCCTAAGGTGGATTTTGACAACTCTTCGGTAGTTAGTGCAGCTCAGACTAAAGATTGTGATAGAATAGATGCCTGCATTTAGTGAGAGATCCCTCTTTGATGAATCCCACCTTACTGAGCAAATTCGAATGTCAATAGTATTTGAACAAAGCCTGTTGAAGTTTTTTCTTTCCATATTTTGAGTTTCCTGTATCCAGTATTCACATGAGGTAAAATAATGTATGGTAGGGAAAAGACCCATGACAAAAAAGAGCATGTGAGGCTCTTGGCTATAAATTCTGCAGAAGTCCAGGAAAATCTGCTGGGGTCAACCTCCATATTTTTCAGATAGCCGGAATTTTTTTGTTTGGCTTGAGAGAATCATCTACTTTATGTGCTTGTTCAGGTAGAGTATCTGGCTCCTTGGGGAATGCTCAGTACATAGTTTAATGCAGACATTTCAAACAGAGACTGAACCAGCTGCACAGACCTGTTTGTTGAAACAGGCTGCCCTCACACGGTGTTCCACAGAGCGAGGTCACGTTAAACCAAAGAGAATGAAAACTCTTGCGGGTCTAACGATTGCCCAAGATGTCTAGGGAATTTATTTGGGTTGATCCTTGTAGGAATGTTAGCACTTTTACTTTTTGAATTTACCTGCCTCACTGAGACCTCTGCTGAAACTTATTAATTAGTCCTTTGCAAAGCACTTTGAGATTTTCAGATGAAAGGTATTGTGGAAGTCCAAAGGATGTAGAACATACAGTCCCAGCTGAGAGCTACGTGAGGGGTTGGAGAATGTTGAAAGGAATCCTGCCAATTAATTTACACTTAAACAGAAGGTTTTGTTTTTCTGAAAATTAAAAAAAAAAGTCAAACCAAAATCAAAAAGTAAACATTAAAAGGTTTAAGACCCCCTGGATAAAATTATGCCTTTTTATTTGATATTTGTTCCGTTTTGCTAATCAAAGCCTTAAGACTTGAAAATGTAGTGATTGTAAGATTTTCAAGAATAATGCACATAAAATATGGAGAGACTCATTTGCTTCTGTGAAAGCCAAGCAGAATAAAGCTATTAAGAAACTGAGGATGCTGTGGTGAATCAGACTGTATATAGGGAATGAAAAGTGGTTTGTCTCCCTTCTCATCTGAGCTGGCTAAAATGCAAGATGCAACCAGGCGACTCAGAAAAATGTTGTTAGACTTTTGAAGATGTGCTAGGGTGGTGCTACTTGAAGGTGGGGAAGGAGAAAGGAATGGCAGAGTAGAGGCAAGAGAAAAGATATAAATTTAAAAAAAACCCCAAACACAGTGAATTCCCAAATGATAGGTCCTGTCCAGTCCAGCACCTGGGGAAAAATAACTGCTGGTGGCCTCAAGTGCAAAGAAGAGAGGAGCAGGGTGCTGAGCAGACACGGCTGGCAGGAAGGCAGATAGGAGAGATGCCTCGAGCAGTCCAGGTGGAGGAAGAGCAAAGGGCATAGTCCATAAGCACTTGAACGTGTGAATTTGGACCGTGTAATTAAATGTATGGACCAAGCTTGATGTAATTATGCAGAGAACTGCTATTAATATTCACCAAAGAGAAGAGGCAGGCGGATGGTTTGTGCTCAGATCAAAGCACCTCTTTCTACAATATATGAGCTTTGCCATCCTTCACTATCCACAGAGATCTGTTGTTTTCTGTTCTTGCAGAGCAAAGTCCACACAAAGTCTACCAGTATAAGTCACAGATGATAGGAGACAAGGGGTAATGGCTTCAAGTTGCACCAGGGGAGGTTCAGGTTAGATATTAGGAAATATTTCTTTACTGAAAGGGTTGTCAGGCATTGGAATGGGCTGCCCAGGGAGGTGGATGAGGCACCATCCCTGGAGGTATTCAAGAGCCGAGTTGACTTAGTGCTTGGGGATATGGATTAGTGTTGGGTTGGTGTTGTTTTGGGTGTGGTGTGGTGTGTGTGTGTGGTTTGTTTTTTCTTTTTTTTTTTTTCTTTTTTTTTTCCATTGGTTGGACTAGATGATCTTCCGAGGTCCCTTCCAACCTAGGCAATTCTCTGATTCTTTGATTCTGTGATAATACAAGGATGTATGTGGGGGAAGGAGGGCAGGATATATTAATTTATTTTTTGACTATTTCTCTTTGAAAACAAAAAATGAAATCTGAAGGCTGTGAAGCCTCCGGCTAGTGGGACCTCTTGGTTCCACATAGAGCGTCCCTTTGGATTCTGACAGGCTTAAGAAAATTAATTCTATTTGTCAGTAAATATTCACCCCGGGAATGAGGATGTGACTCTTTCCAAAGTTTTTGTACCCACTTGTTCTGCCCACCTCCTAGTGCTGAATGATTTGTGGATGATCTCAAATATTATTTGGTGTTTTTCATGACAGAAAAAGTAGATGACAGAAAAAGTAGATGGTCCCAGGGCAGTGATTTCTCATGGAATTTTTTTGTTGAATTACTCTCTTGAAGCCCTTCTGGCTTCAAGAAGTCTCTTATTTCTAAGAAAACCACAGCACAGAAAAGAAGGGTTTTATTGTTTCTTTATGTATTAACTTGTCCTTGGAAGAGTGTTAGAACAACATTGACCTTCGCCTGCTGTTGTCTTCAGGGCTGTCGTTATCAGCTGGAAACCATGAGGAGCAAGGGCTGAGAGAATGGGGAAGGCTGGAAACTACACAAATATACTGTACAGATAGAGCAGCAAACAAATGGGATGAGCAATTTCAAAGAAAGCAATACCCAGCCCATCTCATTGCCCAGAATTAAACAAGGGAAGTGTCCTGTTTTCTATGTGACTCAGAGTCGCAGAAAATCTTGTCTGGAAACTCTAAGTCCTTTTATCCTGAATTCAGATATTCAGACTTTCCCATCAGCTCATAATCACAGCAGGCGGCTTTAGTCTGATAATGAAATTTGTATCTATCTGAGGAATTGCTGCCCTTGGCTCCTCTCTGCCCAGTGGCCAAATAAAAAATCTGACTTACATTCTGCTTCCAGGTACGTCTCATTGAACTACCTCTCTCCTCTGCCAGGTCAGCTCCTGCATCTGTGGTACAGGTGATGTTATGCTCAGTGACATTTTCCACCTGGTTTCCCAAAGAAGTCTTAAAAGTATCTATCCATCAGCTCTGACCTGAAGTCTGACAGTGATCAGGTATTTTTAAAGAACCGCACAACCTGATATACTTGCTCTGAGGCTTTCTTGAAGTCTGGGAAGAGAGGGAAGGAAAGAGCAAACATCTCTGCCTCTACAAGAGCAGAGGGTTTCTCCCAAAAGGGATTCAAATGACCTGACTGTATGTATCCAGAGAATGGTTGCTTCTGTTGCACTGTAGGAGGGGAGAAATAGGCCCCCAAATGAGGGCCTGGTTCTGATGTGTATTTTAGTCAGTCTCTGACCCTATAGGTTGCAAGTACTGTGTTCAGATGTGGTTTTCAAAGCAGAGTGGCTTGGCCACGTGGAACAGTACATCTGGCTTTACACAGCTGTTACTGCAGCTTCTCTGGGCTTCCTCAGTCAGGCACAAAGTCTAAAAAAAATCCTGACAAGTGTCTGCCCTCGTTTACCTTGTGCTACCTGGTGGAAGGGGGTTTAGCTGCAGTTATAGCTCTTTTCCTGGTGTGGTAGCAATGCCAACAGCCTCAGTGACCCCTGTGCTGCGCTTCGATGCATGAACTAGTTTTAGACTTGTATCACCTTCATCTTTTCAACAACCGCTTCTGGCTTACACTGAGGAAAATGAAGACAGAACTGGGACCTGCTACATATGGCAGGAATGATGATGTTCTAACTGTGTGAAAAGTGTTTCATTTCAAATGAGTCTCTGTTACCCACCACCCCTCTTATTTCTTTTAGTAGTGCACTCATACACATAAAATGATGTGAGACTGCTGAACCTTTCTCCTTCCCTGCACCCTACTAGTTGTTGTTTTTTTTTCCCCAAAAATTGAGTTGTGAGTCCTCTGAGGCAGGAATAAAGCACCTGTGGTCGTTGTAGATTCCCTATCAGCTCTAGTAATAATCATTAATCATAAGTAGCTTTGTGATTTGTCAGCCCTATGTAAAAATATAATATACAACTTATGTGAGATGTACACGCACAAAGGTCCCAGAAACCTTCTAAGGTCCTCAGTCATTTTTACACATTCCACCTTAGTGCTGGGAAGAAACCTTCTGAAGCTTGTAATGCCTTTCCCTCTCCTGCATGCAAGCTTTGATTCTTTAAGGACTTTCTCCATCACAACACCTTTTCTAGGGGAATTCTGGTCTTGACTGGCTCTTCCCTCTGTCCCGGTGTAGAGTTCCTCTAAGCTTTATCTTTTGATATTAGGGGTGGTTTCATCCTCCTCAGCCTCCTGAAAATACTCTGTCCTGGAGATCCAGCTCCTGCCTTTTGTATGCAGGCTTCTGGTACTTGTGAACTCTCCTCCTTTGCTGTTGGATTGTCTCCATATAGCTCTGTCCTAACCATTCTGTAGGTTCCTAGACAGCGTGGCTGACCCAAGTGGTCCTGTGGGTAATGAACTCCTAAAGGTTCTGAAATGGCTGTTCATCAGAAGGGACATCAAGTGTCACATACGGGAGGGACAGCCACATATGAAGTGGCCTCTTAAACCAAACTCCGTTTGCAGGTGAAGCAATCATGGATACAGAGCAAGTGAAGGAGATTTGTGGATGGCGTTAATATCTTAAAGGTTGTGCAAATTTATATAGATAACTGTGCTTTGGCCAATGCGTCTCACCCCCCATGAACTCTGGGAAGTCCCGGGTTATTTTATTTGCGTGACCAGTGCTGCTGCATCAGAATGTGACCCAAGGGCTATGTGAGTAGATGTGTTAAAGCAGGATTTGCTAATACAATTTTGATTGACTTTATGGCCTGAAGAAATGCTTTATAGAATATTTATAGTTACTAATTTGTTTTTGGTGGACTTAGTTTTATTCTCTCCAACATATCCCATTTTTTTCCCCACAGGCTTCATTTGAGACATTTTTGTTCCAAAAGCAGAAGCCAAAGACTTATTTCTGTAAATATTTTTGTATTTTGGCTTTTTTAATGAAACAATTTTTCTGATTTACTCATTTCTGTTGTGAGTCTGAACTGTTTTTACCTGGGATTTATGTTAAAAGAGGTGACTTGATTATGGTGTGTAAGTACCTTCTCAGGCACTTCCACTTAATTATTGATATTTTCAATTAGAATTATGGCTGTCTTATTCAGTATCTTCTTGCCCGTCTAATATGGGCAAGGAGGATTTGAGGATTGAGGAAACAGTGCTTTGTGGCAGTGATAATGAGAGTTAGAAAACCTGCCAGAACCGTAGGATGAGTCTCGGTCCAACAGCTTCTGTAACCTCCTACCTTTGCATTTATTATTTTTACATTCTGTCTCTCCTCTGTTGTGATAGACAGATTAATAAACATAACCTGATTAGCTGTGGCAGAGTTTGTGCAGGTTTAATACTAGAGTTCGTACAGGTGCTGCCACAGGCCATAACAAATGAAAACAAAGCAGCCCTTGCTTTTCCATCTTTTCTGAGCTACAGCATCTGCAATGGCACAGCACCTTCTAGCTCCAGGTCAGAACATTGATCCAGCTACGATTCAAATCAAAGCATACCTATTTCACAGAATCACAGAATGATACGGGCTTTGAAGGGACCTCTGGAGATCAGCTAGAGCAACCCCCTGCCAGAGCAGGTCCACCCAAAGCAGCTCCACAGGAATGTGTCCAGGTGGGGTTTGAATGTCTCCAGAGAAGGAGACTCCACCACCTCTCTGGGCAGCCTCTGCCAGGGCTCTGCCACCCTCACAGGAAAGAAGTTCCTCCTCAGGTTTAGATGGAACTTCCCATGTTCAAGTTTGTGCCCATTCCCTCTTGTTCTGTCACTGGGCAGCACTGAAAAAAGACTGGCCCCATCCTCCTGACACCCACCCTTGAAGTAATTATAAGCGTTGATCAGATCCCCCCTCAGTCTTCTCTTCTCCAGACTAAAAAGACCCAAGTCCCTCAGCCTGTCCTTGTAAGAGACATGTTCTAGGCCCCTCATCATCTTTGTAGCCCTTTGCTGTACCCTCTCCAGCAGTTCCAGACTTTGGTAAGCACGTTCTGTGGTATCTGGAACCGTCTTCCTAATCACAGCCAAATCTGACTACATCCTACTTAATAGTTTCAAAGAGCTGAAAATGCTTTCAGTAAATGTAGAAGTAGTGCTGGAAAATGAATCCCACAGAGGCAGAGGTTTAATGCATTTAAACCCCATTCCAAATATTGCTTGAGCTGACTTTGGGCTTGTGAGACCATTAGGTGAAGCCCATTAATGCAGTCAAAGCAGGTTCCTGTAGACAAGTGAGGGAGTAGCTGAGTGAGCCCTAATCATCCTGTGTCATCTCTGCAAAACCCAACTCTGTCCTTTAAAGCAAAGCTCTCACTTCAGTCCATGGTTCTCCTATGGATGGATGCCTCTTAAAAACCCTGGGCAGAGTTGGACAGTACTGAATTTCCAACATCAAACCTTCTCTCTCTCTAGTCAGAAATCTCCCTAAGGAAGTTGTGAAGTTGCAAAGCAAAAATGATGATACTTTGAAGAATGTTGATACCAGATTATTTTGCTTCTGTTTTCTGTGGATAATGGGTCTGTTGTCCAGATGGTGAATCCACCCTCCATATTCAGTAGTGAGAGGCTGTTTCTTTCACAGTGAATTTGTGCTAATAAAAATACTAAGAGTTTTACTGAAAATAGAGTAAAAATATTTGGAATTTTTACAAAAACTTGGAATCAAATAAAAATAATGAGATGGACAGCAATTGTATCTCCTAAGGAAAGAAAACATTTTCCATCTAAATTTCTTAGGAAAGTTGGGGTAGACTTATTTTTGAAGGAGATGTAGGATATTGCTTTCCTCTTTAGGAACAATATTTTCACTTCCTAAACTGTAGAATCTGTCTGGTATTGAGTGGTGAAAGTGTGAGAAATAACACTTGCAATGACTGTTGATTGTTTTCCAGCTCAGGGCAGATGCAAACTTGATGTGACTAACGAAGGGAGGGAGAAGAGAATCCTCCTCCCTCACTGCAGAGAAAGGAAAGGCTTCTACCTCTGCCCTCCCCACTTATCCCATTGCCTGTCGTCATGCCATGCAACTGGTATCTCTCATGGTCCTGGGAATGGTGCCAGTTCTGGTTCAAGAGTGGGAGAGAGGAAGACGAGGGAATAGGGAGACAAGGGGCCTTTGAGCACAGCTGGCAGGTCCACTTCTCTCTGAAGAGTTGCAAAGCATCCAAGTCTGTCAAATGTCCACCCCTCTCCCTTGGTGATCTCTCTCCAGGTTTTGCCCTGTGGAAACCCAGCCAGAAGTGGTGGCCTGAAAGCAAGTTAAGGAACCACTTGTTACCATTCAAAGCTGTGTTCCAGACAGCCAAAAAACTGTAAAGAAGGCCAGAAAAATATGGGGGAAGGGTGTATTCTTTCTCTGTGCTTTCCTATTTGACACTTCAAGTGGAATATTATTTCCCAATGGGAAAATTCAAATGATAATTTCCCTGCAAGAACTCCAGAGGGAAAAAAAAAACACTCTCGATCTTCAGCCCAGCAGTAATTCTGACTACCTCTCTGCCAGCCACAGTGTTCTGCTGTTTCCTAAGGGAACTGAATTAATTCTGATAAGCAGTATTTCAACTTTTAAGAGAGGTTTCATTTTTTTAGCATCTGATTGAGATATTTTTTTCTTTTTTCTCTTTTTTTTTTGTTGTTCACTGAATTACTTCAAAGACTTCCTTGATTTTCACCAGAGCGTATCATATGGAGCTCATCCTCTCAATCAGATTAAACTTTAAATTGTGATTTGCAGATATAATCAGCAAATTGCACAAGTCAACAACAAAAGCCCATGACAAATTGCAGGTCCCCTTAATAATGAATCATTGCCAAGGATCCAGATGCTGAAGCAAGCGAGCTCTTGAATGAACCACCTCATAAATCTTTGAATTCGGGCTGAAGTAAGAGACCAAGGCCATTTTCCAATGAATATTCATGGTCAGAGGAAAACGTGCTTTTAGTAGGTAACGTTCAAAGGTATATGAATAAAAGCAGTTAAATAAAAGTATTTAATCATCAAGGCTATCTCTGCATCACAGGGGAGAGCTGAACTTCACATAGATAAATAGATTCAAAGCGGTTTGAATGCTGAGAAAGGCAATAGAATGCTGCAACACCGAAGTGGCTGAGTGGGTTAACTGGGAAGGTTGCTCAGGGTGCTATTCCTGTGGAAAAAGTTATATTTTAGCATGTAGGAAATATGTGTCTGTTTCATTACAAAAGTTTGGTCTTATTTAGGACCACAAAGATAATGAGGGGCCTGGAGCA
>JAOQGH010000011.1:2033883-2062363 GCA_025769975.1 Gallinago jamesoni | reverse complement strand
TAACATGCTCTAGCTCTGGGCAATCCTGCTTCAGCAGGGGAGTTGGACTAGATGATCTCTACGGTCCCTTCCAACTCCAATTATTCAGTGAAATTCAGTAAAATTCAGTGAACAATACCGATAGCGTTGGACAGTAGCCTCCCAGCTCCTGTGGGTGATCTGTTTTGGTTCCCTTTCAGTGTGGGTTGCTCACCCCATCCCCACCTTCTGTTTCTGCAGCCCCTTGCACAGCAGAAGCCCTTTCACAACATCTGGGCTGAGCTCGTGACTCCTTGCTGGCGAATGGGATATTCATCCTTCCTTGTCCTCATTCCGGTGGTGGTGGTGGTGGTGGTGCTCTGATGGATCATTTCAGCCAGCTGAAAACAGGCTCCTTGTTGGGTTAGTGAGACGAATCTGCTTAGGGAAAGACTGTCCCGGGCTTGGAGCTGGTGTGAGGTAAGGGAGAGATGAGAGACCCGGGAGCAGAGAGAGAAGGGAAGCAGAGACTGCTGTTAGGAGCTGGTAGATCAGCTCATCCCATCTGGTGAAGCTGAAACATTCAAAGCCTTTAAGCTAAGTACTGCAATGCTGTATTTTCCCCTGCTGCTCTTAGAAAGTGGGACTGTTCTGCTGCTTCTGGAGCTCTTATCTCTTCTGAGCATTGTTCCGTGTGGAATAGCCACCATCGGCCTCACATTTCATTTCAAACACCTCAGCCCTCGACTATCAGTTTCCTGCAGCCCAGGGAGATGATTGCAGTGTGCGCTGGGGACATTTGAAAATTAGGTTATGTCTCTATACAAGAGCACTTCACCGACTTTACCTACATTGTTAGAGAAGAGATAGCCAGGACAAAGCCAGAGGAACCAGCAGCATAAGCTCTACTTGTAAATCACATCAAAATCTTGCAAGATTTATTGTGTAGGTTCTTTACTGGTACAGAGAGAAATTTTGAAGCTTGGTGTTATATCCTTGGCTCAGACCTTGGAAAATGTCCAGATTTTGATAGGAGCGTTGTCCTCTTGTCTGTCTTCAGTTGATCACCTTTCTATTGAACCCAAAAGCCCAGGAGAAGCTCAGTTAATTATTTTCAATTGTTTTTTTTTGTGGCAGCTGATTAAAAGTGACTGAGGCTGTAATGAAAGCTGACCAGCTTTCCAAACTCTAGATGAAAACCCTTTGGTTTTATTCCCTAAGGATGAAGAGGGAAAATTGGAATTAAAGCTGGGGGAAGAGGGAGGAAAAATTAACAAAATTTCTCAAGAGGGACAATTATGGAAATAAAGCAGCTTCATTGCAGAAAATCAGTATTGCCTGTGAAACAGTTATCTAAGCACAGCATGGGGTGGTTCATTATTTTGTGCTGTAAATCAATATCATTTAAGGATTTTGAAGAACAGATCATCTTATTGTTGCTGTTATTCTAAAAGCAAGTGCTGCAGTAAAGGCACAGTTCAAAGGCTGTGTTCTCGATGGATGTTGCCAGCTTAACCTGGAAAAATACAACTGGCAGGTCTGCAGTTGCCTGACAAAGGTTTAATTCAGCTTTACACAGACCTGATTTCAATTTACACAGAGAAATCCTGCTCCAGAGAGTTGGTATTTCTTATCATGGGAGATTACATGTTTGCTGAATAACTCTTTCTGAATCTTTTTACAACTGCCTGAAATCGGGGCTCAGAGGTGAGCTGCTCTCTTCTATCAAACCAGAATGGACTTTATAGCATTTATGATTAACATCTCCAGGCATCCTGAAAAAGCTGCTTGTTATCATTTGGATGCAGTTGGCTTTTTCATCAATGATGTGGAAAATAAACAGCTTCAGATCCTGCACACAGAGTGAACCAGAGGAAATGTGGGGTGGCCCAACTGGTTCAGGGATTTGAGGAAGCAGGGAGGAAAAACGCTTTGGACTTGAAAGTCTGGTCTGATGCGAATCACAGAATCATGGGGTTGGAAGGGACCTCTGGAGATCATCTAGTCCAACCCCCAACTACCCTCTTAACCCTTTGTTTGCTGTTGCGTTCTTCCACTTTGCTGTGAAAGCCACACTTGAATATCGGGGCTTCAGAGTACACAGTGATCCTGGGGCAGATCTTTCTTTCCTTCTGGGAAATAGAGCCTATCGCTGGGGAATTTTCTTAATAGCAAGTATATTTTTTTTCCTTTCTTGTTGTGATTGCTCCTTAGAAATCCCTTTCACATTTCAGGAGCTTGCCTTTCCAAGATCTATGTAGAAGGAACTGGACTCTGTCTTTGTGGAGGACTGAGAATTGGGATTACCACGTTCTCCCTTTACCATCCATCTCACCATAGGAAAATTGCTGAAATACTCAGTTCGTCAGTTTACAAACAGACAATCAGTAACCCCTGCAGTAATTACGTGCTGTAGATGAAGCTGGTGGGTATTTGAGATAGTTTGTACTACATGATGACACTTGATTTACACTTATTGGAGTTTCAGTTAACACTCTGCCAAACACTTTTGAGATAAAATTGTGTATGTGCCTGCTTCCACCTCAGCTATTTCAGTCATTTCTGAGCATGAGACATGGAGAAAATATATCATTAAGTAGTTGGTGAGGAAAGGGCGGCCACAGTGACCTTACTGCTAGCATTTATCAACTTTCAGCACGCTGTTTTGGAATGTTAATGTTTCTTTAATGTACTGTTTAGTATGGAATTATACATGTATAGCAAATGTTTTGCAGAACACATCAGAAATATTTTCTGCTAGATGCATACAGGGTAATGGTTAACACAGTGAAGTGGGGAAGCTTACTCAAGTATCACTAAGTGGTCATATGCCTGGTGCTCTTACCCTTTCTGTCATAAGTCTTTTTTGGGGGAGGGATATTTTACTCTTTCCATCATCCAGAAAAAATGATAAATAGCTTGGCTCCTCTGGGACTGGAGGCAGGAAGGTGAGTGGGTGGTGGTTGCAGGGTGTTGCAGGGTGTGAGGGGAGTTGTGTTGGCCACAAGCACTTATTGACCGAGCAGAGGTGGAGTAAGCATCTCCTTAAAGGGCTGATAAATCCTGTGCATTGGAACAGAACCTTATTGTTCCATCTATTTGGTGTTACATTATTCCAAAGCACATCAGGAGGAGGGAGCGATGGGTATCTATGGAACCACACATGTTCCACCAGCATCTGGCAGGGGAGGGGAAAAAAAAAGAGCAAAGTAGGTTGTGAGGGATGAGAGCTACTGAGCTTCTCACAGCTTGTGGTAGCCAATTGGGATGTGTAGCTAGTGGTTGTGTAGCTAGAAGCAAACAAAAAAATGCTTTTAAAAGGTCTTTCATACCCAGGGGTTTATATTTTCATAAGCAGACGGGACAAATAAGGCAATAGCAGAGATTGTGTCACATACTGACAAAGTTGCTTCTTGGACAGTGTTGAGTTCAATGTTTGGGTAAAAAGCAAAAAGCCAGAGTTATACTTTACCAAAATTGCAAGGGCTGCCATTTTTCTATCTTACTGGCCTCTAAGGGGCAGTGATTAGTCTGTTCAGGTCTTGTGTGTCTTTCAGCCACACATAAAACAGACTTTCTCCTGTGCTGATTATCACAGTGCTGAGCTCCCCGCATGGATACTAGGTTCAATTAATTTGTTAAGTGCTTTGCTCTTCAGATGAAAACTGCATTTTAAGTACTGCTCTGTTGAATTCCATCTTTCTTTGCCATCCATGCTGAGGGTATCCAGATGCATTTCAGACTGATGGATTCTCAGCGTGTTTCTTGCTGTGCTGCTCTGTACGGATTATTTTTACATCCACTTAATTCCCTCATTCCATGTGCTGCTTATACAGAGTGTCTGCAAAAGCTGTGGAGACTAAGAGAGGAGATTCCTTGGCTAAATGCTGGCCTTAATTAAAGTGCCAGAGTATCATTTCATTTATGCAGGAATTTCAAAGAAAGAAATGATAGCAGTGGGAGAGGGAGAGGTCAAGTGACTGTAGTTCAAGAAGCTGGGCTCAGGTCCTCCCTGTGTGCTACCTTTTGGTCCAATGGTGAACAAGTCCCTTTCTGGGTCTGTAATCCTCATGGTAGAGGGGATGTCCCAGTGTTTGTTCAGATGATGTATAGCTTTAGATAAGTATCATATATTTTCTATTAACATGAAATTATTTCTTTAATTCTTTCTGGCATTGCCCTACAAATAGGAATTTGTCGAGGAACTGAGGGTTGGGACTGCTACGGAGGAGTGCAAATATGTGATGTGCTGCATTAGTGATGCGAGGTAACCATCATGCTAAAGGCTCACCACTTCTTCCTGATACTTCACCTGCTTTTGGTGATCTAATTATTGGATGTCTGGTGCCCCTCCTATAAGCAACAAAGAGAAATAACCTCTCTGGGGAGCACTGCGCCTTATCTACCTGGGACACCTCAGCAGTACCTGTTTATCTTCATTGCCTGCAGATGGGTCCTCTGCGGCCAGCTTAGACTTGGATCCTAACAGCTCTTGTTGGGACAGGAATTTGACCTGTTGTCCTCATTGAGACTCCTCCAAAGCTCAAGATGAGGCAGGACCTGGCTTAGTCTTACAGCCAACCCCAGAGTTTCATGGGAGGCTTGTGATGGTTGCAGGTAGCTGGGAACAGGAGTGTGATGCTCCTCCATGCTTGTCTGCACAACGTTGGGTTATTTCATACCCAGAGATGCCATAGTGAGCTTCCACTGTGCTCTCTGCATGTATTGTGTGGTGTGTTTGCTTGGCAGACCTGACACCCTGCTACGATAGTGGATTTAGTTGGTTGCAGGCTGCCAACAAGCTGTCATCCTCGTGCTAACAGATGTTTCCATTCTTTTAAAACCCATTAGGTAGACAATTGATTGTGCTCTCTTCCCTGCTGGGGCTCTGTTGGAATAGTCTCTGGGCAAACTTGCCTGGATATATCTTCCAGCAAGTGGGGTCTTGGCAGGAAGGTCCCTACAATATGGGAAGAATCTGAATAACTTATCGTTTGAGAACAGTGACAATACTCAGCATCCTTGTACTAGCTGTACCCCTCTGCTGCTGAGCATCTGGCTCTTTTCCGAAGACCTGAGTCCTTGCTCCATCATTCCCTGGGGAGTATAGATGACCTATGTTTCTGTGTGCAGAGTGGGTGGTTCCCTTACATTTGCAATCACTAACAACCAGCAAACTCTAATAAGGTTAGAGTTAAAAAGCCAAATCTAGGCAACGGTGCTTTGCTTCCCTAAGCTCTGCCATGCTGGACTTGCTGTCTGAGACTGAGAACTGACACATTTACAGAAGGTCCTCATCTTCTTCACTGGACACCAATAGGAGAGAAATTCTCCCGAGTTCAGATGTCTGAGTTGTCACCTGGGCATCTCCTTTCACACAATCCCTTATTTGCCCTGGGGGGGAACAGGTATTTGAGTCTGCAGCTCATCTGATCCTCTGCAGCACAAGCTGAACTGCACCTTACCAGTGTGTTTCCCTTCACTGCCCACGGATCATTGTGGATGCACAAAATTGAGATCCCCCCTGCCCTAAGGGTAGAAGGATCACCTGGTGTCTGGCATCTTCTCTCCCTTCCCCAGGAGCAATTTATAACCACAGCTTTAATTCTGCTCACTGTTGAGTGACTCCACTGGTATCATTAGAAATGACGTGTGGGAAGTCTCATCCTTTGGGATCCTGGTTCTTTCGGCCTTTGAATAGATGCAAACAATGGAAATAAAGAGTAGTAGATGTAGATACCAGAATTACAATGCAGTTATTAAAGGCCAGAATCTTGCCAGAGGTATGTTCTTTGTGTAGAAGTTAAGATGATCACAGGAACACCAAGTTAAATGGAACAGTCGTGAATGAATTCTCACAAAAGGAAGACATCTGTATTTCTACACCTCCACAGAGAAGTAATTATGAGCATAGATAATCCACTGCCCTCATTTTTGTACTGCTTCCTTCACACCATCCCACTGTATTAACTGTGTTGTCTGTCCAGGGAAGAGGGAATAAATATTCTCTTTGAAATAATAAATACTGCCAAAATGATGGTGGGTATTTAAGTCTTAAATAGATTTCGGAGGTGCCCTGGGTGCCTGAGGGAGAGATTGTGTTTGAAAGGTGCAGAGGGAGGCTGGATACAGAGTGTTTATGGGCACTGCTGATTCTCTCTTGCAAATGAGCTCAGAGGACCTTTTGGTCACGACTGAAGGAATTGGCAGTTTGCTTCATAATTCTTCCTTATTCTTGGACAGTGAAGTTTGTTTTTATCTTGTGCTCTAGTCTGTCATCTGTCTTCACCAGCTGCTGACTATCTTCAGCGTCAGGGAGTTATAGTTAAGAAGAATGATGTTTTGAAACGTGTGTGAGGACAGATTTTGCAGTGAAGAGTGTGAAACTGCTGAAAAATGAGATTTAAAACTGTGATAGTGAACCTGTTTGGGATCTGCTGACATAGGTCTGCACAGCTCATTACCTGCTCTGGGATGCCAAGAATCTTCTGAAGAAGACTAGACTCCTTCTTCTGCTGAATGTTGTGCAATCAGAAAGGGGAAAGAAAATAATGATCTTTGGTCATAAATTTAACCTACCCAGTTTCATTTGAAGACTCTTAAAACTTAAGCAAGTCAGCTGAAGGCCCATATGTTGTGAAGCATAAGCAATCCCATGAAGCTTGAAGAAAGGTTGCTCATAAATGGGTTCATTTGCAGGCGAGCAAATCATCTGGAAGCCTCACCCAGAAAAGCATCTCCCATTCCCAATGGAAAGATGTGATAGAAATCCAACAGATCAGTATGGATAATAAGTGCTATTAATTTGAAATCATCTTTTGCCTAATGAAGAAGTACAAGCTGTATATCTAGGACTTTTTACTTCCTTGTATCCATACGACCTAGATGACCAGCTTCCTTCTAGATGGACATCCTTGTACTGTGTCGTGAAGTCGTGTGTGGCTTCTCTTCTACTCCAGTGGAAGCACCAAAAAAAAACCAACCAAACAAAAAAGTTCATGTTGAGACTTGTGAAATGTCTTACTCTTAATTCCAAAAGTTGTCATGAAATTTGTGGTCACTTGAAAACATATGGATGAGTTACATCCGTGAGATTCCCTCCGTGCTCTTCACATTATTTTTCCATTGAACTATTTGGGTTCCTTACTGCTTATCTGGTGCTAGAATTACTCTGAAGACAAATGTTCAGCAAAAGCAGATGCCTCATTCAGGAAACTCCTACTTCCTGAAGGACTATTTTTATCCTGTTGATGGACAGGAACTAGAGCCGTGTTTTATAAACCATTAAAATAAATCGGTGTCCATTCATCTCATCACTCCTTGGTGTGGCAAGTCCACTCCTGAGGTCAATTTGGTTTTTCTCATGTTTTGGTTTGTTTTGTTTTTTTTGCTGCTGGTGGATGCCAGACAACTGATTTGTGTGTGCTATTGAAATGTCAAAATAAGCGGAAAATATTTATTATTGTTTTAAGTGACAAAAATTTTTTTGACTGTAGGAGAAATGAGATGAAGGCAGTACCTGAGCAGGATAGGTTACTGGGTAATAAATGGAAGAGACGAGAGCACATTCTAGGAATTCAAACAAGGAGTTCAGTGGAGGGGATGTAATGCTTCCTGGAAATTGTTTAGGTTCGTATTTATGCCGGAAGGGAACAGGAAAAGGTCTGTCTTTCATATTCATGTCTCTATATTGAAGCAAGAGCAGAACATGACTAGGAAGCTAACTCCTTTGATAGTGCCACTTACCAGATGGCCCATTAGCGATAGGCAAGATCTGTTGCTGCACGCGCTTCAAACAGATCACAAATCTCAGAAATTAATTTCCCAGCCTCTGTGTAGGGAGACGGATTCAAGGAGCAGGTCAGCAGGAGCAGGCAAGAATGGGAGACGAAGACCAGTTCCCATTGTCTGTAACAGGGATAAAATAGGTCTGGGGAACTGCGCTGAGACTGAAACCAACCTGTCAAATAAGTAAGTTTCAAAGAAATGAAAAATAGGTGGTTGGATGCTTCACTAGAATTGAGTGATTCCTCTGACAGGGCCATTTGGTTCCTTTGAAAGGAAGACATTAGAGTTGCTGCTTTGAATGTTGATGCTTGCGAAGTGTGCCCAGCAAACGAAAGCTTTTGGGAACACGCATTAGATTGGAAGATGAATGAACAGTCAGACAGGACTGACTGATACCTGCTGAGAGGAGACTGACTGGAAGCAGTGAAGCCCTGTCACACAAAAAGGATGTAAATCACAGCTGGAGAGTGTGCACTGATTTATTCGGACTCTCGTGGCTGCTTCTACGTGGCAGATGGCCCTGCAGGTTTGGGAGAGGGCTCCTGCACAGGGATGTGTTGGAGGGTGGGCTTCAGAAACAAATGTCACACTTGCAGAAAATGCTCAATGAAGCCTTTTGAAACTTCATATATGATGAGGTTGATTTCTGAATGAAAATCAGACCCAACTCTGATCTTTACTGGTTTTTGAACTGGTGTCCCTGTTACTTGTCCTTTATCTTTGTCATGTCAAGCACTTCCTTTGACAGTATCATCTTCACATTAGCTGTCTACACTTCGGCTGTGTTATCTGATGTTTGAAGTGAATATACTATTTGGGGATAGTTCTCTCATTTTAAGCTACGAAGCTTCTATGAGAAGTAGGACTGAATATTTCAGCTCAAGTATAAGTCAGTCATTGAGTTCTTACTGTAAATATTCTCTCCTGCAATGTTGTATAGGAGGTGAGAAATTGAATCCTTTAAACTCTTTGTACTGAGAGTTTATGCCTCATCCTAAATTGGCCTTGGCGTATTGAGAGTACTGGGGGATGGAGCAACAATGAATATAATGTTGTCATCTTCGTTTTTGGTTTAAAAAAAAAAAAAAAAGGCAGACAATGAAGTTGTTTTTGTTGTGTCAAGGGAGCAAGATGCATAAAAACAAATCCTTTATTCTGATTTCCATGACTGAAAATGAATTCTGAAGGTCAGAAGATTAGTAAATACTGGAGTTAAAAAGAGTTTTTTTCTAGTTAAAAATCTTTAAATTAGAGAATTGTGATTCACTGAATACAAAACAACAGAAGAGGATGTTAAAAGGTGAGGGGAAAAACAAAGTATTGGCTTTGGGATTTTTTGTTTTCCTTTTGCAGGGAGCAGGAGGCTGGTTCTAAATCCTGGAGATAAGTTGAGTCAGACAAGAGCATCCAAGAAGTCCGTAACTAGATCATGAAATGCAGGATTGCCACTTCCAGCAGTGATGTGCCCATGCCCAGGGCTGGGGGCAGTGGGGTGGCATCAGCCCTGCTCACTGAGGCCGAGCCACCAATGGACCTGCGGGGCCCAGGAGACGCAGGGTGAGGACCCAGCTCTGTCTCCCTGCTCAGAGCAGACACAAGCTTGGAGGTCCCCCGCTATGAGATGTGTGGCTTTTTCCTCTAATTTGCAGTGTGAAGCTCACAAAATGCAATTATCTGGGTGGGCAATAATATCCTGCAATTAAATCCTGGTCAATAAATGTCTCTCAGGTGTGTTCCGTAATTCCCAGAGCGTGGGTGACCAGAGAGAGGAGGTGAAAAGCGAGGGCAGGGGATACGCGGGCAGCGGAGGGAACTGCCTTGTGGCAAGTTTTCCAAGGCCTCAATTTTTTCTTCATGTCTGTTGGAACAAAAATCTATTCCAGACCCTCATTTTATTTTGTAATTTATTTTTTTTTTCTTTTATTTCTAGTTGGCACAAGAGGAATTATCTTGAATCTCTTGAAAGGAAACCTAGGATTAAAATTTCATTTATTAAATAGTCCATATTCAAGGTGAAGTAAAGTCTCGTAGGAGACGTGGGATGCGGTTGCATAGCAAACGGATATATATGAGCTCACTATTTTCAGCAGGATTCCTCTCTTTAGGAAAAGAATTATTGCATGACTTTGTTAAAGAAAGAATAAAATCTGTATCTTAGTCTGTTGACAGTTTATTGGAAGTTTTTCATAAAGGCTGGAAATTTCCTATGTGACATATGGCATGAAATGGGAGCAAAAGCAAGAGGTGAGTTGTTCTGCTGCTGGTACTTTTAGGCCCAGAATCCTCTTTAACAGAGGCTCGGTGACACCTAAATGCTTTTGGACATTCTGATCCTGGGCTCTGAGAAGCGAGTCGGGAGCAATATTGCCTTCAGATCTCCCTCCTGGCCCCTGGCTGATGTCAGGCAGGAAGGAATATGCACCTGTACCCCACATATTCAATGCACAATCCCGAATTTCACCTTCAGAATGGCTTCATCAGCAATTTAAAATGTCAGAATCTGCACAGAAGCAGCTGAAGCTTAGGAAGGGTGAAGCTGGAGGCATTCAGATTTAGGAAGAAAGCTTTGCTGAAGGACGATCTTGGCCAATTGTACTTTGTCGCTTCGCAACTATTGTTTGAAGCAGCAGCCCAGGTACCAAATACTAACAACATGGTGATTTTGTACGTCACGGACCTTGGTCTTCAGGCATTTGGTCCAAGAGAAGGAAAAGAGCAGTGGAACAGGGAGACAGGAGTGAAGGGAGCTGTGCTGAGGGCTGGCTGCAGCCACCAGTGCTGGGCTAATAACAACTTGGAGTAGAGAATCACAGAATCACAGGCTGATATGGGGTCGGAAGGGACCTCTGGAGATCATCCAGTCCAAGCCCCTGCCAAAGCAGGTCCACCCAGAGCAGGTTGCTCAGGAACTTTTTTTACACTTTTATGTTTGCTGCAGGGAGGAAATAAAAGATGGGTAGAAAATGAAGTGTAAAAATGTAGGAAATGTAAACTCCATGTTTTGTGGAAATGGTAAAAGAAAAATAGAGCCCTCAAAACTTTCTATTTATAAACTGGAACTGCTTGTCAAAGGCTCTTCAAGATGCTTTTAGACATACTAGCTCTCTGGCAGCAAGAATTCCCACACAAATATACATGATGAGAGGATAAAAAGAGCTATGAAACCTATTCTTTTATTCTCCCCCGTTGCTCAGGGTGCATTTGTTAACATGGCATTCGCTGGTTCAAAATCAGCAATTTATTCAGTGACTTCGGGCTGTTATCGCTGCGTGTAAATTGTACCTGTTGCTGAATATCTTGGAGAAAGGTACATTTCGATCCCAAGAGGGATGACTTGTGCTTCCCTGTAGCTCCGGAAAACTGTCGAGTCTGGCTTTTTCAGCTCATGTGCAGAACTAGAAAGGAATTGCCCAAGGAAAACATGGCAGAATTGGCCTTTCTGCTCTGCAGCCCTGGTTGTCCTGAGCAGGAGACACAGACCTCTCCCGGGGTGCAGCAGGTGGAAGGAGGAGTATGTGCTGGGCTTCTGTTCCCCCTCCTTGGCTCCTAAACCCAGCTTTATAACAGGGCATAACTTGGAATAAACCAAGGGCAGAATTAAGTGAAATCCCGCAATAAGCCTTGCCTATTGCCTAAGGGGCAAATCTTGCCTCCCCTCTCCCAGATAAGAGCATTTAGACACACGATGGGAGTAGGTACCACTTCCCCCACTCCCCAGCCCACAAACTCAGTCCTCAGCCCCATTTCCAGCCCCTCTCAGTCTTTCTTCCGCTTGTGAACTGCCCGTTTGAAATAATGGAAAAGCAGGTTCCAGAAGTGCTGAACCTACACAAGGAAGGTGAGGGGTACAATAGGGAATGCTGGAAATGTGATTGGTCTAATCCGATCAGCCCCCACCACGGGGGCTCCTCCTCCCACTCCAGAACCTGCTGGAGTCAATAGCTCTGATTCCATTGCTCTGATTCCATTGCTCTTGGCCTTTGGTTAAATTTCAGACATAGCTTACATCTGCAGAATATTCACTCAGATCTTCTCTTCTCTTCTCTTCTCTTCTCTTCTCTTCTCTTCTCTTCTCTTCTCTTCTCTTTTCTCTTCCCTTCCCTTCCCTTCCCTTCCCTTCCCTTCCCTTTTGAATTATGCCAGGAGAAAGAGGCCCATCCTAATTGTTTTGCTCCCTCAGCTGATGAGGATAAACAGAGTAAGAACATCTGGCAGTGAGGTCTCCCTGTGCTTTGTGGCTCTGGTACTCCTTGTACATCCTTCATGCGTCAGCATGTGCAGATGTCCTTTGTGCTGTATTCCTTCTGGGATCCTGGCGTAAGAGCAAGGTTATCCATCAAAGAGCTCTGTCTCTGTAGGCAGGAATTCAGTAGCTCAGTGCCAACCACTAAACTCAGGAACCACACCACTTCCCTCCTGGCCACGGTAGCGGGAAACATGAGGAACAACCGGTCCCACGCGGAGGAGGAAAGGGATGATTTCAAGTCATAGCCGTGTGTTTCCTCTGTGCCATGACTTCCAGCTCCATGCTCTATGACTTCCAGCTCTCAATCAGAAAATTTAGCAGAACATGTAATGGTGTAACTAGATGGTATGTTTACACTGGTTAATTGAAAGTACTTTTCCCTGGAGGCTAATTACAGTGCAAGCCATTAAATCACAATTAGGATTTGTTTGAATATCCAAACCATTATGAATAGCATTTCTGGAAAAAAGAAGTGCAGTGCTTACAGCTGGCCCCAGCTTGGTACTGACGTAACAATTTTGTGCAAGAATGCAGTATCTGATCACTTTTCTCGACCAGTGACCCACTTAGCAAATCTCAGACCTACCATCAGCAGTGGCTGATATCGATACTTCCGAGAAAGTCAATTCATTCTCTTGAAGACTGTAGGCCTTTCTGAACACGATGGGAGTAAGTGCACTAATGGAAAGCCTATAGATTCTTTCGTCCCTTGGAACCAGCTGATTCTTCAAAGTATAGTGCTTTAAGGGAACCATTTCTGATGCTATGGAGTATTCTGATACTGCACACAGCGACTGGCCTTGGATCATTATTTGTATGATAGGACACTGGAGAGGAAATTCTTGACCTCTTGACACTTGATGATCTTTTATTTCTCAGTTAAACAGTGGCCTGACATAAAAGTGCACTGGCTCGTATGTGTTTTATTAAAATTTACCTCTTATCACAGTGTATGTCTCGATAGCGGTGTAGGCCAGTGACTGCTGATACAGTCAGTAGCAGGGAACTACTGGTTGTTGGACAGACAAAGTTAAAGTTAAGCTCTAAAATCTGGTCTTCCAACTTCACATTTGACATCCCTGCTAAATTCGATATGTACAAGCAAAGTCCTGCAGTTTGTATAGCCTAAAGTGAAACAAGGAACATGGAAAGTCTTTATGGGTGCAATAGGAGCACAGAGATAAGGCAGAATCGCTCATTTAGCAGCAATCCTGAATTACGTGATTAGTGGGGTATAATCAGGGCTAGAAACGTGGGTCAGGCTGATGTGTGAAGAGTGGAGGAAGAGGCAGAGACCTGAGTGTGTGTGGTGCAGGTGTGTAAATCACCACTGGCTGTTGTGTCATATCAAAGCTCTAACACTCTTTGCTCACTGAAGGGAGCTCCAGGATCCAGTTGGGCTGAGCTTTGGGTTTCTCTCCCATGTCTGCTGTGGGGCTGGTCCTTTACTGACCTACACCACCACGGTTCCACTGGATCCTTAATGCTGGGGCTCAGCCTGGGGACTAGTGCTTGGCTCTTCGTTTTCCGTGATCCTTCTGTAGTATCAGTAATAGGTATTGCAATGAAGCTGCTACATACAGGGCATCTGACTTCAAAGGTCCAACTGAAGCCAGAATGTCTACAGTGCAACAAAAAAAGAAAATACATCCAAATATTTTTTTTTACCATTTTAAGGTTGAGATGAAATCTACCGAGCCAGCAGATGTTTGCTTAATTTAGAAAGAAACACTGTTCCTTAACTAAGAGTCAAGTCCTAAATCATGAAGGAATATTGGATGGACCAAATACTCTGTGTGCTTTCTTTTGCTCTAAAAGCAATTAATTGCCACTTGGGCTTTCTGACAGTCTTATTCTCGCTATTTAGCATCGCTGGGCAGGTGGGAAAGGCAAGGGATGCGCCCAGTTCCAAAAGACCACTGTTTCTAAGCTGGAAAGCTGGAATCTGAGATTTGGGGTTTTCTCCGGTTATTGTGAAGGACTCAAATGCCACCTCCCTTTCCTGAGCACGCCTGGGGTGTGTGTGCTGAGTGGGCAGATAACGCTCTCTGAGCTCAGGGCTGTGTCGCTGGAGGCTGAGAGGGAAGACCCAAAGAGGATTTACTCCCCAGACAATTCGTATGAGCCAAGTAGTCAGGCCAAGGTAGGACATACCAGGAATTCAGCCTCTAAACTGCTACCCCAGCCTTGCTGTCACCCTAATGAGAGGGTGAGGAACTTCTCTCAGAGCCTTCTAGAAGGGAGAGCAAATGACTTTCAAGTTTTGGAAGCTTTCTTTGAATTATATCCTTCCTTGCTATTTGTGTTCTCTGCTGACGACTGTAATTCTCTTTTCTTCTCTCCATGTGAAGGGATAATTTGATGGTTGAGTATAGAGAGTTACGAGTGACATGCCAAAGAAGTAAACAGGGGTGGTGACGATATTGCAAGCTAATTTTGCAGGAGTTGATGGTACTCTGCCTCAATATAGAGAAAGTTTGTTTTCTCTTACATGTTTGTGTATTATTTTTTTTTTTAAGACAAGCTATGAATCATAGAATCATACAATTGTCTGGGTTGGAAGGGGCCTTTCAGATCATCTAGTCCAACCATCAATCTAACTCTGATAAAAACCATCACTAAACCGTGTCTCTAAGCACTACGTCAACCCGACTTTTAAATCCCTCCAGGGATGGTGCCTCAACCACTGCCCTGGGCAGCCCATTCCAAGGCTTAATAACCCTTTCTATGTCAAAATTCCTCCTAATATCCAATTTGAACCTCCCCTGGGGCAACTTGAAGCTGCTTCCTCTTGTCCCATTGCCTGTTCCTTGGGAAAAGAGATCGACCCCCCCCGGCTACACCCTCCTTTCAGGGAGTTGGAGGGAGCGAGAAGGTCTCCCCTCAGCCTCCTTTTCTCCAGGCTGAACCCCCCCAGCTCCCTCAGCTGCTCTTCATAGACTTATTCTCTAGACCCCTCACCAGCTCCGTTGTTCTTCTCTGGACCTGCTCCAGCCCCTCAATGTCTTTTTTGTCATGAGGGGCCCAAAACTGGACACAGTAAAATATAAAAAGCTCCCAGTGACTTCTAGAAACCTGAAAAACAACCTGAGCCTGATTTCTTGTTTCTGCCTGTAGCCAGAGATGACGTCATTATTACCAACAGTTTACAAGTCACATTTAGACTCTTTTCTTCCAAGCCCGGCTTTTGTTTCCAGCACTGTCTCAGTTCCCCTTTGGGATAAGACACAGAGCTCCACGGAAGCAGCTTTTCTGTAGATCCTTCTGTCCCTTCCTGCTTATCATGGGCTGTTATTCCCAACAACACACCATGGATACTGCGGTGGGGAATGTCCCACTCAGCCATCAGCCCCCCAGAAAGGTGCTGATGGGTATTATTCACGCTGGTGTTGCAGATCAGTAGCCAAAGGCAAGAACTATTTGTGCTTTCAGGGGAAACAGAAAGGAAATCCTTCACAGGAATTCAGCTGAATTTCCCAGACCACCTTTCAGTGGGTGTGGAATTGGGATTTGATTTTAATTTTCCTCGAGCAACCAACAATACTGCTCTATCACAGTCATTGTTATTAGCCAGGTAATTACAAGCCCATCATGTTAAAAAGAGCGTCTTAAATCCAGTTTAATATTAATCTGTGTCAAATTTACAGTGACAGCAGGCTTTTCTTACCAAGGAATATTGATGTAATTATCCCCTTGCAAGAATACAGTACTGCAATGCAACAAGCAGACATTTCCTTTAGAGGAAAGGAAGGATGTAACTGGTTCTATGGTCACTGCTATTTTTATAATTTTTTTTTTAAACCTGCTGGCAGTCACGTTCCCTTTGTTTTCCTTTCACTGTCAGAGAGGTTCAGATTTGAGAAAGAAATTTGGAGGAATGAACCAAATTTTTAGGGATATACTTTAAATACTGGGATTTGAGGAAATTAATTCATAGAATCATAGAATGGTGAGAGTTGGAAGGGACCTTAAATCATCAAATTCCAACCCCCCTGCCTTGGGCAGGGACACCTGCCACCAGAACTGGCCTTGAACCCCTCCAGGGATGGGGCAGCCACAGCTTCTCTGGGCAACCTGGGCCAGGGTTTCACCCTCACAGCAGAGAATTTCTTTCTAGTATCTGACCTAAATCTCCTCTCTTTCAGTTTAAAACCATTACTCCTCCTCCTATGGCTGCACTCCCTGATCAGGACTCCCTCCCCATCTCTCCTGCAGACCCACTTCAGGTAATTCCTAGTTCATCTCTGAGCAAAAGGAAGAAACTGAAGTGGAAATGCCTGAAGCTGCCTGATTCCCCCTCCCTCCACCTTCAGTCTCAGTTCACCTCCAGCCTCTTTGGTCGAGAGGGTTATTGGAGTCCCATTCGCAGGGGCACGGACTCAGCTGAGCCGTGGGGCTGAAGGTAGCTCCTTCCCTCACTCAGGGTTTCTGTGCAGGAGAATTAGTTCTTGCAAAATGAAACTCAGATGTGGGAGTTATCAATACAGCCAAAGCTGACGAACTAAACCAGCTTTGATTTTCCTGCCAGGAAACAATCCACAAATTGTATTGTGTTGGTTTAGGCATTATTCTGGACATGAATTGTCTCAGGAGCACATGGGAGCCATAGGGTTTTTGATTATGTGCCTTCTAATTATTTTTTTTATAAATGTATTTTTTTAAAACCACATTTTGGGTAAAACTCCTGTGCCAAAAGCAATCTTCTGCCCTACTCTGTGGTCATGAGGTGTCCATGATGCCACTTAGTCACCAGGAAGCATTGTGATGGGTAATACAAGCTCTCCGTGGTTCTGCTGCTGTGGTTGGCAAGGGACGAGGAGGAGACATCAAAGCCAACACGCACCAACGTCCCTGAACAGAAATTCTCATTCTGAGCTTCTCATCACGCCAGGAGTTTTCACATTTTAAAATGTTAAATACCACTGTTCTTTCCACAGGAAGGGAATTTTGCTTCTCAGTTTATAGAGGCTTTTGTGTTGCTTTGTTCAAACTTTCCCACTTCCCGGTGGAGTGAAAATGCTGAGAGCGTGCTGCCGGCACCAAAATAAATGAGATTTTACCGAGAGCTTCAAGGGGGAAGGAATGTGAGATGGTTTCCTCTGCTGAGCGACTGGACCAGGATAAATATTATCCTCACTCAGTAGGCTCTAGTCACTGAGATTTATCTTTCTGAAGTTTCTTTACAGATTATTTTTTTTATATATAAATGTGAGAATACGAACATACAAAGAAGGCAGAAGCAAAATTCTCCAGTAAGAACTTCTTTGATAGAAAATGAAATTACTTCCTTGACTGTTTGAAAATGTACATGGAAATTGTTTTTCTCCATTTTCACTGGGAAGTCCGAACATCAAATTTTCTCATGTTTTCTGCTGCATGTGGGATACAGGAACAAGCCAAGAAGAAAAGGTGGGAATCATTCTGTGTCCCACTGTCCATCTTGTATGGGCAGAATTCCACAGAAAACCAAAGCTTAAATGTTTCGTGATGCCAATTGAGTTTTCCTTTATTGAGAATTCAGTCTCCGATTGTAAAATCCAATTCAAATCACAACAGTTTCTGATCACCCCAGCAAGCATTAGGTAAATTTTTTCTGCCTCTGTTTTTTGATATATGACCTTTCTTTCGTCCGTCTTCAAAATGAATGAAGTTCAATTAATCTTCATTTACCATCTTGCCCTGTATTGCAACCTTGGCCTCATCAATATTTACCATTTCATAGACTGCTGTATTTGTTGCTAAATTAACAATTATTTGAGATTTTCCTCTGGGGCAGTGATACAACTGTTTACTAATGATTGACAAGACCAAGCCGGGAGGGAGTGTGGGATGTAAGGAGGGAACAGAAACATTCAGGATTTTGGCTTTCTACAGCCTGCGCTCTGACCTGCGTGGGCACACTCCCCCCTCCATCCTGGCACTTATCTAATCACTGTAATCTAATTAAGGAGGGAACAGGAGTGAGGGACCCGAGGCTCCAGCAGGCTCTCCTGTCCCTTGACACTGTTTGTTATTTCCAGCTGGGCTGTGGCACTGTGAATCTTCCATCCGGGATTTCTTTGGTGACTCCGTGAACCTACACTTCAGGAGTGACAGTGTATTTGTTAACATGGCACCTAGAAATAAAGAAACAAAGATATTTTACAAGAAGACATTAAATGTAAATCCAATAGAAGACTCACTGGGAAAAAGGTACCAGGCACAAGTAAAATGTGCATATTTCACAGCTGTATTGAATAGGAAATATTCTATTTTATTTCTTTTTAAGATGCAGGATATCAGTCAGGAAGCCTTTAGGTGCCTTAAAAAAATCACTACCCTCAGTCCCACTACATAAACGAGGGAGTTCTTAATGATGAGTGGTAACAAATCCATCTCCCCTTTCTTGTCATAAGAACGTTATTTCCCTAGAAGAGCTCCACTGATACGTCCTAGCATCTCCTGAGACCCAGCCCGGGTACAATATGTATATATTATAAAGAAAATATAATTTTCATTATATTTCTGTATTGTTTATAATAGGGCATAGAGCAGTCTGAGTCCTGGAGCAGGTAACTTTTCAAAATAAAACGATACAAATGAAATGCAATGCAGATGTTAGAGCATGTCAAATGATATTTGGGTGCCAGTGGAAGCGGCCATGATAAACTATGGGGGGAAAGTAGAAAGGAAATGTGCCCAAACATTTGCAAGAGGGTTTGTCAGTGATCTTCACAAAGCCCAGGGATGAAGGAGCTGCAGGTACTGGAGATGCTGGTGGCAGAACTGGGAGGTGAGAAGTTGGAGGGGTTTGGCAGCACAGCTGGGGAGCGGGGATGGCCATCGGTGTGTCAGGGAAGGGACATTCGTAGATTGGCTCGTTCTACAAACATTTTAGTACAAGCTCTTTTTTGCTCACAGAGCAGTGGGGCAGGGTTTTAAGAGAAAGGGGATGTGTAAGGCTTCTGAGTCACACTTATGAATAGTATAAAAAGCTGAGTCTGCACCTTTGCTTGGCTCTTATCCCTTCGGTTGAGCCTGAAACAAGGTTGATTGCATTGAATTCATTCTATGCCAACCTCATCCGTTGTTTACAAAGAAAATTTAAGAGGCAAAAAGGGCAATAAAAGTCTTTAAGGATAATAAAAATAAGTTAACATTGTATTGTACTGCCACGATTTTGAAGGACGCTTCCCATGCTGGTTGTTGAAAATGAGTTAATGTGCCAAGGATGCCAATGGAAACTAGACTTCTGTGCCCTACCATGAAACGAGGTTACTCAGGACGAAGCAAAATGATGTTGATACACCCCGCTTTAGGCTTTGCTAAAACCAAGATTCTTACGGAAGCCATAAATATTTCTGATTTCGGGTTACACGTTCCCAGGTTCAGTTCCAGCTGCTAGAAATCTGGTCCCAGTCAGCGTCTCTACCATAACCAGTCAGTAAAAGCCCAGTAATCCACCAAAACTCTTCAGTGACTCCAGTCATTGCACTCAGTGCAGGTATGTAGCTTTTCCTCCCTTCTACAATCACACACACACTTGAGCTCACCGAGATACCCGTGTGGTACCCAGCCTCCCGTGTCCACCACTTAGACTTCTCTTTTTCAATACCAGACACCTTCAGGACAAGGTTCCTGTTTGATGGGTAACTGCACTGACCACAGGAATCCAGTTGCACCTCCCGAAGGACAGAACACAGAATGGAGTATTTCTGCTGCTTTGTGCTCCTATTGATTCCATGAATAAATGATGGGCTCCTTGTAATGATGAAGTGGTAACTATAGCTTCCTTAAGGGTATAAGTGCCAAGCTAAATATTTAAAGCCCACATAAATAATTGAAGTATCAGCCTCCCTTCAACAGAAGGAGATTGGGGTTATAATTTCGTTTCTCCCTGAATGATCTCCTGCCTTACTGGTGCAGAAAACTCATCTGGGAACCACAAATTATTTAGAAGATTCTGCCGCTGTGTTTATTTTTGTACCAAAACCAGATTTGTGTTACTTCTGCGAGTGTATCAGCAAAGCATCTTAGTATTTCTCTGACACAAAATAGCACGGGTGGGTGGGTTCATTAAGCAGGGAGCACCTTGCTAAGGTTCAAGTAGTCAAATTCTTAGTGCCCTGCCATTTAGGCTTTTTATTTCTTTATGGATTTTATGACACACAAGGAATTTGGGGCTTTTAAGAGTCCTACCTTCTTGGTAAGAAGAGGTTTCCTTAATTATTCTTAATAAACCTTGTCAAAATTCAAGGGAATATCAAGAAGCACTTTGGACTCAGGGGAATCTGAAAAAGTGAAGGCTGGGAAGACATGGGAAGGAGTAAACTCTAATTTATTTTATTTTATTTTCCCCACCTGAAAAGGCTAATTTTGGTTAACACCAATGGCAGAGTTCAGTAGAAAGCAGGATGTGGAGGAGGATAATCTGGGAAACAGTTTTAGAGGTTCTTCCCATCTGGGCTGGAGTTAGATAGGGCTCGTGGGCAGGGAGCTGTGGGAGGTGGGTTTCCTATCTCCTCCTGGTCTTACCTTATCTTAATTATCTTTGTGAGGAGCAGCAGCGAATCTCCTTTGAGAAGACAAAAATGTAGCAGTGTGGGCATCCCAGGTGAATCTCCCACCTCCTGTGAGTCAATGCCCTGGCTCCCAAATGCTTTTAAAGTCAGGAACCTCTGAACAAGGCAGAACAAAACATTAAAAATAGGAGAAAGGTCCATAGGCTCTGGAGAATTGCTTTTCTTTTACTTCTTGCTTATCAGAGGAGTTTATAAAAGGAGGTGGTGGTTTTTCCTGCTCTTCAGCATTGTCTGAGGTGGCACTGGATTCTCCTGGCAGGGTCACAGAAAGTTCCTCTGGAAACTTTTTGTCTCCTCGATCTGCTGGATTTTCTTTGAGATCTTCTGAGGGAAGGTTTTCTCAGGCGGTTCGCAAAGAAGCCTGGTTTAACTCCAGTTACTCCCAGGGATAAATATCCTCATTAATGCTGCCTTTTGCCAGCACTTTGCTAAAGACAGCAAGGTATTTGATGCTTTGCTGTAATAAGCCTAAAAAAACCGTCAACCAGCTGAGATCACTCCCTTGCAGCTCATGTAAATTTGGCAAAGGAAACGAGAGCGTGGACATTTGGATAAATAAGTGTAGTAAAACTTTAAGAGTTTGCTGTAACAGGGGTGAGGGGCTTCCTGCTGACAAAGTGTTTGACTTTGTGAGACGCTTCTGCGTGGGGCTGATCTGTTTGTAACGCAGGAGACAGACGGTTTGGTGTCTGGTGAGTGTCCTTGTGAGACGTTGATGAAGTCGGGCTGTGTTTTCCCACTGTTTGCTAAGTTAATCTTTACAGTGAACTCCTCTAGTGCTATTATAATGCAAGTGTAATTGTAACCAATAGAGGAAGATAGATGAGAAATACTGGGAAGTACCTAACCGCTACGCAGAGTTTACCGATGCATATATAAATTCCCAGGCAGAGCAGTTAGAGCCAGGAAAACCATTCTGCCAAGAAGAGAGCTTTGAAACATCCCTTAAACTGTTTCTGTCATCAGAGACAAATCTATTGACTACAGAAACTGCTAAAAGCATGGCTTGGTTGAGAAACTTCTGCTGTGAACGTTACTGAGGGCTATAAACTATGCATTTTGATGTTTTGAGCATGGAAATGTGTAAAATTTCTTGTAGGAACTTTCATAATCTTCATATAACTTGAATGAAGAATAAATCGAATAAAAAGCAGGTGTTTAACTGTCAGCATTTTCTTACAGTTCAGAAGTCCGAAAGCGATGGGGGAAAATTGAATATATGTATTGTCATTCAGTCTGTGTGATTACATGTGGCAAAAGGTAGAAGAGGTCAAAGGTACTTTTAAATTAAGTTTAACAGACATTTAATAGGAATCAACCACTCCTCCAAAGCTGGGATTTGGTTTGATTCATGTCGGAGTTTAACTCTAAATCTCCACCTCTCCCATTTTAGGTAAGGCTGGAGTTTGCAGTTTTATGGAGCTTTTATGCAGACAAAGCTCTTTCAAAGGAAAATGATGTTTTCTTACTTGGAACTAGTCAGTAAAACCCATAATGGGAAAGTTGACAAATTTCTTTGGTATTATTCAAATCATTTTGATTCCATGGGAAATATGCAACCTGCCCCAAGCATCACTCCAGAATAGCAACACAACCTAGAAACCACCCCTGGATAGTTAAATTTGCTCATGGAAATTCTGCATGTTTGGCAAATCCAGAGAAAAGCAGCCCTGTCACTTGGGCATGTTTGGGATCAACATCTAGAGATTGGCTACCGATGGGCAGGGAGCCTTTCCCTGCCTGGGAGACCAGCAGCGTGGATCCAGGATGTACAGCTCCTTCAGATATTGTCATTCATGGGTTACACTGAGCAGTTTTTAGTTTTTCTGATGAGTTGGGGAAGAATTTGTTTCCAAAACAGATGCACACTATTCCAAGCAGGACTCATTAGGTGCTGCGCTCCTTTGGTTTTGATTATCTGCTGTTATTGCTTTTATGTTGCTTTGATTTGATTATTCCAGCCAATGTGGAGCTGGAGATCCTTTTTTGCTCTGATTGCATGATGTTGTGTTTTCTCATGCTTTAATAAGAGGCTTGCCAATTTGTTTTTCGTGATTCATCTCTGGATGTCTTGAGGCCTCTTATTTTTTATGAGAATTTCACAGCTTATATTTTCACAGTGTTTAGGATGAATGCTTATTAAGTTTATCATGATCCTTAGGCATCAGCTCAGCAAGATACCTAAGGATGGGCCCGATCTTTAGTGTATGAGTAGTTCCAGTGCTTTCAAGGGGATTTATAACATGTATCTTTAAAGACAGACATAACCATATGTAACGTGCTGAATTGGGGCCTTTGTTCTTTACAGAGCAGCTTCTGAAATAACAAATTGCAGCTTTGGCATTGTCTTGGGAATGGATTCTTCACATCTCGTTTGAGATTTGCCAGACTCAGTCACTCAGAAATCACGACTGTATGTTCTTCTACCATTCATGGCATGGACTGAGCGATCAAGAAATAGAAGATAAACTATTGGAATATTTCTATTTGGTATTTCTTTCAAAATCATTAAGTATAACAATTAAGCATTTAAAGCAATATGCAGAAGACTTCATTTAATTTCATATCATATCTCTAGGAACCAGGGTATTGAGAAAAACACAAACTGAGATTCTCAGTGGAGGGAATTTTGTCCGGGTCCTGTCTCTAGAGAGGTTTAGGATTTCTCAGTGAAATCTTGAATTGTCAAAAAATCAGCTTTCCCAGAAGCATACCAGTTGTGGTGAAAGGTTGTCAGTTAAGAGAAGTGGTTACCTCTAAGTCAGGGAGAATGTTTAACTCCATCTAAGTTAGTGCAGCCAGAGACAACTGACAAGTTGGCTTGGAATCTGCTGTAGAAGGGACCAAGTGTCTCATGGGACAGAGATGTCATCTGTAATTTGTAGGTGGAGCTGCCTGGTCTCCATCCAGACTTCCCCAAACTAACAGCAGCCACAAGGCTTGATTTGGTTTTAAGTTCTCAAGACGCCTGTGCTTTTACAGAATATTTTACTTACAAATACCTACAAAATATACACACCAGTGTCCCCTGGCCTTGTAACAGAGGAGAAAAGAGCTTTCCCATCTCTCAGGAGACTGGGGAGCTCAAAAGTTCTGTGTTGGGATGAACCTGAGTCTTTTAATTTTTTGCTTCATGATGAAAGACACTCACTGAGCCCAAAATAGAGGGTGTTTCTCTGAGATGTGGAAAGTAAACACCCTGAAACGCTGTAGTTTAACAACTCTTAAACCGGTTCCCTTACAATGATTTCCACTTCTTGCCTGCTGTCAGAAATCCACTCCAATTAGGGGTAGAATTTACCTGTGGCTCTTCCCTGTCAGCAGTCAGTACCCCAGTCAGTGAGCTCAGGGGTCTCCTCTAATGTTGTACTGAGAATTATCAGTTAGCCAAATGCTTTTATAGGTAAATTGAACCTTCCTCTTTTTTTCTTTTTTTTTTTTCCTTAACTTTCTAGTGTGATTTATGAAGGCTGTTGATACTATTTTTGTTGGGGAGGAAAAAGAAAGGAAAAAAATATAAATTACAAACACAAAGTAATTTATATGCTAAAGCTTTAAAGAACAAACAAAAGAAAAGCTAGTGGCTAAAGCATTGTCAGTTGACTGACATCAATTAGTTATCTTGTGTGTAAGACAGACAGCCTTATCAGCGTACTTAGTTTGATACAAATCCCATTGTCTTTGTCTTCCTCGGGATGGAGTATTTAGAACAACCACATGGTAACAGCAATAATAAAAATCCCAATCAAAACACACAGCCCCCCTCCTGCTCGAGAAACAAAGGGCTGTTGACTCTAAGAATAGGGTAGATGTTTCTGCTGATTGCACACAAAACATGATCTGTGAAAAGTATTCAAATTCTCTCTCTTATTGATGCCGCAGACACTGGTGTGGGCTTGGCATCTGGGCATTGCCAGGGGTCCTTTCCATCCCCACCTCCACCCAGTCCAAAATCAGACAAAGCCTCCTGGGGAAGTGTGTGCCAGCTATCAAAAGAAGGCTCCGTAATAAGAATTCTTTTGAGAGCTAATGAGACAGTAATTGTGGTTTAATTAAATACCAGCTGATTGCTATCCCTGCATACTTACTGGAGGCAATGGCAGCTGCAAAGCTGCAGGCTGTGAGTTGCCAACTGGACCCAGGGCTAGCCCAGGAATCACAATTCTTATGGTTTATTTTATTTTATTTTATTTTATTTTATTTTATTTTATTTTATTTTATTTCGATGTAAGCTAACCAGAACACGGTGCTTATCCACTGATCTAGACATCACGTTGTTTGTGGGATTCTCAGCAACACTGAAGATTTGGGAAGGCAGAGATCAATGGGAACTTCGCAATGGAATCAGCTCAAGACCCCCAGCATTCCTATAACACTGAAATTCAGTTGTTGTAGCACTGGAGAGCTAGGAATTTATGGCTGCTTCTCTGGGCTGTGCAGGACTTTCTCCCAGTTTCTTCCAGTTTTCCCCTTAAAGCCTTTCCTCAAATTCCAGCAAAGAGGAGTCAGAGAATCATAGAATTGTCTGGGTTGGAAGGGGGGATCTTTCAGATCATCTAGTCCAACCGTTAATCTAACTCTGATAAAAACCATCACTAAACCATGTCTCTAAGCACTATGTCAACTTTTAAATACTTCCAGGGGTGGTGCCTCAGCCTCTTCCCTGGGCAGCCCATTCCAAGGCTTAATAACCGTTTCAGTGTCAAAATTTTTCTTAATATCCAATTTGAACCTTCCCTGGTGCAAATTGAGGCCATTTCCTCTTGTCCCATGGCCTTATTCCTTGGGAGAAGAGACCGACACCCCCTGGCTATCCCCTCCTTTCAGGGAGATGAAGAGAGCGAGAAGGTCTCCCCTCAGCCTCCTTTTCTCCAGGCTGAACCCCCCCACCTCCCTCAGCCACTCCTCACAAGGGGTCTGTGCTCTAGACCCTTCACCAGCTCCATTGCCCTTCTCTGGACCTGTTCAAGGACCTCAATGTCTTTCTTGTGGTGAGGAGCCTGTTGTTACTTGTGGAAGTTGATGGAAGGAGGCAGCTGGAGGGATCCTGAGTCCCTTCCTAGGAAGGAGAGGAAATGGGATGGTTGGATCCTGTTCCCCTTGCTGTGCAGTGGGTTGTTCCAGGCTTTTCTAGTACCTTCTCACCCTCCTTGTTGTGCCACAAGACTTGACAAATCTTGGGTATTTTCTTCTCTTTCCATGTTCTCCCCATACCCAGAAATGCCATATCACGGCTTCCTTGTTGCTGTGGGAATCCCTGTGCACGCTGTGGTCCTGCTCACCAGCAGCACCCAGTGCTCGAGACCCAAAACCTCCCACCCCTGCCCTGGCAGAGAGAGACCTGGGGGGGTGCAGGGGGTGTTAGAACAGGGAGAAGGAGCTTCATAAAAAGGATACAACTTCCAGGGAGATAAGAAGCGAGGGGGGAAGTTAGGAATCATGTCTCTGGGCTAAAACTAAGGAGCTTTCAGGCTGTTCAGGCTGCCCTGTGATGAAGTGCTTTGTGAAAAGTGACGTGATTTTTTTTTTCTTTTATTGTTTGTTTTTTTTTAATTATTAATTATTTTCTAGAAGTTTTCCCCATTTAAAGTCCTTTCAGACTAATGTGGAGCCCTGGCTTATATTTACCAGACAGAGCCTGGGTCTACCTGGGGTGTTGTACAGTCTGAGGACTTTCACAAGCCCAGCTCCAAGGCAAATTCATCATCTTCCCCCCCGAGACAGGGTTAAATGTGAAATACTCCCCTACTGAACCAAGCCCTGCTATTCTCTCTGCTGGTTTTCTGCCTCATTAAACACAGACCATCGATTAAGCAACAGTGGCAGATCGGAAAAGGCAAAATGGCTTGGAAATAATTGGCCTCTCTTGAATCTTGGAGGAAGAAGCCGTAATTGCCTACAGCAGTGATGCATCTGTCTGTCTGTCTGCTCGGCATTTCTGTATGCAAGGAAACACAAAACTGCTCAAAATTCAAGGACTTTTACATTTCAGAATACATTGAGAACAGCTTCTTGTCTGAGGGAAAATGTTGCTAAGTTACAGAGTGAAAATTTTGGAACAAAAAATGAGCCCTTGCTTCTTGAAGCAGAGATGATTTTCATGGTATAATCACGGGGAGGCTCTTCCACACATAGATGGATTCTGGGCTGTTTCCTCCCTGCTCCTCAGCTGCCCTGGGTCATAGAATCATGGAATCATAGAATCACTGAGGTTGGAAGGGACCTTTCAGATCATTGAGTCCAATCATCAACCCAGCCTTGCCCGAACCACCACTAATCCATGTCCCTCAGCACCACGTCTGCTGGCTTTTAAATACGTCCAGGGATGGTGACTCCATCACTGCCTTGGGCAGCCTCTTCCAATGTTGGATAACCCTTTCAGTGTCAAAATTTTTCCTAATATCCATCCTGAACCTCCCCTGTTGCAACTTGAGGCCATTTCCTCTTGCTCTATTGCCTGTTCCTTGGGAGAAGAGACTGACCCCCCCTGGCTACACCCTCCTTTCTAAACAGTCTGAGCAGCACTGACCGTTGTACAACATCGTTGAGCCATTTTTGATCCCGTCTGTTACAATATCAGTGCATGGAGAAAATCCTCCTTGGAACTGTCTCTGCACTGGAGCATGTAGATGGTGGAGGGACAGATTGACTGATTCTCAGCGTATGTGCAGTTGCACCCATTAGAAGGGGATTTTGTCTTAATGTGAAGGAGGGATTGACTCTCACGATACTTTAAATTTATGGTGTAATGGGAGGGCTTCAGTCTGCTCCACTGAAGAGTGGTTTCTCAGATGTGAGTTACTCACCCCGAGTTACTTGTAGAGAGCAAGGGAGGATATAACAGAGATGTCAGGATCCAGGGACCAGGAAAGACATGGCCAGAGTAGGGGCAGCAGAGTTGGAAAATGGCCTGAAAGTGTCATGAGAAGGAGAACAGAGTACTCTGTAAAATCTCAGATGCTTCAGGGGGAAAAAAATAATTTAAAAGAAAAATAATTGATGGCTGGACTAGGTGATCTTGAAGGTCCCTTCCAACCTAGATGATGGGAATTCAGTATTTTCTACATCTTATCAAACGACCTGACAGTCAGACCCATTTGTAGCAGGCTTGTTGCTGAGACTGGCTTCTTAGAGGTTTGGTTCAAGCACCATAAAGAGGTCTCTGTTTGGGGACAGAAATCCATCAGTGAACACATGTCCCCTCTCCAGCTGGGGAAGGTGCTGTGGTGCCTCCAGGGGCTGTTGGCCCTGAGCAAGGTGTCCACAGAGAGATCCAGACCCAAACTCCCTCAAAAATCATCAGCGTGAGGTAACGTCAGTGGGACAGAGTGAAGGGTGGATCTTGGACACGCTGTTAGTAGCTACTGCTGCAAAGAGCAGAGAAATAAACAGTCCCAAAGCTGAAAACATAAAAATAAATGACAGAGGATCTGCGTCAGACAGGAAAGGGAGGCAAAACCAGCTCCAGGAAGAGAGCAGTGATCTGAGGAGAAATGTGAATAGTTTCTGAGTTGTGGGCACTGACAGGAGAAATAGAAATGCTTGTAGGGGAAGAAAAGAAGCTGCTCTGCAGAGATGTGCAATCAATTACTGGAAGAGGTGATTAAGAAGGACTAGTTGAAACTACTTCACTGAAATGGCTTTTTGACAGCGTGCTGGATTTGTGGCTGAGCAGATGCCTTTGAGAAAAAGTGGCTGCTTTCCACAAAAAAAGTCTTTTATTTTTCCCATTGAAGACTTGAACTCCTGAAAACCAAACATATCACATGTGTCTTTTAACACTGGAAATTCTGCCAAGAAAACTCCCAACTACTTTTCATGGCAACTTGAAACAAAACTTCTTATGCTCTTTTTCTTTTCTTTTTCTTTTCTTTTCTTTTCTTTTCTTTTCTTTTCTTTTCTTTTCTTTTCTTTTCTTTTCTTTTCT
>JAOQGH010000011.1:2017195-2030542 GCA_025769975.1 Gallinago jamesoni | reverse complement strand
CAGGTGTATCGACAACACCACACAGCTTGGTGTCATCTGCAAACTTGCTGATGTTGCTCTCAATCCCTCTGTCTATGGCATTGATAAGAATGTGAAACAGTCCCGTTCCCAGCCTGGACCCTTGAGGGACACCACTTGTCACTTCTCTCCATCTGAACTTAAAGCCATTGAGTACAACCCTCTGGATGTGACCATCCAGCCGATTCCTTATCCACTGAACAGTCCACCCATCAAATCCGTATCTCTCCAATTTGGCGAGCAGGATGCCATGGATGTCATGGGGGACCGTTTGAGAAGTTGGCACCTGGATGTAGAATCCAGCATGGGACTGTGGTGGAGAAAGGCCACCAGGAATGTGCAGAGAGGAAGGGGGTCCTTGGTTTATCTCAGATTTTGGGGGGGGGGAGGGAGTGCTTACAGCTGGGCTGTGGAACTGCCTACAGTCCTGGGGCTATAGACACATCAGAGGCTCTTCCCCAGCACGTCCTTCTTCTGAGCATCTCTGCTGTTCCCACTCAGATTAATTCAATTTATATGCGGAAATATTTCTAGCCACCAGCAAGGCAAACTCCTCCTGAGATCAGAAAAATAATAATAGTAACTCTTAGTCCTTATACAGCACTTCGGAGCCTTCGGAGCCCCGAACAAACATTAGCTAGTGGATCAAGCTGTGCTGCTTCTCCTGCCCCGTCTCTAGCAAGAAATGCTCCAAGATTAGAAACTTGCTGACACGTTTGTGCTGAGGGTGCCTGAGGTGGAGGGTGCTGTGGCTCTAGAGCTGTGTTACTTTTACGGTGCTGACAGGGGTAAAAATGGATCGTCATGTCAGCAGATATGATCAGGACGTGTGTGGGGTTCATCCTTCCCAGACTGGTGTAAAGGCAGATAAAATCTGCCGGAGGCCGGGACGTTCCCACTGCTCCATCCGTAGGAAGCAAAAGGGCTGGATGAAGTGCCTGTGGCCAAAACCTGTTCACTTGGTGCTGTTGGGGTAAGCAGGGAAAAGCTCCAAGGGTTTTTAAGCACAATTCTAGATGCACTTCCAACAACCAGGAGCAGAATTTGGCCATTTTCCTGCGTTATCTTTGTGGTTTTCAATGAGTTTGTGGCAGTTTCTCCATCTCCATGGCAGGACAGGTACCATCAATTGCTTGCAGCAAGGTCTGAAGGTCCCCCCTGCCTTTTGGGATGCTGTAGGTGATGCCCCATTACTTCCAAGGAACTATCTTGCCTTAAAAACCTCTTCTTATCCTTTTCCCAGCCTCTCCCTATGAGAGACCAGGCAATTGCAATGCTAAATGGCAAGTACTAAACATCTTTATCCCTGTAGTCAGTCATAGTGACTTTAGGGGATGGGGTTCAGAGCTTTCCCCAACCCAGAGACTAATGTTTGCTGTGAAACCCTGAATAAAAAGGCAGAGCTGAATTGTAAATCCTTCTTTAATCTCATTAACTCAAGTGTTTTGTGGCTTGAAGGACTCACTGTATTTACAGCATGATTAAATGCTTGGATAAATAACAGCTATTAAATGGCCAGTATCTAGATGCTACTGAAATGAGATAATATGTTGGGTTTTTTCCTGTCCTCCCTATTCTTAGTTTTTTTTCCCTACCAATTGCTGGTACGTAGAAATAGCAGTGACAGGGCAAATTGCTTCATCTCTAACAGCTCTTTGCTGCTACTGAAACGGATGCAGGAAAAAAACCAAGCCCATATATACACTGCAGTCATGGTTTTCAGGCTCTTTCCAGGAACTGTGGTTCCTCAGAGGGCTGGACTGAGCTGCGGAATTTCCCTTTGTGGGAAGAAACCTCAGCTGGCTGGGCAGGACTGCTACCCGTGCGCTCGTACGGCTTGCCTTAAATGCTCCCATGATGTCTTTTAATATTAATGAATGATGTTAAAAAAAAAAAAAAGAGAAATAGTGCTCAAGGTAATTATTATAATGTGTTCCCAGGGATTTAGCTGTGGGTTTGTAACTGCGTGTTATTTGAATTTTTATTTGGCGCAAGGAGGGGGATGAGGTAAATGTTGTCGTTGAGACGGATGCGACACACACAGACGACACACACACACACACAATTGTGTGAGCCAAAACCCAAAAAAGATCCAACTTTATTGTCTTAACAAACTCTTTTATATCTTTCTTAGAAACGTGTGTCCATGTATAATTGGTTCACTCAAAGACCAACAGTTCATTTTTGGATAACTTTTTCCTTCTCTGCTGCAACTTTGGTAACTTTCCTCTGCTGCAGGCTGACAGCTCCTAAATCTTGTTGACTCCCTTCTTCTCAGGACTCTCAGGCCTCTTCAAGGATACACTGGCATCTTCTCAAGGTCAATGTTAAGCTTGCATTCCCACCCCTCGGACCAGCTGAGGTTTCCCACAAGAAATTGGTGGGAGAGATATAGTTTCACAGATGTTTTGCTTGAAAGGTTTGGAGTTAAGAACAAAACCTCTAATTTATAGTCAGGTTGGGAGAACAGAGACATCCACCACCTCTATCCAGCTGCTCTCTGGCACCAGGCTGGGACTGGTGGAGTAAAAGAGGGTTATACAGACAGACCTTCACAAGGACCCACACTGAAACCCTCTGAACCCTCTCCAGCCCCAGATCCTGTCCCAAAAGTAGCCAGAGATATTTAGTAGAGGTAAACTGTTGGAGATAAATATAAATCTGTTCCTATAGCATACAAATGTCAGAATATCTTTATGGAATCTTGCAGTCCCGCTCCGTGAGAAGGGGACAGGGACCAAGAGGTTAACTCTGAAATGTCAGATAAAAGTGAGACTGAGCAATTCTGAAACATGAGAATCTTTCATTTAGATATTAATGAGCTGGGGTTTCTCATTATTTCAGTTCAAAAGAGCTTTTCACTCTAAAAATTACTCCAGTTTAATTAGGAAATAATAGGCCAAAAAAGTATTTTTAAGGGAATTCAGTTTTTATTGAATCTGAAAAGGATTTCTTTTTATTTTCAGTTTGAAAAAAAAAAAAAACAACCCCAAACCCAAATACATCTTTTCAGGTTAAGCAAAAAAACCCTCAGGTTTTCTTGTATCTCTCTTTATCTATTTTTGATGTGGCTAATGAATTCGAATTGCCATTGCTCACCCAGCTCCGTTCTTGGTGGCCTCTTCATCTGTAGGTAAAGGAAGGGTTTCCTGAGCCGCACAGAGAGGTTGGACAGGGAAAAGCCTTCCGTGAGAACAGAAAACACAGAGGACAGGGTGGAGGCAACACAGGAGCAGGAGATCCAGAAGGAGGATCTGGGATCCTGGGCTTTCTGCTCCCCTGTCCTCATGCTGACACGTTCTATGACACACTGGTGGTGTCATAATCACTGATTCTCTGCATTTTGAGCCCCTGCGGGTGACAAAGCCAGGCAGTAGCCACGAGGCGAGCTGCAGGAGAGGCATGCCATGCTCTCTGGTACTTTCTGGTGCTCCCTGGCAGCAGGAAATGTGCTGAAGGACCTGCCCGAACGCACCTGGGAGTGATGGGGTAGGTGAGCAGCACAGCACCAGTTGTCAAGGCACTGGAGCGCTGGGAGACACTGGGCGACGCTGGGCAGGGGGAGAAACCTGCTGTGAGTTGCACAGGTTTGTACAAGAGGAGGGGGATCAGGGATTCTCTGAGGGGTTCAGGTATGAAATGTAAGATGCCAACACAACAAAACTCCCAGGGATTTCTCAGACTCTGTGAGTGGCTGCAGCCCACCATGAGAAGTCTCTTGGTGCCCAGGAACAGGATCATGTCCCTTTTGCTGGACAGGGTATGGAGCCTTTGGCAGGGCTTTCAGCTCCCAGACGTGGAGGTTTAGCTTTTCTCTGCAGGTTGTGCATGTTTTCAGCTCCAGAGAGCTTTCAGCTCCCGTTTAACTCTTCCAAGGGCAGCTGTCAGCCTGTAGTGTAGTTCAGCCAAGGCTGAGCTAATCCAGGTCAAACTGCAATGGGCAACCCTTTGGAAGTAATTAGCTGGGTAGACTTAATTGCATATATATATATATATATATATATATATATATATATATAAGCAGCGTAAAACTCCATAAGTATCCTGTGGCATGCACTTTTTTGTAGATATAAGGAACTGGTACATAGTTCCATGCTAGTTTGTATGTCATGCAGGACGAGTGAGGTGCTTCCAGTACCAAGAACCCTGGCATGAACCATCCTGTGCTTCCACCTTGACTCAGGCCCACAGACTTTATCAAACATTCTCCATCATCACATCACCCTTGGCTGGCTTATTGTCCACTTGACTCCTGTCATGACCCCTGGAATCTGCTGATCAGTGGAGAAAAATCCACACCCATCACTTTTGAGGGGCCATTTCCAGGCATTCCACCAGCCAAATGCACAACCCCCACAGAATCCACTTGTGTGACATTCCCAGCTGGGCAAAAAGGAGGTGTCTGGAAAGGCTGGTACATGCTTGCCCTGTGTGTGAACTCTGCAAGAAAGATGCTTTTAGAAGTCAAGAAATTATGTTGATGGTTCTTCATCAGGGGAGAGTTAGTAGGACAGAGTAAGGTTTCTGAGGTGTATTAGGAGGTCTTTTTGTGTTGCTTGGCTGGTAAATCTGTCTCCTGCACAGTGTTCATTTGCTCAGGAGTAGAGCAAGCTCTTAGTACTCAAAACTTTCACCTCTTGGTAAACAGCAGCAGCCACCTGGAGAGGAAAACGTGTCCCTTGCTCCATCTGCTTCATTTTCCCCACAGGAGCTTCCTTTATCTCAGGAACAGCCTTTATTCCCATGTCTGTGTGCTACTCCCTGGTGTCTCCACAGCTGCTGGATAGCAGCAAAAGGCATGAAGAGCGAGAGGAGCTGGAGACATAGTGCATGAGACTCCCAGAAAAAGGTGTGAAGCTTATTTTTTTCTCCTGCCATGGGCCAGGGCTAACAGAATTGCATGGAGAAGCTCAGCAGAGGGGAGAAAGAGCGAGAACGCAGCAAGCCTAGAGAAAAACCTGAGGTGGGGAGAGGAGCTAACGTGGGACAGAAACCAGGGCACAGGTGCTAGAAAGGGAAGGACCTGGGCAGCTGTCCATGTTCCTGACCAGGTCCATCAGCTTTGTCCTACTGTGAAGGGTATTTAAGCCTCAGCAGGCAGAAAGAAGAGATCTGTCATGGTGACTTGTGACAGTGACTTTATTCTTTACTGAAGCCTTGAGGATCCCGATGGGGGCAGAGGTGGTTTTTATCCCTGGCACCTCTGGGACACTCTGCCATCAGGGGGGCTGGGCAATACCTGGAGTCCTGCTGCCTGAATCTCAGGGAGTGGGAGTTCAGTGATGACCTTGATGGTGATCCTTGAGAAGCTGACACTGCCTGGCCCTGCTCTGCTGCCACGAGAGAGGCCTCAGAGTCCAGCTCTAAACAGCCCGTGTGCGATGGTTGTCAGCTTTAATGAAATCAGGCTCCACTCACAGAATCACAGAATCTTCATAGTTGGAAGGGACCTTTGACATCATTGAGTCTAACCACAAAAAAACCCCAAAGAAAACAAAAACAAACAAACAAACAAAAACCCAACCAAACACCACACCCACCCACAGACAGACACAAACCAGCAATCTCAGGCACTAGGGCATCCCCTGAAGTGCCACGTCTACACGTTTCTTAAATACCTCCAGGGATGGTGACTCCACCACCTCCCTGGGCAGGCTGTTCCAGGGCCTGACCACCCTCTCAGTAAAGTAATTCTTCCCAATATCTAATCTAAACCTCTCCTGCCCCAACTTCAGACCAACTCTTTTCTCAGAAAGAGTGGTTGGGCATTGGAATAGGCTGCTCAGGGAGGTGGTGGAGTCACCATCCCTGGGCGTGTTTGAGACTCGTTTAGATGTGGTGTTGGGGGATATGGTGTAGGGGAGAACTTTGTAGAGTAGGGTAGATGCTTGGACTCAATGATCCCAAGGGTCTTTTCCAACCAAAATGATTCTATGATTCTATGATTTCCTCTGCTCCTGTCATCATTCCCTTGGGAGAAGAGGCCAACCCCCACCTCTCTACACCCTCCTCTCAGGGAATTGTAGAGGGCAATGAGGTCTCCCCTCAGCCTCCTCTTCTCCAAACTAAACATGCCCTCAGCCTCTCCTTGTGTGACTTGTTCTCTAGACCCCTCACCAGCTTGGTGGCTCTCCTCTGGACATGCTCCAGCAGCTCCATGTCCACCGCTGCCCATCCTCGTGCGGCGCAACAACCAGCCACTGCGGAAAGAAGCCAGTTGGCACCACGCTGGTTCATCCACCAAAACCCTCTTCCTGCAGTTGCAGAGAGAAAAAGGAGGCTGTTTTTCTTGAGAGATGTAACTCACTGAGCAATTATTCATTTCAGTGGCTTTACTGCAAAGCTTGCTTTGTCTCTGCTAAGTTTTAGCTGAGAGAAGCTTGAATAATTTAGAATCAAGAGTTTTGGGGTTATTTCTATTTGATCTCTCATTTTCCTGTTCCTTTCTCTCCCACCCCCATTGCAGTCATGTATCTTTTAACTCAATCCCTCTTTTCTTTTCTTGGAATGGTGTTGCTTTAATTGGGGGAAATATTTGCTACTTTGGGTGGAATTAATCTCTTGTAACTGTAGCTACCTGGAGGCAATGGGAGAGAGCAGCACCAGCCTCCAAATTAACCCTGTCTTGGCAGCATCCACTGAACTTCTGACTCCAGCATCAGTGTTATTCTCCTCATAGATGAGGTCCTTCTTAAACCTGCAGATCTCAAGAAGATGTAGGAGGAAGTTGCATGGTAAATCGTGTTTCAGAAGAGCCTCAGCCCCGTTCCCAGGCTGGGCCATGCCAGGAGAAAGAGGAGAAGGGACAGCAGAGAGCTGCCTGTTTTGCCTCAAAGATGCAGTGAGATAAGGAGCAGCATCTCCTTGAGAGGCTGAGAGAGTTGGTGGTATTCAGCCTGGAGAAGAGAAGCTCTGGGGACACCTTATAGTGCCCTTCCAATACCTAAAGGGGGCTACAGGAGGGATGAGGAGGGACTCTGGATCAGGGAGGGGAGCAATAAGTCGAGGGGGAAGGGTTTGACACTGAAAGAGGGGAGATGGAGATGAGATCTCTGGGAGAAATTCTTTGCTGTGAGGGTGGTGAGAGCCTGGCCCAGGTTGCCCCGAGAAGCTGTGGCTGCCCCATCCCTGGAGGGATTCAAGGGCAGGTTGGATGGGGCTTGGAGCAACCTGGTGTGGTGGGAGGTGTCCCTGCCTAGGGCAGGGGGGTTGGAACTCAATGATCTTTAAGGTCCCTTCCAACTCTAACCAATCTATGATTCTCTCTGAGAATCCCTAACATCTGAGAAACCCTATCATCTCACTGAGCTGTCAGGTCTTCTCTCTGCTCCTTTCCCTGCTGAACGGGGGAGGCCTGGGATAGAGCTCTGCCTGCTTCCATCATCAGCGTCTCTGCTCCAGCAGGAGGGATGGGGATGGCAGCCAACAGCAGGTCCCTGGAGCAGGAAGGATGCTGTTGAGAAGCAGGTAGTGTGGATGCGCTCTGCTTGGGGTAGTCCTGTCTGCTCATGGGGCTGTTACAAAATAGTGTGGTGGAAGAGGCTGTGCTCTTCAGTTACTGGAGACCTTCATTACTCCAACCTTGTATGAAAGGAAGGATCTCAACTTCCAAAACTAGACAAATTATTTACTGAGAAGGACCAGTCGTTTTTCCAAAGAGACCATGCAAAGATGGGGTTGGTCTCTGCAATGGTTCAGCCCAGTCCCACACGCCGTCGTCTGAGTGCTGAGCATCAGGATGTCTGTGTGTGCAGAGCAAAGCACCTTCTGTCTGGCTCTGCTCTTCTGTGTTGGCTTGTTCGCGCTCCGGGGAGGTGTATGCCAAGGCTGCAGCATGGACCATCCTCGTTGTTGTACCATTGCTGGGAGACAAGTGCTCGATAAATGTAAGCCCCGTTCCTCGCTTGCTGTAGTCATGTCCCTGCATGAATATATGCTGCACAGACAGTCCTATCAGAAGGTGTTTAGGTTTCAACCACAAGTTTTGAGCTTTTAATCAGACTCTGAGAACTGATATGCAGTGGCAAATGATTAAATTATTCCTGCTTATCAGCTGAACCAGAGAAAGTGACCCCATAGATTTCACTTTAACTGCAAGCCAAAGTCCATTAGCTTGTTCCAGTGATTAATTTGTCTTCTTGCTCAAAAGTTGGCGTTTCGCTGCTTGTACGATGGTTCTCTCTGGCAACCTCTGCGATCGGAGCCTTTGCATATAAATGGGGGACTGATAATGAAAGCTCTTTAATTTCAACTTATTGATGTTTTATGTAATCTACTCCAAACCACTTGCGTTCTCTCACCAAAGCTAGAGCTGCAAACACTGAAGCCCTTTTTTGGAGGTCGGGTACATCTGTTCCTTTGGGGTATGTCCATGCAGGTATGTGCGAGCTTGAGTTCATCCTCATCCTCACCCAAAAACAGGGATGTTGGCACTTTGCTGGAGCACCACAGCTCAGCCCAAGTGCCTGCCTTAGCTCTTGATTTTTGTCCTTATTGAACGTCCTTGTCCAGCTGGATATAGTTTATTGAAAGGTTTTGGTCAGGACATACAATTTCCAACATTTGCAGTTGGAAATGCAGATTTTACTTGCTGTAAGAAGTATAAACAGCTACTGTATTTCTTAATACTTTTTACCCTGTACTGCATTAATTTGACTGTTCCTCTGTGTTTGCTTTAATAATTAAAACAAATGTTTCTCTGACAAACTGCACTTAGCTACAGCCTTTGGTTATCTTACTACTGGGAATTTATTGGGGAATTTCCTCCCAAGACTTAGGATTTGAAGCTTGGTGGTGTGTACACCCTAACCCCTGTGCTTGCCAGCAGTTGCAAGTAAAGCACTTTGTTCCTCCTGTAGACCTCTGTGTACACCAGATTTTGGAGTCTATTTGAAAACAAAATTAAGCAAAAAGTCTCTTCTAGCAAAATTCAGGGCTATATTCTTCATTACTAAGCAGCAAAGAAAATTTAAGGAGTATAAACTGTGGGTGTAACCTACCTGCTGTCTCTCCCAGGTCCTCACCAAGAGTTCCTCTCACCTCTCAAGGATGGAAGCCTTGAAGGAGCTCACTCAGCAGCAATTTTCTGCCTGAGCAACATCTTTTACTGATTCCTTTTTGCCTGCTGGCCACTCCTGTAACCTGGTGGTTGTCTCAATGCCACTGCGTGCAAATAGATTCCCAGTGCTTCTGTAGGACAACCTTCCATACCTCTCCACTGCTTATGGAAGACTTATTGTGTGGTTGCTTTGACCTCTCCCTGTCTGTGAGAATGCCCATAAACCAGTGTTAATTTGCCTGGAAATGATTCACATCAATACAAAAATATCCTTCAATACGGGTATTTCCCTCTTTAGATTTATCCTTCTGCTTAGGAAGTAAATTGAAATAGCTTTATGACTCCATCCTATAACATGAAAAATTGTATTGGCTTTATAAGACCTTGCAAATCACAAGCTGAATACGTTTTATGACACAACAAGCTGTGTCCCTGTGTTTTTCAGAGCCTGGAAATATAGATATGACTGACTTTGCATGTTTTAATAATGAATTTTCGGTCTGGGGGACTTAAGCTATCAGTTTTAATAATACGTTCTTTCACCAAAATAAAACCACTTGACTTTATCATGGAATATACTATTTGCCTGTTTGGGGAAGTTCGTTCTGTCAAAACGAACTGTCTAAATCTGGACTGTTGGTTTTTACTTGAAATTAAATTATTCTAAAGGTCAGAATTTCCCAAGGAATGTAAATGAAACAATCTAGTAGACTCGAGTCTTTATTCTTCTTCTGAAAATAAGAGAAATCTGATAGGAAATATTTGACCCAAAATATTGAAAAGGCTGTCTTGATAACCTGAAAAAAGTTCAATTTCCAGTTAAAAAGTTGACCTAAATCATGCTTTTCTTCAATGCCTCAGTGCTGATAAATGTTATTTGCTTACACGTCAGCACTTCGGGGTCTTCCTTATCCCTGCTAAAGAAATCTTAATTTTCTTTAAGATAAGCAAAGAAGCAGCATATATTTCAGTTCTAACTTTGAGCTTGTTTTAAGCTCCTGAATAGAGCTGGGACTGCGTAAGTTTTTAACTAATCCTGGTGTGAGGGTTGAAAATGGGAGTAAATCTGCTGCCTGGGAAGAAACAGCCTGTTAAGAGCTCCTTCCTAGGTAGTTTAATTAAAAGATTAGATTATAGATTGCATTGATATATTAGAGAGCAGATTGCTATAGCGTATTTAAACTCAGGGTTGGAAGATAACAGGCATTGCACATAAAACATGGAAAGAGATTTCATGAGCAGATCTGGTGCTGTAGGACCCAGAAGCACCCAAGATTTTCCTTGTGATTCCCCGTCAGTCCCTTGAGATGGTTGGGAAGGGAAATGCAAAGGCTGTGCGAAGGAGGGGTTCGGTTTGCAGACTGAGATCCCTGAGTGTGGCTGTGTACATAGAATCATGGAACTGTCTGGGCTGGAAAGGACCTTTCAGATCATCGAGTCCAACCATCAACCCAACACTGCCCAAACCACCACTGACCCATGTCCCTCAGCACCAATTCTGCCTGTCTTTTAAATCCTTCCAGGGATGGTGACTCCACCACTGCCCTGGGCAGCCTGTTCCAGTGTTTGGTAACCCTTTCAGTGAAGAACGTTTTCCTAATATCCATCCAAAACCTCCCCTGGTGCAACTTGAGGCAATTTCCCCTTGTCCCATCGCCTGTTCCTTGGGAGAAGAGACTGACCCCCCCTGGCTACACCCTCCTTTCAGGGAGTTGGAGAGAGCGAGAAGGTCTCCCCTCAGCCTCCTTTTCTCCAGGCTGAACACCCCCAGCTCCCTCTTCACAAGACTTGTGCTCCAGACCCCTCACCAGCTCCGTTGCCCTTCTCTGGACCCGCTCCAGCCCCTCAATGTCTTTTTTGTCATGAGGGGCCCAAAACTGGACACAGCACTCGAATTGTGGCAAGGACATCTCTGGATCTTCCCCAGCTTGGTCCAGTTCACTATGGTTGCTTGTACAGTGCACAAGAGCTTTCTAGGCAGTGAGTGCAGAGCCTGTGTGCCACCGGGAGGGAGAAACCCTGCCAGCGTTCCCTTCCCTGCCCTCCATTTCAGACCCTTAGGTCTGATCCCATTGTATTTATCTCATGTGATCAGCTGGTTTCTGGTTTTCTTGTTGCTGGTGATGGTTTTCTCTTCCGTCGAAGTGTTTGCTTAAATCGGAGAAGGAAAATACTGAATAGAAAACGGACGCGGCATTTATTTGAAATATTTGGGTTAGCTTGAAAAATGAATGTGCACTCACCTTTCTGTGAACCATACCCATAAAGTGTGGCGCTGCAGCAGGCTGGGTTCCGCAGTGCTCATGAAGAGTGGCAGCAGCCTTCAGTCCTCAATCCAGTGTGCCGAATTGTTCAATTAATGTCACTACCCCAGGGGCTACAGAGGACATTCTTGCCCTCGTTCCTTCTGATTTCCCCTCCTACTCTACCCCTAATGGAAAGGAGAGGATGGGAAAGAAGGACAGAAATGCGATTTTATCTATATAAATTAGTAGGAAAGGAAAAGAGCAGAAAACTGATGTAAGAACAAGTTCCTGCTACGCACCAGTGGGAATGCCTTGGGACAGAGAGAGGCAGAAAAAGCCAGGAAAAACCTGGATCCTCACCCATAGAAGAAGGAAATCGTGTAGCTGAAGAGTGATAACAGGTAGGGTGGGAATGAGCGTGATGCTTCTAAGGAGGAGAAGGAATAACAGTAAAGTTCAGTGAACTCCGAAGCAACAATTAAGATCTCATGAGAAGCAGATCCAGGGGGAAGAAGCTAAGGAGAGAACTAGGCATTTTTCATTTGATAGCAGGACTATGGACACAAATCATCTCAATTTAGATGAGAATAAAAGGTTCAATAAAAGGCAGCTCAACAAAATAAAAGCTTTCCATTGATTTCTTGTTTCTTTACTGTGTTTGCAGAAAATGGAAAGCAAGTTAGATCAGAAAAGATGGGCTTTAAGAATAAGCAATCTGTGGAGAGGCATAATCAGAACAAGCAGCACTGAATAAGACACAGGAGGTGAGAGAAATCCCATGTTAAATGAAATCATACAGGGAATTCTATAAGGGGCCACGGAAAGACCTTTCACAGCTGAGCCCCACAATGCTAAAGAGCTGCTCACTGAAATGCTGGGAGGAAGAGGTTGGTGTAACTCATATGGCAACAAAGCCCAGACCAAGGAGAGATCAGAGGAGAAGCAACTTAAGTCAAACCAGCTGCTCAGAAGGACATTAATCAAATGATGCAGAGGAGAGAGTTAATGCCGCCATGCTAGAGATGACGCCATGCTAGAGAACTCCAAGGGACCCGTACAGCCTGACACCAGTTTACCTGCATGGGAACAACCAGTTCAAGGAGCCCCCAGCCTAATCCTGTGTCCCTACTTCCCACTGAGATCCTTTCTTTGTTCCATGGTTCCTGATAGCACTGGTTGGCACTGAAATTCTGCCAGATTTTTGATAAAACCAAAATTATTCCATTCACCCAGTTGACCAGGGCAAGCTCAATGGGGCAAAGGGCCAGAGAACAAAATTCCATGGGGAGAGAGAGGCAGGAATGAGCAGTCGAAGGAGAAGCTAACTGAGCCTGGGTGCTTTTTAAAAGGCTTTTTTTTTTTTTTAAAGAGAAGACGGGGGTTTCAGCTTCGTCTCAGTGTCTGGAAAATACTGAATAAATAACCTTAACTGTTTGTTGAGCATATAAAAGGTAGAAAGAAGAGGAGTAGCAGCCAACCTGGATTAGAAAAACATAAATCATGTCAAATAAATTGAATTTACTCCTAGAACAGAGACAAGCCTGTTGGATAGTAGAAAAGCAGATGTCATGGGAGGCAATGTACTCAAGCGCAAGAAATATGACATTTTCATAAGCACGTTAGAGAAATCTAGTCAAGATAAAAGTCCAGTAGGGTGGGCCAGAGGAGGATGGAAGAATTTAGGTTTCATTAGGAATTGTCCTGTGTCCACTTCTGCTCAATACTTCCATTAACTATATAAACCCATTAGTAGCAGATGTATTTATTACATTTTTAGAGGGCTGGGAGGAACATGGTGTGTGTGATCTTGGCAAATAGCATGGGGGGGAATGGTTTTGTTAGAATAAAAGTATACAGCAACTACCGAGAAGCAAAACAGCCAGTGCTCATAGAATCACTGAATGGTTTGGGTTGGAAGGGACCTTAAAGAGCATTTAGATCCATCCCACTGCCCTGGGCAGGGACACCTCCCACCACACCAGGTTGCTCCAAGCCCCCTCCAACCTGCCCTTGAACCCCTCCAGG
>JAOQGH010000011.1:1997328-2008628 GCA_025769975.1 Gallinago jamesoni | reverse complement strand
AAGCCATTGAGTACAACCCTCTGGATGTGACCATCCAGCCGATTCCTTATCCACTGAACAGTCCACCCATCAAATCCATATCTCTCCGATTTGGTGAGCAGGATGTCATGGGGGACCGTGTCAAACGTTTGGAGGCTGGGGTAGCCAGGCTGTGGCACAGGACGCTCTCCGTGCCGCCTCCTGCCCGTGGGGAACGGAGGTGCCGTTGGGATATGGAACCAAAGGAGGAATTGAGGGTCCTGCAAAGGAGAAGGAAATTTGCCACGTACACAATTTGCTGTTACAAAAACAATTGGGCGCATGGTGGCTGCCTGACTTTCTACCAGTGAAACTGTTGCTTTACTCCAGCATGGATTTTAATGATACAAAATATTTATAAATGTATATAATTTTAAAAACTATTTATATAAAGCATTTTTCCAGGGCTTATCCCAGTGCTCTGATCACTTATCCAATAAACTTGTCACGACGGTGCCTACAGAGCACAGCAGTTTCGGAGGGAGGCCTGAAAATGCTTTATCCGGGGTAGCTGATTAGGGTGCATAAGCTTATTTTCCTATTTTCCTGAATTAAGCCATATTTGAAGCAAGGTGGTCATCTCTCAGGAAAGTAGTCTGATGACTTGTATTTACGAAAGTCCTGTTTTCTGTTGTTTGATGGTTTGTTCGGTTTGGTTTTTTTGCATGAAAACGTTTCTCATTTTCTAGCTCGCTGTTACGTGTGACTGAGTTTTCTGTAACATTTTTTTACTCGACTGAGAACTCCGTTTCCTGCCCAGCTCCACTTACTGCTTCTTCCTTGCTTATAAAAGTGATGAAAGACCTTCTTGTGGTCCATCAGGCCCCTAGTTTGGATAACTCCTTTTTGACGGGATGGGGTGGCAGTCCCAACAATATGGCATTTAAAGTCTTCGACTCTCAGCTCATCCTACCCGGTGACCCAGCAATTCGTATTTCTAGCGGCGTGAACTCTCCCAGGTGAGAAATCACAGATGCAGGTGCTGAGCTGGCTGATCCATAAATCTCAGCACCGAGACAGATTGTTCCCTTGCTGTCTTACAGCCTCACCTCCTCCCGTGCTTTTTCGAAGGCCCTTTTCATTTTCTCCCAACAAAACTCAGAGTCCAAACTGCTCTCCCGGCAGCAAACCTAGCTGTGAACCAACAGCACCATCCAGGGGCCACTGGGGCTCCTTACCAACTGTGCCTGCAGAGCTTCCCGCAGGGATTTACTTGGAAAATGGGGAATTCAGCTTCTCTGCGGTCCCCTGTTTGCCTTGTTTGTGCCTTAGGAAAATAACCTCTGCATAAGGCCGTCCTGGGTGTTTTGTCATGCTGCACCCAATGCCAAGAACTGTTTGTGACTCCATGTCACCTATTTTATGGTAAAGCTGGGTAAATCTTCTCCCTCATCACCTGCTTTTTGACATAAGATTGAGATTTTGGTTCGATTCGTGAGTCTTTTTGAGTCTAAAATTTGGAGAATTGTAAAAAGATATATTTTTCATTTGAACACTGCACACCTTAAAATTGATACATGGCTCACGGAGGGTATGTAACCTGTGGTCTGTGGGATAATCCCAAATTTCTGTGCTGCTGACCCTTAACCAGACTCATTTCCCATCATGTACTGTGGCCAGTGACAATACCAGGAGCTGAGAGGGAAGAGCAAGAGGGAAATGCAGCCTCTAACTGCTGATTCATCCTCTCTCTGCTTCCTGCTGATGATGAGAAATTCCCTTCGGATCCAGGGAACCTCACTGAAGAAAGGCTTTGGTTTCAATAAATGGAAGTTTTCTGGTGAAGGAATCAAATAAAACCAGAAAAGCCTGCTGTGTGGGCAAAGGACACCAGTAAAAGTGCAGGTACTGGGGATGTGGGTACTCAAAGCTGACTCATCCACTGCCATACTTACATCAAAGCTTGGCTGTATTTTTAGTGATAGGGAGAGAAATAGAGATGTAAGTAGACCTTTGAAGATGGCACTAAGTCCCCAGTGGAAAGACTTCCATTAACTCTATCAGATACTGCATCAGTGAACAATAATACTGATGGATCTTAAGATTCAAGCTTAGAATCACAGAATGGTTAGAGTTGGAAGGGACCTTAAAGATCATCGAGTTCCAACCCCCCTGTCCTGGGCAGGGACACCTCCCACTAGAGGGAGAACTTCTACCCAATTAAACAGTTATTCATTAAATTAAGATTAAATTCAGGAAATTAAACCCAAAACTTAGAGGTGTGCATGTGAGTGTTGGAAATTCTACTTAACTTCTGAATTCTTTGATTTCTTCAGTTAGAAACTTCAGTTTCTAAAGAAGGACAGTTTTTATGGTGACTTTCCAAATGCCTTTTTTCTGTGGCATTGCCTGAGCCAAAAAAATCTTGATACCTATTAAAATTGTGCTTGGTATTACCGAGCTGGCTGTTCTGCAGCTTGTCTGTGTCTGTGTGATCTGCTGCTATAGAAATGCTTATCCTTGTATCCTACAGGTATGGGATAAGCATCTCTGTTCATGCCCTTCCCAGTGACACCAGCTGCCCAAACGCCCTGTGTTTTCCTGCTGTGAGCCAGAACACTCCCCTGAATTTTTTAAGTTGAAAAACACACTTTTCTTCTTGCCTGGAAATGTGTGGGATCCGAATGCTGATTCTGGAGCCGTGTGCTTGTCATATAGAAAGCCATATCAGAATGCAGCCCCCATGTTACTCTTCTTAAGACGCTGAATAAATCCCATTCATTTCCACGACGCCTCACGGAAGTGTCAGGATGTGTTTGAGAAACCATTGCACAGAACTGATCCCACATATCAAAGCTCAGGGATGCTCCCGGAAAACTTAAGGCACCTCATGTCTGGTTTAGATCAGCTCATCTGAACGTTGTGTTTAACTACCGTGCTGTTAGATAATCCTTTGGGAGAGCACGTCCCAGATGAGACAGAAGTACCAATATTGGCTGCTCTTCTGAGGAGATGTGTTGATCCCACAGTTCCCACATCTGCCTGGACACATCCCCAGCCTTCCCTCTGCACCTGCCTTCACTATTCCCAGCTCTCCCAGATATTTCGGCAACGTGCTCTGGCAGCCCAGAAAGCCCCCCGCATCCTGGGCTGCATCAAGAGGAGTGTGGCCAGCAAAGAAAGGGAGGTGATTCTGCCCCTCTACTTCACTCTGGTGAGACCCCAGCTGGAGAACTGGGTCCTCTCTGGAGGACCAGAGTGTCCAGCTCTGGAGTCCTCAGAACAGGAAAGACATGGACCTGTTGGAGCGGGGCCAGAGGAGGCTACAAAGGTGATCCGAGACTTTGGAGTCCAAGGCACATTTTCAGGGTGACTTGGAGACTCTTGACAATCTCCTTTAAGAGCTTCAGTTTTTGCGTCTCTGATTCACATCCCTGAAGTGATCAGCTGAGGTGTTTTTAAGATTTTCCTTTCCCCCACTGTCTGTTTCAACTCTGAGTCAGGAATTATCGCTCCCTCCTCATCTTCCTCACAGAACTGGCAGAAATGACATCGGTAGAGCTGCCAGAGCTCATCAGACAGAGCGCCATCACCTGAGAGTCAGGCTCGGACTGTCTTTCCAGGAATCGGTGCCCGTGACATCTGAGGTCCTGAGATAACAGAGCACACAGTTCTCCAGCCGTGGCCTGTTTGTCCAGAGGACAGAATGCGGCTGCGATGACAAGTCGAGCACCTCACTTTATGTGATCTGAACATGGTGTGCAAGTGAGAAACAGGGCCAATGGCCGCTTTCATAAAGTTCTTAGGGATCTAAATAAAATAATGAGATTTCAGAAATAAAGAACACAGCAGATCGTCTGCTCTGCACTCATTTCTCTGGCTTCAACTCATGTCTTTGCCAATATAGTGTCTGCGCGATAAGCTCTCAGCCCCATCCTTGGGTCCCCAAGCTCAGAGAAAGGAACTGTTGAATTATCTTCTCAGACTAGTGGGTGGACAATATGTAATGATGGATGGAAGGGTTATCAAGCATTGGAAGATGCTGCCCAGGGCAGTGGTGGGGTCACCATCCCTGGAGGTATTTGAAAGCTGACCAGATGTGGTGCTGAGGGACATGGGTCAGTGGTGGTTTGGGCAGTGTTGGGTTGACGGTTGGACTTGATGATCTGAAAGGTCCCTTCCAACCCAGACCTGTGTTTCTATGATCTGAGTCCCTGTTCGCCTTTGACATTTCTGAAATGTGAAGTGTCAGTAGAGCTTGGCATCATACTGGTTTGGGCTGGGATAGAGTTAATTTTCTTCACAGTAGCTTGTTTGGTGCTGTGTTTGGGATTTGTGATGGGAGCAGCCCAGCACCAGGTGACACTATGGGAGGTGTGTTCCCTGCAATGCACCAACCTCCCTCCTGCCCTTTGTTTGAATTCCTTACTCTGTAGTAAAGCTGTCATTAACCAGGGACTTTGTTCCACTAAAGGAAGAAAACTAGAAAACTAGCTGTTCTCCACCACTGTCAGACAACAGGATTTCCAGCATCATTTTCTTTAATGCAATGTTTCATTTCGTATTAATTCTCCAGCCCAGTAGCTGGTAAAACCTGCCCTGCTCAGAGCTCTGGCCACCCGAGGCAGGGGCTGGCCTCAGACTGGGAGCTCCTTCACTCTGTGGAACCAAAAAAAAAAAAAAGAAATTTTACTAAAAGTTCAATTTTTTGGCATTCATTTTTTCTGCTAACTGGATCAAAAGTCAAAATACCAATATTTTAGTGGCATTAAACTTATTCAGGAAAATGTTGGTTTGGAAACAGCAACCTGAAAATCTTTGTCTGTTTGGAGCAAAATAAATACCTAGTTTCAGAGAAATGTCATTTTTGACAGATTGAAATTTCGAAATGTTGATTCGGAAGCTTTTTGGCCGTTTTGACAATTTTCTGTGTTTTATCGTGTAAACTTGTCAAAAGATTTCCATCAGCTCTACTGGTTTCCCTGTGTTGTTCCTGGCTGTGCAGCCCTCCGTGGAGAGCATCACTCGAAACACCAAAACACGGGCTCACGAGCGCCTTGGGAAAGGGTCTGGCTCCTCCGGCACTCCTGGAAGGAGCCGTGTTTTTTTGATGTGGCCATGAAATTCCAGATTTGATAGCTTTGCAAGCCATTCAGAGAGTAGAAAATAAATAGAAAATAGAATTTGATGGTAAAAGTAGGAGCTGGAAGTTTCATGTTCTGGCCTCGGGTTGATTTCTGCCTGAGCTGAAGCTTGTTTTTGTTTGTGCCTCAACTTCTATCTCTGCCTTTAAGTCAGTTCCCTTTTGTTCTACTCCATCTGTGGTGAAGATTTCTGTAGCTGGAAGTGATCTCGCAGTGTGTTTATACAGTTTAAGCAACAATACTCCAGACTGCACAGAGAGTAAAAAGGAATCACAGTCTTAGGACTAAAAACCCCTTTCTGACAGGGTTTTTTCATATGATTTCTGGATCAAATACATCCATTCACTTCCAAAAATCAATTTTCAACCTCGCGTTTTGTTTCCAATCTTTATTTCATTTTACATTTCACATGTTTCTGCTTTTCCTCCTGCAAATCAAGAACAAAGCCCAGATATTTTGGGTTTCTTCTCAATTTCCATGTCCAGACCAAGGTGATTATTGGTTACTGAGACCTGAGGGCTTTTTACTTATCACCTTCATCACCATTGCATTTAATTAGAGGTGCAGGATTGTTAATATCAGGTGATCTAGCACCAGCTGGTATTTTCTAAGCATTTGTCTTTTGCTGATGTGTTTTACCCAAATCCCCCACTAGATGGTATGAAGGGACTGGAAACCAAAAATGGAATGAAAATTCACTCTAAAAAAAACCCTAAAAACCCACTCTAAAAAAGTCTCAAATATCTAAATAACAGCTAAGGAGCCAAGGATGACCGAACTAAGACTTTGTGTTCGCTCAGTGGAAGTCAAGACACTTACTGGTCCTGCAGTGGTCACCAAAGTTGTTCCCTCAAACACGTAGAGGGTGTTTGATGGACTCCAGGCTCACTCCCAGCCCCAGAGGGGGATCTCAGTGCAAATGTGAGTTTTACCCTCAGTTTTAAGTCCCTTGGAAAATCAATCATCTGCTCTTTCCATGAAATGTCTCTGTCTCAAGGAGAAGCCAGGATTCCGTCCATCCGGCTGGCACTGTGAAGCTTCACTTGCCAACGTCTCTGAGCTCCCCAAAGAAAAGCTTTTCATTCTTATATCCCTCACATAAAGAACAAAATTTTCTCTTTTTATCTCTTTTAAGAAAAAAAAAGCTTATTTTAATTCCCCATGGGAACGTGTGGGCTGTTTGCAGCAGGATGCCTTTTCCCCCTACGTTTCCCCTCCAGAGTTCATCGGGGCAGTTGAGGGGGGAGCAGATGTTTCCTCATTTGATTCCTCACTCTGGCAGAGAAGATGAATACTTGGAAAAATCATCAGCTGCTGGGGACACACCGCATCTCTAGGCCACATTAGGATGCAGCTGTTGAGTACCTAATTGCACTGTTAGCTAATTAAGAAGCTTGTGGAGGAAAGGCAGAATTGGAGTTTCACTTGTGAGGCAGCAGGCATCAATAGGCTGGGAACACCTGGGCCTTCGGTGGGTACCTCATATCTGCTGAGGGCATGGGAAATTCTCTTTCAGGTCTCTGGAGAAAAGTGGCTGCTCATTTTTTTGTAAGGTCTGTAGTCCCAGGTGGGCAGAGGTAAGAGAAGGGCTGGAAAACAGAGGAGCTCCTTTCCCTAGAAGTCACCTGAAAGAGCTTCTCATTCTCTGAGGCCCCAGATTTAGAGAGAAGCGTCAGTTCTCTCTCTGCTCCTTGGGTCTGGGAGAGATCTGGTAGAATAAACCGGAACAAAATCTTCCAAGAACAAATGATCAAAGATGTTAGTCATTTTGTTGTGTTTTGTTGTGTTTTGTTGTGTTTCGTTGTGTTTTGTTTCTCAAAAGCTGCTCCTCCCTACCCCAGTACAACAAGGTTTCTTTGAAGGAAGAGGTGCGGGAGAAGAAAGCAATTCTGAGCTAATCACACTGGGAACAACTCTAGGAAAGAGGCAAATAAAAAATTAGTGATCTGAGGATGGAGAAAAAGAAAAGATTTTCTCTGCCTCACAGTGGAAAGGTGTGGGACTGTCTCTCAGCTCTTTGGTTTTGCCCTTAAGGAAAGAGAAGAAAGTGGAAATATGTGATGGAGGCAGGGGCAGTTCAAAGGAAAAAAAAATGAAGAAAAGAAAAAGAGACTTTAAAATTAAGTGCTTAATTGTAAAATGCTAAAAGAGAAAAAGGAAATACGAAGTGAGATAATTCCATTTCTGTCTGATGAAAACGTTCCCATTCTGGTCTCCAGGATGGAGATAACATGCTTTCTACATCCCGTGTGTCAAAGCCACAGTGCGTTCCTGTGGTCCATTCAGTACCTGACGATGGGTGCAAATTGCCTGTGAAGACAGTAATTTATGATATCTATGGAGGGCCTTGGCCATCTGGTGATTAAGCTGGGCTGTAGCCTCCAGCTCAGTGGCCTCCTGGCCAGACACCTACTGGCTGTGGCGCTGAAAACACCCGTTGCTGAGCTCCGGAGGGGAAATGCAGGGGGGAAAGGCATCCTGCTGCGAACAGCCCACGCATTCCCATGGGGAATTCCCATTGCTGCTACAGGCACTTTGTGTCCACTTACCAGGGCAAAGCCAAGGTGGTGATCACCTTCATAGCCTCTGCTCTGGCTGGGAGGAAGGTCCTGTGTCCTGAGACACAGCACAAATGGATCATCTCCCTTTCCTCCTCCTTTGCCAGAAGCCCCACATGGCTCCTGGCTTCTGAAGGGCATCCACAGGGGACCTGCAGGAGGCAGAAAGGCACTCTGTGCTGTTACCTCTCCTGGGAAACCTCAACCTTGCACAAAGACTCCAGTTGCACCTCACTCCCTCAAACCTTCCTCATCCTCTCCTGAAATCCTCCTTCTGAAAGCTCTTGCAAAGCACCTTTTTAACATTTAGAAAGGAGGGTACAGCAGGGTTGGTCTCTTCTCCCAAGTCACAGGTGATGGGACAAGAGGAAATGGCCTCAAGTTGCACCAGGAGAGGTTCAGGATGGATATTATGAAAAATTTTGACACTGAAAGGGTTATGAAGCATTGGAAGAGGCTGCCCTGAGCAGTCGTGGAGTCACCATCCCTGGAGGTATTTAAAAGCTGGGCAGACGTGGTGCTGAGGGACATGGGTCAGTGGTGGTTTGGGCAGGGCTGGTTTGATGGTTGGGCTGGATGATCTGAAAGGTCCCTTCCAACCTTGACAAATGAAGTTGCCTTGGGAAGCTGGACTCTTCTATACTTCTATAGTATCATGCAACAACCATGAGGGAGTCTCGGGGCAGAGTCGGTGCCTGACTAAGCCCTAATCTCAGGATTCCAGGCTGAGCGGTGGGGCCAGCAGTCCCCTTTCTCTGCATCATTAGAGAGATCTTCGAGGCCAGGAATGTCAGGCACTCACTGGAGAACCTCTCTATTTTTCATGCAAAGTTGCTTTTCATCTATGACACTTCCCATGTTGGCTCAGTTGCCATGTCCCTAATGAGGTCTGGAGGACATAAACTACTTTCCGACAAATCTCTTGGCTCAACAAACCTTCCATCTCATGGAGAATAGACACCCTGGAAAAATTTGTCATGTTTTTCCCTTGTTAGATGGCCAAAAGAAATGTTTCCCAGAGTCCTGCTGTTGGATGTTGAGCCATGGAGGGGTTACCAGGGCTGTTAATTTAGGAGAAGTTAAAAATTCCTAAGTTCAAGGTTGTGATTTGAGCTGCTCCATGCTGCCCAGGTGGTCCAGACTGACAGACGGGCTCATTCAGGGTAATCAGGATACCCAGGATAATATCAGGATAATCAGGTAACTCGGGAATATGCTGTCAGGATTTCCCTGTGCCTCAGCAATCCCTCTGAGATCTGGGCATCCTGCAGGATCCTTCTCCCACAGGACTGATAAAGGAGAAAACCAAGTCATCTCTGCAGTTCCCCCTCATCTTCTCCGAGCCTCCCAAGGTGTGTTCCAGTGAGCTCAGTTTGAGTTTCTGTGTTTAGGAAGCAATCTAAGAGATACCATTTTAATTAAGAAGAAGGTTCCATGATGGACACGCATGGCACAGAGGTAAATGGCTGTGAAAAGAGATGGCTGGGTGTGTGACAGCATGTAAAATGGACATAAACAGGAATTTCACACTTTAGCAGCAAACCAGCAAGGTGGCACCCCCCCATGTTTCCAGATCCACCACATCCCTAAACACAGAAACATATATTATTAGTTTCTTCATATTTTGTAAGAAAGAAGTAGCCTGTCTCTGTGCTTTCTAAACGCCTGTATTACTCACAGAAAATTAACGCTTTAACCTGAAAAGGGGAGGGAAGGAGGGGGCATGAAAGACAGATGGAGTCTGCGAGAGTGTGTGTGTACATGGGTGCTAGTGTGTGTGTATGTACCTACGTGTTACTGTGTGTGTACATGGGTGTTAGTGTGTGTGTATGTGAGTGTCAGTGTGTGTGTGTAAGTGGGTGTTAGTGTGTGTGTACATGGGTGTGTGTTTACATGGGTGTTAGTGTGTGTGTACATGGGTGTTTGTACATGGTTGTTTGTGTGTACGTGGGTGTCAGTGTGTGGGTGTGCATGGGTGTTTGAGTGTGGGTGTTAGTGTGTGTGTGTACATGGCTGTGACTGTGTGTACATGGGTGTGAGCATCTGTGTGTAGGTGGGAGCTAGTGTGTGTGTACATGAGTACTAGTGTGTGTATGTACGTGGGTATTTCTGTTGTGTACATGGGTGTGAGTCTGTGTGTATACCTGGGGGTGAGTGTGTCTGTGTATGTGAGTGTTAATGTGTGTGTACATGGGTGTTTGTGTGTACGTGGGTGTTAGTGTGTGTGTACATGGGTGTGTGTTTACATGGGTGTCAGTGTGTGTGTACGTGGGTGTCAGTGTGTGGGTGTACAAGGGTGTTAGTGTGTGTGTACGTGGGTGTTTGTGTGTATGTGGGTGTCAGTCTGTGGGTGTACATGGGTGTTAGTGTGTGTGTGTGGGTGTTAGTGTGTGTGTGTTAGTGTCTGTGTGTACATGGCTGTGACTGTGTGTACATGGGTGTGAGCATCTGTGTGTAGGTGGGAGCTAGTGTGTGTGTATACATGAGTGTTAGTGTGTGTGTGTACATGGGTATCTGTGTTGTGTACATGGGTGTGAGTGTGTCTGTGTACCTGGGTGTTTGTGTGTAGCTGGGTGTTGATGTGTGTGTGTGTACATGGGTGTGAGCATCTGTGTGTAGGTGGGAGCTACTGTCTGTGTGTCCATGAGTGTGTGTGTGTGTGTACGTGGGTATTTGTGTGTGTGTACACGCGTGTCAGTGTGGGTGTGAGTGTGTGTGTCAAACCCCCGGTGTGTCGCAGTGCGGGTGACAGTGGCCGTGTGTGAACAAAGGCTCCCTGGTGTCCTTTCACTCTGGAGCTGCCCTTGGGTAGAGCTGAGCGCCATGGTCTAAGGCCAGGTCTCAGCTGAGCTGGGCGCTGCTGTTTGTTTAGGCTCAGGCTGTTCCTACAGCTCTGGTTCTCCCCCCGATAAAGGCAGATTCAGTCCCCAAAACTCCTTCTCACCCCCTGTTCCCAGGACAGAGGTTCCTCCCCTCGATGCCAGCTGGTGCTGCTGGGGATGCACAGGGAACCTGTCCGGGTCACGGCTGACCCCGTGGAAAAAGAAATGATGGATTAATCAGAATCGATTCCCCTGTGGCTGCACGGGCAGGTTCTCCACCGACCTGGTAGTGCCGGCAGAGGAAGGGCTGTGGCAGTGGGAAGGGACAGTCAAGACTTGGTTCTTCCCTTCAGCTTGTGACTTCGTGAGGTGATGTCACTTGAGGATGCACAGAATGGGCTTTTGCCCACGTATATGTTTGTATATAAATTTTGGGTTGGAAGGGGAGGAGAGAGGCAGTAGGATCCGTTCGGCTGTTGCTTAGTCCCCCTGAGGTTTAACCATGTCTCCTGTTTCTCCCAGTCTGTGCACGAGGCACACCCAGTACATTCTTCAATACGTAGGAGAACACCTCTCCTATGAGGACAGGCTGAGAGAGCTGAGTTTGTTCAGCCTGGAGAAGAGAAGGCTCCAGGGAGACCTTCTAATGGCCTTCCAGTACCTAAGAGGCCTACAGGAGAGATGGGGAGGGACTCTTGATCAGGGAGGGGAGCCCTAGGAGGAGGGGGAAGGATTTTAAACACTGCAAGAGGGGAGATGGAGCTGAGATGTGGGGAAGAAGTTCTTTGGTGTGAGGGTGGTGAGAGCCTGGCCCAGGT
>JAOQGH010000011.1:1965855-1976393 GCA_025769975.1 Gallinago jamesoni | reverse complement strand
CCTGGAGGGGTTCAAGAGCAGGTTGGAGGGGGCTTGGAGCAAGCTGGTGTGGTGGGAGGTGTCCCTGCCCAGGGCAGGGGGTGGAACATGATGTTCTTTAATGTCCTTTCCAACTCTAACCATTCTATGATGCTATGATTCTATGATCTAAATGCTGAGCAGACAACTGAGACAGTAATTTCAGGTGCTCTCCTCCTCAGTCAAAACAGCCAAGGGTGCCCTGGGGTTGGTCCAGGCCCTCACAGGACAGGCAGCTGAGACACCTGGGGATGATCCACCGTCTGGTGCTCCTACATCTCTATATTTACAGGCTTTAAAGTGTGTGTGTGTGACGTGGAGCATGAGTGACTCACATAGGTGGAGACATTTAACAATCAGGTGTCTAATGTTAATTGAGGTGAATCCCACCCTTTGTGTCTCTGTGTGTCATCTCCAGAAAGTCATCAATAAACTCTCTTTATCATGAAAAAATCTTTAAAACCTGCACATCTTGTATGATGCTTATTTGGAAGCATGATCTGAGCCATGGCTTTCAGATGAGTTTTTTACTTCAAGGTGGAAATTTGAAGGTTCCAAAGGTTTGGATCAATCCCCACTACCCTGACCTGTCTCTGTACCATTCTCTCCAGTGTCAAACAGGCATTTTGAGAGCCATTAAGTCAGCTCTCCTCCTGCTTTAAGGAGGAGAAATTTCCTTGCAGTCAGTGGAAACTGTAAGTGGTGAAGCAGGGATTGCATTTAGCTCAGGAAGCTCTTGGAAATATCCAATGTCTAAGTGAAATCAGAGAAAACGTGAATAAAGCAAAGACAAACAAGGCCTCTGTGACTGATGCTTTCACTAAGGTTATTTTCTAACACAAGCAACTCAGAACCACAGAGGATTGCTGGGACAACTTAGAAAATCTATTTACCTTCTTGGAAGCAATTCTTTTGACTGTTAGTTGCATTTTCTCTGAAATTATAACCATAATGCAATTCCTGCAGATGCTGTTGGGATGATACATGGTACTCAAGTCTGCCCTGGGGTAAAAAGGATTTTCCCTAGATCGTCAGAGTGTCTGCTCTTTATGAGATTATTCCTGCTAACCACGGCAGGTTTGTATTGACACATTTCATTTCAGTTGCCATGATAAAAAAACCCAAACAAACAAATCAACTGTGAGGAATCCCCCTTTGCCAGTGTCATATTAGCCAGTGCAGATAGAATCATAGAATCATAGAATTGTCTGGGTTGGAAGAGACCTTTAAGATCATCTAGTCCAATCATCAACCATCACTAAACCATGTCTCTAAGCACTATGTCTTTTAAATAACAGCAGGGATCATGCCTCAACCACTTTCCCTGGTCCTATCAAACCAGCTTTGGATACCAAATTATTCCCCTCCCCAGCCAGAGTGATAAGGGGAAAGAATCCAGATTTTTTTTTCCACAGGATAACTTTCTTTTCATATTTGGTCTCAATTCAGTCCTCTTTTGAACTAAGACATCATAGGAAATTCAGGTAATTTTCAGATTTTACTTCCCACTGCTTGTTCAGAATGGACGTTTTGCAAACTGAGAGCCCAGGGCATTTCCCAAATGACTTTGGAAGCATGGTCTGACTTTGTGCTTAGTCTTAGGGAAGCTCTGTGCAGCTTCCCCATGGGAAAAGGCCAATCCATACACTAATGTTGCTCATCAAATTCAAATCTGCAGCACAAACAATCCATCTCCAGCATCTTCCCAGGAAAGTAAAACCAGTTTAATGTAGCAGCATGGTAGGGGAAACTTCTAGGCATGACAAGGCAGGATTTGGGCAATTTTTACACATTGTGAAAGGGAAGAGAGAGCATCAGCCTCCTGGAGCCTGCCTGGCAATCTGTTTGTAATAGATCTCAGGAGGTAACATCCTTCTCCGTAAGTGCTCCCCAGAACTCCTTCTCCATAAAGCTCTGGTGAATCCTCCCCAAGGGCATGTTGGTGCACAGTCTGATGTCTCCCCACAGTACCATCTCGTGGGCGTGTTGAGGTTTGAAGGGGGAGGAAGATGCGCGGATTAAAGAGGGAGCCAAGCAGCAGCTCTGCTTGGGGGACGTGACGACAGGAGAGGAAGAGGTTCCAACACAGTGAAAAGCCACCGCGTTTCATTGCTGGGGTTGGATTTTATCCTGTGTGGAACAGCTGTGACCATAGCCACACGAACTCCAAAGCACGGGCTCCAAACTAAAGTGTCCTTTTTCCTCTGCAGCCAAGGACCACCGAGTTATCAACCTCTGGGCAGGGAGAGCCCAGCCTGTTTGTGGGCAGGTCACCAAAGCCTTGCAAAGGGTGAAGATGCTGCTTTTCCTCTCCTGTTCGGAGAATTTCAGAGAAGCAGCAGCACAGCATGCTTCAAAGGTGGACATCCCACCCCTGCATGAAGAGCAGATAGAAATGGGTTTGTAGGTGTATGGGAAAGCCTTGTGGTGTGGCTTTCATTTGAAGCCTGAGATGTGACTGTTAGAAGAAAGCAGGGCAGGCGGCCAAGGGACCCCCTTAGACTGCTCCTTCTCAAACATCACCCACAGTGCTCCAAATGCACTTTATTGGATAGATATTGTTCCTGAGCCCCTGGTTTAACTAGGAGATATTACTGGGTTTTCTCTTTGAAAGATGACTAAGAAACGTTCATGCCTCTCTCTGGGGGTTCCACATGGGCCGTACCGAGGCTCACATGTAGTTAATATGTTTTCTAAACAGGCAAAGCTTCCCTTGGGCTTCACCAAACATTTGAAATGAGTTAGAGGAGGATTGGGAGTATAATATTAGCTGCGTTATTGCTTTGTTATATTGCTGCTAGAGTAGGCAAGGCTCTTCTTGTCATGTGTGAGAGGTAAAAGAAAATACTGTAATGATGCCTCTTAGCCAAGAGAAATCCCTGCCCTGGCCACGCTATGGAGACCTGGGACCAGGGAGTAAAGGCATGGCAGTGGGTATGGGCTCCAAGATCTCAGTCAGTTTAATCTTCCTGAGGTGTTGGAGGGATATAATCACTGCAGTGTGTTTGTGGAAGCCCGACATTTTACCAGTGCACAGGGGAACCCACATCTGGAGCACCTGGTGTTCTCCGGGCAGGATGTGGGAAAGCCAGGGCTGGGTTCCCGAGGGATGCAGTGGGTTTGTGCTGGAGCTGGGTCTGGCATATGGGGAGGCTGCATGTGTGAGTATCTACGTGCATGCGTGTGTTTATGTGTGTAGAACAGGTTCTTTGCTTCCATCTTCTCCCAGATCCTTCATCCCCAGGGATCAGCACAGTTTTGTCCCTCTCCCCCCATGAGTCTGATTCTCCAGCACTGTCTCCTGTTGAGCAAGCAACGATGCCTTCAGCATCACAGAAAGTGCTGCCCTGGCAGAGGGGATTTTAAATTTTTACTTGCTTACTTAGAAGAAAAACAATGTTGAAAGAAATGGATTTTTAAGTCCTAATTTTTCTTCTTGATTAAACATTTAAAAGATTGCATAGCTTCTACAGAAGACCAGACTGCCTATTAGCTCGCCGTTGCATTAAATGTATCAAGCTAATTTAGCCCTGGCAGTCTGCCAGGAACAAGCACATGATTTGCTTTAGAGGCAATCTAAAATCAGGATTTTGCAATAAAAATTCAGAATAATCCAATTAAATTGGGTTATTTTTTGTAAAGAAAACTGATGGAAATTAATTGTTTCTAATTTATACTGTAGTGGGTGAATGGGAAGCAGGCATCATCCAACTCGGTTTGTGGCCCTAACAGTGAGAAAATAATGTCTGAAAATATTTTCCCCACGTGTATATGGGAATTTGAGATAATTGACAGGAAAAGTGGAAGGAGCTGGATGAAGATCTGCAGAGTGAATTCGTTCAAAAACCAGCATCATGGTCAGGGCTGAGGCATCCCCACCGTGGGGTCTGGCTGCAGCTGCAGGTCCTGTGTGCTGAGTGTGGAGGAGCTCAGCTCCATTCATGTGTCATCAGGCTTCTACAGAATGGCTGCAGAGGGATGGTCAGAAGCTCATCAAACATGAAGCATGGTAATGAAGATCAGGGGAGACCTTCTTGCTCTAGGAGGTTGTAGAGAGTTGGGAGTTGGTCTCTTCTCCCAAGGAACAGGCAATAGAACAAGAGGAAATGGCCTCAAGTTGTGCCAGGGAAGGTTTAGGACAGATATTTTTTTTAAAAATTACTTCACCAAAAGCGTTATCAAACATTGGAAGAGGCTGCCCAGGGCAGTGGTGGAGTCACCATCCCTGGAGGTATTTGAAAGCTGACCAGACATGGTGCTGAGGGACATGGGTCAGTGGTGGTTTGGGCAGGGCTGGGTTGATGGTTGGACTTGATGGTCTGAAAGGTCCCTTCCAACCTAGACCATCTTATGATTCTATTCTATTCTATTCTATTCTATGATTCTAATATAACATTTATCTATGAGCATTTGCACTTGGAAATATTTTGAAGGATATTTCCTGAGTGCTACATCATGCCCAGTACTGATGCCTGGAAGAAGGGGTGGGAAATTCTACTGCATTTCCCTATGTCCACATGCTTGAATGTTTTCTCCCTGCTCTTACAGTGAAGGTGTTTCCTGCCCTGATGGGTGACAAGCCTTCTGAAGGGAGACACTGTGCTGAGAGCCCAAGGAGAGCAGAGCACACGTTGCTGTAAATCTGGCAAAAGCTCCCTGAGAAGGCTCTATATACACTTGATTGCAGCTCCTTTCCCTTGCCATGAATATCAGAAACCAATACTGATGTAAGTCACTGATCTTGATCCCTAGGAGCTGACTGAGCGATTCAGCAGGACTTGAAATCCTGCTGAAAGGAGAAACTGGAGAGCAGCATGAAACTGCCAAGAGGATTTGAAAATATCTAGATGTACTGTTAGGTTGATGGAAAGTGATGGTGGGCTAAAAAGTTAGGTTTCACCAGAGGCTTCCATACATCCCCAAATCCTGGTGGATGCCCACCAGGAAACAAGCCGTGTGGGCCCACCATGTTGCAGAAGGTAAAGAAATGAAAAATTCACTTTCTCAGTTCCAGCTCTAGAGAAAGCAACCTTCCATGGTGAGCTCAGGTCCCAGTGAATGCTGCAGGTGGACAGCAGGTAGGGAAGTTCTGTTGGTTGCTTTGCATTAAGCTGGAGTGTAGAAGGCCCCAGAGAACAAGTCTTTAGGAAGAATCTTGCTTTCATTCCCAGCCAACAAATTTCATTTCTAATTTCTCTGATGATAAGAGACTCCCAGAACTTGCGCTGTATTGTCAGAATCGAAAGACTCATACCCTGAGCCAGAGAAGTGTCACACTCTTCAGTTCCCCCCTTCTCCTTTTGAAGGTGACAATAACCTTTCAGCAGCAGAACTTCTGCCTCAGACATCATTTCCAATTTAGCTTTCATTTGGGAAGAACAAGTGGGAAGTGACGTTCCAGGCGAGCGGGACGTGCACTGCTTGTGTGCTGCCTCTTCGCACGAGCCACCACGGGAGCTGGGGACAGATGCCATCTATGCACATAGCCCAGTGACTCAGGGGTTAAACCAAAGGGACATTATTCCTATACGTGCACAGAGGAAACACCATTTTTTCCCAGGTTTCCTTTTTTTTTCTGCTTTACTTTTTCTTTTTTTTCCTTTTTTTTTTAATCTCGAAAGCTAGATTAATAGCAAAAGTGAATTGCGTTGGTTCCAGTTTGCAATGAGAGAGCAATTTCAATTGATTTAAAGGAAGGAACAGTTTGGGTAACAATCACAGAAAGAGGCTGAAATTAGTCAATAAATAAAGTACAACGTCCCATTCTGCCTTCACTCTCGTTAGATCAGATACACACTTTAAGACTTGGTTCTCAGGAGGTAACATGGACACTGCCCGTTCAGAGGTGGCCTGGAGCATCCCCATGGTCTGGGGCGTTTGACCAGCGTGGGTCTGGCAGAGGATGTCCTCCAATAACGGCAGTGCCTGGAGAGAGACTGCTCGGGACTTCATTCTAGAAAAAATTATTCTGCTCACAACGTGAAATATCCTGGAATAATATGAAGTCCCCTTCGCTATTGATGCTGGCAACTCTGCAAACAGAAGTTATGTCTGATTGTTTGTATTCCTGTTGCACAGATGGAAGTAGTGTGTGGAACGGAGGAGTGAGCTGAGCTGCGTAAGGTGGTGGCAGTTATGGGTTAGAAACCAGGACCAGGACCCCCTGGGTGACCCTCTCAGTGCCATAGCATGTCCTCTGCCCTGCCCCGCTGGAGAGAAGGCACCGTGGCCGCGGGGAAGGGTGTCTGAGAAACGGGCTGTCACATTTGTGAATCACCTCAGGACATACCCACCTTCAGGCACAGTTAGAGCTATAGGAAATCAATATTTAATACAGTTCATTTAAAATTCACAGACACTGATGTGTTACGAACAGAATAGATTAACATTCACTATATACCAAAATCACTGTTCTCAAGATCTTTAACTTCACATCCTCTGGAAATGGCAATCTATTATGTCAAATATGAGAAGGAGAAAGAGGTGGGAGCTGGAGTTTTAAAGTTTTTTAAATTTTTTAGTTAATTTATTTAAGCGATATGGACCTTTTCCTCCATGTAACGCATTGTGCCACCAGGTTTCCAGGTGGATCTGTGCCACATCGGTGTAGTTAGAGAGATAGGAGCTTGTTCTCCTGAGATGGTGATGCTGGATGCTCTGATGTGAAGGCCTTGTGGCTGGACCAGCACAGCTTACCAGAGCTATACGGCACCAGCATTTACCAGCTTGCTGTGATAATGTATATAAAATGGGAGGTGGCTTGCGTTTGGCCAGCTCCATGAGTGGGCAAAAGGACCTGGGACACACAGGACTCTCCTGTGCCAACCACCCTTCATGGTCAGTGGAGAGATGCAAACCCTTCAGGGCATGTTTAGTTCCTCCTTACGGAAACCTCTAAACTCACTGAGATGGATCCCGCCTGTTTCTTCCTTCTGGGCATGAAAGGAGTTGAGAGGACATCTGCTCTGTAAATACTGAATGTGCAGTGACTGGAGTCCCACCAGCTCCTTGCACAGAGGTTGGGCTCCCAACCTCCCAGAGATGGAGGAGTCAGCTCTGATGGGTGTCCACGTGGACCTGGAGTGTGACTGGACACTGGAGATGAGGAGACTGAACCACATTTTACAAGGGAAAGAACGAGCGTGACTTTCTTCTTAGAGGGAGATGATATTTTTAGATTAACTTCTTTTCCCCTGGGAGGCTCATATTTAGGTTGAGCAAAGCATTTTAAATAATACCATCAACTAAAAAGTCAGTAATAGATCATATGGTTAAAAAAGTCTCCAAAATGAAATAAAAGAAGATTGAAGAAGTTACAAAGTTTTCTGTTGACAGTTGCAAAACAGAAAGCTTCAATTATTCTATTTCTGTTCAAAATAGACTCTAAATTTGTAAAAATAAAAGAAGAAAAGAATTGAAAAGCTGAAATCCAAACGAAACATTTCATTTTGGACCATGTATAATTGAATGCTCCTCTTTTGTGTTTGCATGCTGCTGTTTCTTTTTCTTTTCTGTACTGGATATCACAGAAACTCCTGAAAATAATTTCCATTGTAAGTTGTTGTCCCATGACCAACAATTTTATGTCTGGAAAAAAAACAACTCACCCCAAAACAAAACAGGTTTAACTTTGTTAAAAACATCTTGACCCAGTAAGTTCCTCAAAATATGTTGCATCTGCGAACAAAACAAGCCCTTCCAAGAATAGCTCTTCTCACTGAAGAAGCCATCAAGAAAACAATGAGGGGTTGTGCAAATTACAGAATCACTCAATGACGAAATGATATGGGGTTAGAAGGGACCCTTGGAGACAATTGAGTCCAACTCCCTGCCAGAGCAGGGCCACCCAGAGCAGGTCCCACAGGAACGTGTCCAGGTGGGGTTTGAATGTCTCCAGAGACAGAAACTCCACCACCTCTCTGGGCAGCCTCTTCCAGGGCTCTGCCACCCTCACAGCAAAGAAGTTCCTCCTCATGTTTAGTGGGAATTTCTTGTGTTCAGGTTTGTGCCCCTTACCTCCTGTCCTGTCCCTGGGCACCACTGAAAAAGACTGGCTCCAAATTCTAAGATTTGTGCACACAGATTGTGTTCCTTCTTTGGAGCATCTTTTCTCCCCTGCCCTCCTCATCCCTCTGGAAGCCCCGTGCCTTCTGTGAGCTGTCAGCAGATCCAAGCCATTGTGACTTGGCAGTGGAATTGGATCAAGGTTCCTCTGCATTCTCAGGAAGCTTCATTATAGCAGTCGGGGGCGCAGCCTGAGGAGAGCAGGAGCCCTGGGGAAGTGGTGGAATTGCCATCTCTAGAGGTATTTAAAAGCCAGGCACATGTGGTGCTGATGGACATGGGTTAGTGGTGGTTTGGTCAGTGTTGGGTTGATGGTTGGACTCAATGATTTGAAAGGTCCCTTCCAACCCAGACAATTCTCTGATTCTATGATTAGGTAGAAGGTGGAGGGACCTATCATTCCCGTGGCATTGATTGCACAAGAGCCACAGCCTCTGTGGAACAGGCTCAGCGTTAAGAGGTGTGGGGTTGTAGCCCCGGGGGACTGGTTTCAATCTGCTTTGCTGATGGGAATTGCTGTCTGCTTTCTTGGGGTCGGTTCTCTTCCATTCAGGACTCTTTGGCTGGGGTTGAAAGTGGTTCATGCAGTAGGGTGGGATGCTGGTCCAGCTGCAGCGCTCCTAGACAGAAATTACAGCACTATTAAGCAAAAGGCAGGCTGAGCTAGAGTTTTGTTTACCATTATGTTCACAGCTAATTTTATCCAATTTAGTTCTGTGCAGAGCACTGTTGTCTCTCCTGAGAAGACTTGGCCCCGGTTCTACTATCTCTCACATGAATTACTGGAACTATTTGGACATTTTTGTTCAAACGCAGTAACGTTAAAGTTGTTTTCAACCCTACCAATGGTCAAATAACAGCCACTGTTTAGCTCAGCCAAGGCGTGTATCTTTGCTTGCCAAATGTGTTACTCGCAAATCTGTTCTTTTCTCATTCCTCCACCTGGGATGTTGCTGGGGATGGAAGGAAACTTTTCTAACTCGTGTCTCACTGGTTATTATTGGACGTGGCAACGCAGGCAAGTCCATCTCAAGAATGCATAAATAGTTCCACAATACGTGAAGTACAAGTGGCCCAATGTAGTGGCTTCTAAGAAACATGCTGGTTCCCCTCCCTGAGGACTGAAAAGGCTGGAATGACCTGAGGAATCTGGGCACTGACTAAACCAGGCTCCCACACACTGGAGAACAGACCCTTATTTTGGATGTTAAGTCCTACATGAATAGCACCATTTGGAGGCTGGTCTGAAGAAGAAAGTTTTGCCAAAAAAGACCTCTGAAAGGTCACTTTTGTAAACTATTTACCTTAATTTCCTTGTTTGGAACAACATAATTTTATAGAAAGTACAAGGAGGACTTTTTATCAGTTAGGTTGATGGTTGGACTAGATGATCTTAAAGGTCCCTTCCAACCTAGACTATTCTATGATTCTATGACTTCTGGCCAGCTCTGGGGCTCCGCGGGGAAGGTGGCAAGACATTCATTCTCCTGCTTCCCCCAGTCCTGCTCAGTGCTGCTGACATCCGGGGTTGAGGGAGGTTGAAGATGTCTTCAAAGTAGTGATTCCTAAACCATATTCCTCCCATGAGTAGGCTGAGAAACTGTTGTAAGTGCTTTGCAGAACCATGTTGATTTTTTCCCAACCAAAGTGGATGCCCAGCAGTGCTCAAGACCATGCTAAGGGCCAACATGGCTTGAAATGTTTCAATGCACCCTTCCAGAGAAAACTTGAAGAGTCCTTTCCTAATTTAGGTTTTATTGGTCTGTGGAAATAAATATACCGCAAGCTTACCGACACACGGTTTCTTAAAAAGTTTATGAACTCTCCAGTGGTGTTTCCTCTACTCCAGGATTCAGAACCAAGCCAAAACTGCAAAGCGTGTGTGTGTATGTGTCTGTAAACCCAGGCGGGCCCGGCAGGCGTAGTAGCGCTGTTATTACTGCCGTCCTACCTTTGCCCACATAATTTCTTCACACCATGTTCATTGTGAGAAGAGAAAAACTCGCAGCGAACCCACGCTCCCACCTCAAGAAGCTGCTCTTTCTATCTGGCAGTTCTGCACGGTGATAAGCCCGTTCATTTTCTTGGTTTTCCTTGAAGTCTGTCCAGTACCCAGGTGTGCAGCTGCCTCTTGCATGTCTAAATCACCCAAATCCTGCGGGGCATGGGCATCTGGGTTCACAGAGAGAATCAGGGAGACGGGTCCCAGAGTTGGGGATAAAAGGCGGGTTTCCTTGCTTGTCCCAATGCTAGAGCAGCCATATCGGTGACATTGGATTTTATCTTTCTTTCATAGAATCATAGGATGCTTAGAGTTGGAAGGGACCTTAAAGACATCCAGTGCCACCCCTGCCGTGGGCAGGGACACCTCCCACCACGCCAGCTTGCTCCAAGCCCCCTCCAACCTGCCCTTCAACCCCTCCAGGGATGGGGCAGCCACAGCTTCTCGGGGCAAC
>JAOQGH010000011.1:1947708-1958905 GCA_025769975.1 Gallinago jamesoni | reverse complement strand
GTAGAGAGGTTGGTGCTGGTCTCTTCTCACAAGCAATTAGTGATAGAACAAGAGGGAATGGCTTCAAGCTGCAACAGGGTAGATTTAGAAATTCTTCACTGAAAGAGTGATCAGACCCTGGAATGGGCTGCCCAGGGAGGTGGTTGAGTCACCATCCTTGAATGAGTTTAAGAGTTGTTTAGATGTGGTGTTGGGGGATATGGTGTAGGGAAGAACTTTGTAGAGTGGGGTAGATGGTTGGACTCGATGATCCCAAGGGTCTTTTCCAACCTAGATGATTCTATGGTTCTATTCTATGAAAGCATATTTCAGACTTAGTTTCTCCCTTCAATTCCCTGATGGACTGATCGTTCTGGGCTCCGGGGAGGCAGTGAATTTGCCGTTGTCCGTTGGCTTTCCTGGACCTTTCTGTGTCTATAAGGACATGGTTGAATGGTCACAACATGCAACAACATACTTCTGCTCTTTCCTTATCTCTGCCTCCTCTATCACTTTATCTGTCCCTGTGCTCTAGTGCACCAGGTCCCTAGTTGTGTATTTGTTTGAAAGTTAGGTCTATTCCCAGCCCCACCAGCATTTGCCCCTGGTGTAACTGAAGGTCCATGGTGGCTGACATGTGGTTCCCCTCTGACCTCTTCTTGGGTCCTGGCTCTGGCTATCTGCTGTGATTTTTGAGGAGCTGCCATAATTTGGAATATCTCATTGCTGATGTGATATCCACACACATTGATTGGGGCTTCCTGACATCTCTGAAGGGGCTCATAAGCCACCTCTTCTCCACAGCCATGGCTTAGGGGAGCTCTGAGATTTTCTTGGACTGCAGCTGCTGGAAATTTGTCCAATATCCACCACTGAGAGGTGGACCCTCAACTTTGTGGCCTTAGTGATCAGATAAGACTGAAAGACTATTGGTTTGGTCCAAATGTGGAAGTGGAGAAGCCTTCTTCTTGTGACAGACTACCCTCAGTCACCTTCTGCATGCTGAGGGCACCATGCTTTAGGTGGGTACTCATCGTGGGCTGTATGGCAACCAAGACAATATGGTAGCCATCCTGCATAAATGGTCACAGTTTACCCAGAAGACGAAGCGGGGATATTGGTTGCAACACCACTCACCAAACACAGACAAAGCAAATATATCCTTCAAGGGATGACCCCCCCGCCTTCTCCCCAGATCCTTGAGCTTTACGAGAAAGTCCCCAAAACCTCTTCCCCAGCGCAGGGCTCACAGCAGTTGTAGATGCAGCAGCTGCCATGGGGCGTTCTGCTTTTCCAGCTGACTTGCTCTTAAGGATTTGAAGTATGAGATGTTGTTTTCAACAAATTATCCATTATAAAGCAATACCAGAGGGTCGGCGGGGAGGGATGTAAACAAAGGAATAATTGAAAAGCTGCTCATAGCCCGGAGCTGCCATTTTTAATGGGTTGTTCAGCTCTGGTTGGTTTAGCGGTTTACTTAGTGGCTGTAGCAAAATAAATAAGCTGGGGTAGAGAAAACAGAGAAGACCATGAGCTGTTGGAGAGGCACCATTCCCTGTATCTCAGAACAGCCAGTGGACTAATTTTAAGGGAGCACTTTTTAATTTCTGCGGTGCCCACAATCGCTACGATCAGGGCTTTTGTTCCAAGAGGGGATGCACTCGTATCTGCCATCAAACCACCTTTTTTCTGATGCTGCTCTTTGCAGCCCCGAGGCCAGCATGGTTTGAGGATGAAGGATGTGGATGCTGGCAGCGCAGCTGCTCTTCCTTCCCTTCCATCCCACCGTGGCCTTCTCCAGCCTGGAGACTGCATGGACTTCTCCAGCCTGGGTTCCCAGTGTTCACTTGCAGGACTGGTGTGGAGCAGGGAGAGAAGTGGCTCTGGTAAGGGACCCTGACAGTAAAAGCGGCATCAGAGGAAGGTAGTGTTTTCATAGAATCATAGAACTGTCTAGGTTGGAAGGGACCTTTAAGATCATCTAGTCCAACCATCAACCTAACTCTGTCCAAAACTTCATCACTGGCAACAGTGATATGGGAAGAAACATCTGGAAGCAATCATAAAATAATTGTCTTCATAAAGAGGAACTAGGTGGACCTAGGTGGATCTCATCTTCCAGGGGAGCAGGTCTGCTTCTCTGTGGGACATGGCCACATAAGAGAAGGATGATGCTAACCTCATGATGAGCAGCTTCTGCTCTTCCAGCACCCCACAATGTGCAAAATTTCTCATGAAACTTTTTCTAGGAATATTCCAGGTTGATTCTGAGTTTTCCTTGCAATACATTCATCAAACTGCTTTTTCTTAATTAGTGCTTAATTCCTCTCACTCCAAGCACACCATTTTTCACAGGGTACAATTATTTCAGGGTGATCGTGGTGGAGCACAACTTCATGTAGCCCTAAGATGCTGCAGGCTGAGTGCATGCCACTGATTCATGGTCACTTGTTGAGCAAGGGCAATATGATCCAGAAGGTGAGTCCTTCAAATAAAGACACAATACACCTATGTCTGCTTCAGCCAGAACAAGCATCATGGAAATGAAGAGACCAAATCCAAAGAATATTTTATTGAGGAGAAGAACGGCAAGCAAAGGAATGCAGCAAAAAGGGAGAAGCCCTGGCAAGTTTCACCAGAAGCAGTGCGTTAAATATAGCCCTTGGATTTTCTCATTATTAGAATTGGTAGCCGAACTAAAGACAATCAAATCTCAGGATTTAATACAGAAACTGCTGCTGGAATGAACTGGAATGAACCCCCTCTCCCTCTGATGTGACACCATACAATTAATCAGAAATGTTAGTAAGAAGAAGGAAATTTCCAATAGCTAAATCCAGGAGGTCTGGCTTCTGTTCCTAGTCCCTGATCCCATCTGGCCACAGGCAAGTCTTTCCCCCGCCGTATGCCTGAATTCCCCACTCTTATGAAGGCAGACAGGGCTACCCGTTTGTCTTGAAAAACAAGATTGGTTGAGGAGAACCAGTGCTTCTTAGAAAGGGATTATACGAAGTTAGGGTTTGCTTTCTGTCTGTCACTGTCTCCCCCCCGTCAAACGTCACTGGGGCCTTGGAGCGATGGAGAGACTGGGTGTCAGGAGATCCCAATTCCCCTCCTTGAGTGGAAGGAAATATTCACCTGGAGAAGCTGCTTCTCTGAAGCGCTGGCCTAATCTGTGCCTGTAAGCAAACCCATTCAACACATTAGTTTTAAATTGAAAAAAAGGGAGGTAAACGCACGCTGAATAAATTACCTCTGTTTAATGAAGGGATAATTGCTTTCTTCTGTCAGGAAAAGCTGACATTGTGATTTACACTTGCTGACTCCAGTTTCACCCCGTTTTGAGTGCAGTGATGTACAGTTCACCACGCTTGGCTTCTCTGCGGGTCTTTCTGTAGCCGTCTGGCTCTTCCTCCCCCAAATTATGAATTGTGCCTGATGTGATTGTATCATTAGTCCAGAACACAGGCTGGAGACAGCAATTTGCTTCTCATTAGGAGTGAAACTTCAAATTGTTTCCCGTTGTTTGCCCTAAGAGATGTCAGGTGACATTACTGTGTTTCTAAAGGAAATTAAGACAATCAGCAGAGCCTGGAAGGCTCAAGGCAGGGATACTGGCCGGGGAGGGCTTTTTTTCAGCTCCCTGGTTTGAAGGTGACTTGCTGCGATAAATGGCTGTTCATTATTTCTCTCTGATGCCGGCTCTGGGGAGGCAGCTGGAGAGAGCGGTGGCCCCGATGTAGTTCCTGATGAGCCGAATCAGAGGAGCAGCCCCACAGCAGGCCCCGCGAAGAGACACAGCAGAGAGAACAAGGAACCATTAACCCTGGAGAGCAAACTCCTCGTCCCTCCTCCCGCGTGTCCTGGCAGGGCTTGGAATGGGTTCTGGAGGACTCAGTGTCCGCTGATGCTGTGCTGGGAGCTGGGTGCCGAGTCCATGGGATATTCCTGAGCCCACATTTGGCAGCGGAGATCCAGGGCTCGCTGGGGTCAGTGGGAATCCTTCTCTAGTGAGCTGAGCACCAGGGAAAGCGGAGAATCCTTTAGTCCTTGTGCTTAACAGGAGTTTGGTTGCGGGTTTCCCAACTGGCCTCCTGGGGGAATGAATGAGGCGACGCAGGAACGCGCAGGGAGAGGAATCACAGGCTGACAGAAAGGCATGCGGAAGGAAATAGATTTCTGTAGAATCTTTCTCAATAGGTGGGTGAATTCATTACAGAAAGTCTTCTGAGAGCAATTGTAAGTGGCTAATAGAGTTTGAATGAAACTGATAGCCCTGCTCTGGAGTGCGTGGGAATAACAGTCTCATTATGTTTCACAGGGCATCCCTTATATTCAAAGGGTGATGTGCTGAGTACAGAGGGGTGGAGGAGTCACTGATTGAACTGAGACAAGAAAGACTTAACAGAGAGAAACTTTGTGGAGTATAATTGGAAGGAAAATAACTTCACTGGGAGAGCAATTACACTGTGTGTTAGTCTTAACAGAGCAAATGTATTGCTCCACGTTGGACTGGGAGCTCTGGAAAAGACCTTGTGAAATGATCCTGCAACAGTTGGTGCAAGGACTGTCCTTCCTGCCATTCCTACAGAGAGGGCAGCAGAGAAAGCCCTTTAGCCAACAGCCCTGTGAGATGGAGCCCTGCTCAGAAGGACATTAATTAATTTACAAAATGCATTCCATCGTTGCATTGCCCAGGCAGGGAATCCATCCAAGTAATTATGACAGGGTGCAGGGTGGGTGCAGTTGAATGCTGGCCGTGCTCAGGGTGAGGAGGGGCTCGTTTACCGTGCAGCAGACTTAACCATAATGTCAGCGAGACAAGCAGGCATCTGCTCTTCTGGGGGCTCCTTGTCTTTAGAGAAGCCCCCGTTCACCAGAATGAAGCTGGAGCCCAAGGGAGGCTGTGCACTGGGAGCTTTAGGTGCACCACAAGGGAGAGAACAGGAGCATGAGCTTCCTAAACCAGATCTTTTCACCCTGATCCTGCTCTTCTGCTCCCTTCTGCAGTGCCAAGGTTGGGGTTTGCCTTTGTCACAAGGACATTTCCCCATAGCTGGGAAGCAAAGGTGCCTGGGGACAATGGGACAGTTTGAAGTCCCATTGCTGAGAGCTTTCCCCCAAGACTTTCCTGGCTTTGATTATTTCCCCTGTCACTGTTTCTGTGGTCATTTTAGATCTTTAGCTGCAGTTCAGGCATGTAGGGGGTACCTGCCATTTCCCTGGCTCTGACCTCCTCATGGATGCCTCTTCTTGGGTGTTGGATGGCAGAGGGGGATGTGTATTGATGCACAGAAGCCTCGAAATTAGTCATCCTATCAGCTTCAGCTTGAGCAGTTTCTTCCATCTGGACAAGGTCAGAAAGCCCAGCAGCTCTGACCAGCTTTTGGGCATCTGTTTCCAGGATTTCCTGAGCCAAAGAGGGCAGAAGCTGGTGCATCGTTGGACAGTGGGAAGAGACAGTGCCTGGGAGCAAGTGCATGGCCAAGAACAGATTAGCTTTGTCTAACAGCTGATGTTTGAGCTGAGGTCCTCCTTGAGGTCTGATGACTGTTATAAACCCCCCTGGAGGAACAAACCTGTAACTCCTTAAACCTCAGAGCAGGGAACATTGGTCCCCCGTCTCTGTCTTCAGTGGCTACTGTCCGAGTGCCATATGGATTTCAACAGGTAGAAGCAAGCTAACTAAAACCACAGGGACAATCAGAATGCTCTATATGAAGGGCTTGATTTTCTATTGTGAGACCAAGCTTTCGGGTAGAAGTATTATCTTTTATTAGATCAAGTATAGTTGGAAAAAGCAGAGAAGCTTTCAGACACGTTTGCCATTATTCAGGCCTGGAATAGAAGCCTCAGATTTAAAAGCTAAATACAAGTTGAGGATGATTGCTCGGAGTTTAATTAGAGATGTATCAGTTAGTTCATCTCTGAAAGAAAAGGTAGGAGGTAGGTATGCGGGAGAGCGGATGTTGGTTGCGGGGAGAGATATGACAGAACGCTTATCTCCTAGGAGAGAAAGGGAGATAGCTCGTTTACAGCCTGTGCAGCACAGAAATGTGATTGGTGAGGAATGGCTTGCTGCAAATCACTATTTCCATTCCATCCATGTTTAGTCAGATTTCTTTATGCTGGTAGGGGCTGGAAACTTGATTTCCCATTTTTTAAATACTTTGGAGAAACCCAGTTTCTGCACCGTGCATCACTGGGTAACTCACATGCCAGTATCCTGGTTTATATCACGTTGCTGCTTTGCAGGAAACAATTTCACCACTGTCTTCGTGCTGCCTTAAATACTGATCCATGCACAGTTTCGCAGCCTTGCCTCTTCATTTATCAGCTTGCCAGTGAAGACAATAACCTTCCCACTGCCTGTGTTTCAGCAGTGCTTATTTTGGGAATATGTACTGTGGAACTGAGCAGGAAATGATGGACTGCCTGTAGAAGGAGTGACATATCCTTAAATCCCCCAAAAACATTTTGTAAGAATCCCTAAATGTTCTGTTCAAACTACCACACAGTGATTGTTGTTAATATTCCTCAGGAAAAAACGCACGCTTACCTCTGTGTGCCATTTTATGACTTCACAGAATCACAGAACGATGTGGGGTTGGAAGGGACCTCTGGAGATCATCCAGTCCAACCCCTCCTGCCGGAGTGGGTCCGCCCAGAGCAGGTCCCACAGGAACATGTCCAGGTGGGGGTTGAATGTCTCCAGAGAAGGAGACTCCACCACCTCTCTGGGCAGCCTCTGCCAGGGCTCTGTCACCCTCACAGGAAAGAAGTTTCTCCTCATGTTTAGGTGGGACTTCTTGTATTCAAGTTTGTGCCCATTTCCTCTTGTCCCGTCTCTGGGCACCACTGAAAAAAAGACCATCCCCATCCTCCTGCCACCCAACCTTTAAGTATTTATAGGCACTGATCAGATCCCCCCTCAGTCTTCTCTTCTCCAGACTAAAAAGACCCAAGTCCCTCAGCCTCTTCTCATAAGGGAGATGCTCCAGGTCCCTCATCATTTTTGTAGCCCTCTGCTGTCCCCTCTCCAGCAGTTTCCTGTCCTTCTTGAAGTTTTTCTTACAGGAATAGGAGTTTTTTATGCAGAAATCACAAAAAAAAATCTAGATTTCATTTAAATAAAGAGAAAAAGATTGGGTCTGAACTCTTCAGCAAGACTCGCCAGGTTAGTGTTCACCTGCTACCACCCTCCTGACCATGGGGTGAGCTGTTGCCCTGACTCTCAGGCCTGAGACAAACCCTACTTTGGGTACATTTCCTATCCCTGTCCTTCAAATTATCAGCTCAAATCCTCTAACCCCCGTAAGTAATAATGAGGGAAGAACCCCACATGCATTTGAAACAAGTCTCTCACATCTAAAAGAATATTAGTTTGAATAAGGCCCAACATTCACTGGCCACTAGCTGTTCGCTTCAGATTGGGTTTTCTTTCTTATTTTTTGCACAAAGCTTCTGAATCTACTGTGAAAAATCAAAGAAATCTGATGCATTTTTTAGCACAATTTTGTATCTTGTGCTAAATTAAAAGTGACTCCTGGGTTACTGGCTTCCCTCCTGCCTGGCACATAATAAGAATAGCATGTATTTTGCTAATGTTTTTTTTATTCATCATTTTGTCCTTGATTTTTAGCAAGCTGCCTCACCTTTTGTTCTCTGATTTCTCTCCCATTGCCTCTCCAGCAGATAATCTACCTCCTTGGGAGCTGAGCTCCCTGATGAATTCTTCCCTGCATTACTTCTTGATCTGCCCTGAACCCGAAACCTGATTCTGGGTTTATCCTTGGATGACAAAGTACAACTCCACCAGCTCTTCATCAGGGCAGGTTCTGGGAAAATGTCTCATTATCACTTTGCATTTTCTACTTATTCTTTCATTACCTTAAGAGCACTTTCCCCAGCTTGACATCCTTGAACATGTATTTTCAGACTATTCCTGGTATTTAACTTCATCTCCCTTCATAGAGGCTTTTTTTCCTTCTTCTTCTACATCTTTTTACTTTTTATTTTCTCTCCCAAACTTGCAGTAAGCTGTGGCTTGACTGGGAATCTTTGGGTGAGACGCCAGCAAATGCCTCGAGCCCCCAGTTAAGGTGATGAAGGGGGGAATGACATATGTCCACTGCTGGGCTAACTTTCAGCTCATTGGCATTTCGGTCCTATCATATGGTTCTTACCCATCCTTGTGTGGTCCTTTGGTTTTGCCTCTCCCTGTGAAATTGCTTCTGCTGCCTGCTTGGGTGTTGTCCTTCGTTCTGCCATAGAATGAAATGCTAAAGATTAAGTGTAATCAGACAGGGCTGCCTTATCCTGATGTCTCTTCCAAGCAGTAGGACTTTGTGACCATCTTCCATCCTGTGCTTACATCCGTGTTGTGTATTCCAGCCTGACACGATCCATGGAGCCAACCAAAATGTCAAGCCAAACCAAGCTGACATACTCTACCCCTCAACCCAGTCCCAGGACAGCAGCGCCGGCACTGGGCACGGACCAGCAAGCGAGCTGAGGCATGTGCCCTTCTCTCCTCTGTGACAAAAGGAAGGTCTATGTTGGTTTGGTTAAGCTTCAAGGTGACAGATACATCAGGGTAAAATCATTAAGATGGGGAACGCGGTGCAGCTCTCTGTCAGCTCATCAATTAGTTCATCCAACCCATATGGTCATAATATAAAAAGTATCAAGCATGTGTGCAGAAACTGAGATTAAAGAAGAGTTAAACGTGGCTAAATTACAGGAAAAAAAAACCAAAACAACCCAACTGCATTTTAAAAAAGTTACTGATAGTCTGGCTTGCTTCATGTTTAAATTTCAGCCTTTTCTCTTGACTCCAGCATGTGTTTTAAACATTTATTATGGGTTGATGATGGTTTGCAATTTTCATTTGTGCTTTATTTCCCGGAGGAAAGCTCAAATGCAAGCGCTGCATGAGGCTTGTGCTAAGTTGCCTGCTGGATGTTTTTGTGTGAAGTTTTCCAGCTGGGTTCACGAACATATAAGAAGTTAAATGATTTGTTTAAGGTCACCCAATGAACCAGGGGCCTTCATGGTAATAAAACACAGTGGTCCTTGACTAGAATAATATCATTTCAGTCCTACGAGGCGAAACGTTGCAATGCTTTGGGTTACATGTCTGTCTGCTCAGAACTGAAGAGGTGCATTCACTGGAGACCAAAGGTATATGATGATTAGGTTACATATTTGCACGTATAAAGTCATAAATCTTGGTTGAATATGGATTACCCTGAAGAGATAAAGAGAAATGGCCTCAGTAATGACCGCATTGTCATTAAAAAGCTACAATCATTTGGCACTGCGGTCACTCATTCAAAATCCTCCTTCTAAATTGTTTGGTGGGCAAGAAACAAAACAAAGGGTCCATCTACTTTCAAAGGGCAAGGATTTCAGAGGATCAAGCATGCTTGAAGCCTACCAATACTTCAGGGGAACACACAGAAATGCCACGCACGAGTTGGTGTCACAGCCCCGAATAACCCTCACTGAGGCTGGGCCTCAAAGTGTCGTTGATGGTGCCATCATGTCTCTGCCCAAAGAGACTCCACTGAGATTTGGAACTGAAGAAACGCTTTAGGAGTTGGTGGTTGATCTGTTCCAGATGCCTCCCATGGCAAGGGGGAGGTGGGTTAGTGCTGTAGGATAATACCAAGGCTCTTTCAGTCAGATGAAGCTGCAGGACAAAGATGAAGCAAATATGTCTGGATTCCAAGCACCATGCAATGAGGACCTGATGTTTCTCTGGTTTGTGTCAGGACGTCCAGCATGGCAGTATGTTCTGAGGCGAAAACCTTCATCTAGAAAAATAAATAATTTGGAAATTTAACAGAGATCAGACAAAAATGAAGGCAAAGAACAAAGAGAAATGCATAGCTTGTGTTTTGTTTGGTAACAATTCAGGAATTAGAATGATTAAATGCCTTTGCACATTTGTGTTAAATTCATTTGACTGCTGTTTCAATGAAAAATAAACTTAAAAGATGCAACTTCCCATTTCAGCCTTTTCTAAACAATATTTTGAGTGGGTGGTGTCCAAGGTCCTCCCACTCATACATGGGAACACAAAAAACAAGCAACAAAGCTGCCAATTTGAAAGCCAAATGAAATAATTCATCACAGACAATACAGAATATTTTGTTTGACCTGAAAGAAATTTTGTTGAAGAGCTTATCACACCAGGAAAAAAAGAAAGGAAGGAAAAAAAAGGAATATTCTTTCCCATTTTGGCGGTTTTGGTCAGTGAACTGAAACATCAGTTATTTATGAGGCTCTAATCACAGAACTCCAGACATCTGGTTGCCTCAATCACACTGATTCGCTCTTGTTCACAGGTGATGTTACTCCCTTGTATGAAAGAGGAAACCGCTTAACGGCCCAACGTGTTGAGCAGATGTAGTTAAAATCTTGATGCCAAGTGGAAATAATGAGAATAGTCCCAAATGTATTAGCTGCTCCTCTCACCAAAGTCAAAGGGATCACTTTGACTCGTATTTGCTGTTTCATATTATTGCCCAATTACTGTAATCTCAGCTCAGCTTTTAAAGGTCACCTCTGACTTCTCTTCCAGCTGGGGGGCCGAGGACTGAAGAGGGTTTATCCATAGGTAATCAAGCCAGTGGAATGGGCACTGACTGGAAACCATCTCGTCTCTCCCCATTCAGGTGGTGTGTGCCCCCTGAAAGGCTTTGCTCATCCCAGCACTGCATCGGGGTGTATTTAACAGGGAATAAAGGCAGCCCGATCAGGCCGTAATTGGGTCAATTCAGGAAGCAGAGCAAAATTGCCTTCTTTCTTCCCATTTTTTGCCCCAGCAAATCTCATGCCACATGGCAGTCAGTGTCACTCAGTGGAGTGGCAGAAAGTCAGTTGCGTCCCTGTGTGGTGGAAGGGGAGAGCAGGGTGCTGCCCAGCATAGACCACCGCAATTGTGGCTGATGGTCCTAGGAGCTGCTGTGATTTGCTAATTAGAATCATTGAATTGTTTTGGTTGGAAGGGACCTTAAAGCCCATCCAGTGCCACCCCTGCCCCGGCAGGGACACCTCCCACCACACCAGGTTCTCAAACCCCCCTTCAATCTGGCCTTGAACCCCTCCAAGGATGGGGCAGCCACAGCTTCTCAGGGCAACCTGGGCCAGGCTCTCACCACCCTCACACCAAACAACTTCTGCCCCACATCTCAGCTCCATCTCCCCTCTT
>JAOQGH010000011.1:1936526-1947685 GCA_025769975.1 Gallinago jamesoni | reverse complement strand
AGCCCCTTGAGGGACTGGAAGGGGCTCTAAGGTCTCCCTGGAGCCTTCTCTTCTCCAGGCTGAACCCCCACAACTCTTCCAGCCTGTCCTCCCAGCAGAGGGGCTCCAGCCTTCACAGAATCTCTGTGGCCTCTTCTGGCCCTGCTCCAACAGGTCCGTGTCCTTCTTGTGCTGAGGAAACTTGAGTCTATCTTCCTCAACCACCATCTCTGCATTGACTATGTGGAGGATGAGATCCCTTCCTCATCCTTCAGAATACCTGTTGTACTTAGGCTCCCTTGGGAAGTAAGGTAGGTGGTCGCTATCACAAACCAAAGGCATTGATTCAGGCTCTGATCTGGATTTTGTATTAATACATTCAGGGGCATCATCACTGACATATTAGTTGCTACCTGATGGCTTTATGTTCAGCAGAAACCTGTAAAAGAGAAGGCATTGTAGAAGACATTCTGTGATACGAGAAACCCTGGAAACTGCTGCTAGGGGCCTGCAGATGTATAACGGGACAGCTATGGGATAAGAAACATGTCAGGAAGGTTTCGAGATCTGAGAGTTACCCTGTACTTCAGGAAAAATACAGATGAGAATCCCTTTTCTTGGAAAGAGTGGGTGCAAACAGCAGGGATTTTGTAAGACAAGCTGCTCTGGTGCAATGAGAGGCTACCTTAGAAACGGTTCCTCCAGGGAAAAGGGGAACCTTCTCTCCATCTCTGACAAGGGGAGAGCGAAACCAAACAGCTTGTTCCTCCTGAGGGGGTTTCGACAAGGCTGCAGTAAAAGCAGCTGAACCACCGACTCCTGGGGTTTGTCCCAGCCAGAATTCCTGGCTTTAGCTCTGCCTGGAGATGATAGTGCTTTGACAGTAGGAATCACGTTAATGCTGATTGACAGTTGTTATTTCTGTGTGGGAGAAGGTGATGTGAGGAACTGGGCCTTTAAGAGTGTTATGGTTTGAGAAAACCCATACCAATCTTTTGTTGTTTAGACAATAATTCTCTCACTCGATGACCTCTCCCCACCCGGAAAGGGGAATTGGGGAACACAAAGAAACACAAGGGTTGAAATATAAATAGATTTAATAGATTGAGACTAAATGATTAACAATAATACTAAAGAACCAGTATTAATTCCGATACTGATATAAGATACAGGAGTTATACTCAGCCCATTCTCTCAGCAGGAAGCTGTGCACTCCCAGCAGGGACAGCAAATGGCGGACACTGCCAGCGCAACGGCTTCAGGAGGAAGGGAAGGCCTCAGGGCTCCAGCACTGGGGCAAGGGGTTGTCTGGACCCGCCACCGTCAAGGGAGAGAGAGCTACGCAGCGAAGTTTTCTAATTTATATTGAATGTGACATTCATGGTATGAAACAATCCTGTTGGCCAGCCTGGGTCAAATCCCCAGGCCTTGCTCCTCCTCATCCCTGCACCTGACAAGGCTTGAAAACACTGAGACCTTGAATCCCACAAAGCCTGGCTGGCTATAAAGTAAATATTTTCACAAATTCAGACACTAGAGTCTCCTAGAAGTGCAATTTTCCCCAGCATTAGAAGAAAAGTTAGTCCTGTGTCTCTCAACCCAGGACAAAGAGATATTTGGGGCACTGGTTTTGGCAGCTGGAGACTCATTTTTTGCTGTCCAGCTCCATCAGAGCTCAGATCCCAATGACTGGGACTGGGGCTGGGACTGGGGCTCCCTCCACACTCCAAGTGACTGCTGAGCTCCGCAGGTGTTGGAGGAGGGGGGAGCTTTGATGGGGATGAAGAAAGCTGAGGAGGGTTTTGGAGGACATTTCCTTCCTGTCTTGGAAGTTATTACCGGTTTGTCAAGCAACTGAGTTTTCTGGGTCAGGTCTGGATTTCTGCATCCATTACCAGCCACAGCACAGAGACCTGGAGAATTCTCTCCCAGTAGGAAAACTGGCTTTAGTTCTCTCCTAATAGGAAAACTGGCTTTAGTTCTCACCTAGTAGGAAAAACAGCTTTTTCTCCTTCTCTTAGCCTTGTTCCTCATGCATCCCAAATCCACCAGAAGCCACCATGTCTCCAGTTCTGCCTGTTGCATACTGCCATGGAGTGCCATGACGCGGAGTGCCTGGGAAAGCAGGGAGGAAGAGCTGAGGATATTTTGTAGGCTCTGTGTCGTGTGGAGTGGCTGAACTACCTCAGGAATGGAACCAGGGTAATAACCCAACCCGTGATTTACAGCGGCTTCATCAGTATGAGGTTGGTTTGAAAGACATTACACAGCGCTGAATGCGCCACCGGTATAGAAATGATTCCACTGAAATATTGCAGCATGCACAGGACTATGCGTTTATCTCATAAAACACCTAGCAAAGAACCCTCATAACTCACAAAACTCACAGTTTTTAGCACTAGAAATAAAGGCTTTGCAACAAGAAAGGGATAAAGAATATCACTCAGAAATTATTGTAGAAATGTGACTCTTTAAAGGAGTTGACAATAATATGGTTTTGATTATTTCTGAAGGGCCTTTATATCCAGATTCCATTCAAAATGGATAATTTTCCATTTAAAAACATATTTTTCCCCACAGTGAGTAGGAAATGAAACTAGATGACTTTGTATCTTTAAAAAATGTATTATCCAGATTATCTTTGGGGAGATTTAAAGAAAGAAACCAATCTCTTTGCACCAGTGAAATTTCAAAGCCTGCTAATTTTACTGTGACGCCTTAAAATAAAGAGTCAATTTAATTCTTCTGATGTAGCAGTGTTGTTTGGTCCTTGCTTCATCTCAGGTGCTTCTGAAAGGCACTGGAAAATAGTAATCATGTTCCCTTCTAGACACATAAATCAGACTCTCTTCAGCAACATAATTTTAGATTACAAACATAAAAGTTGAGGGAGAATTTCCCGTCTCTCAGTTTAGCTGTTTGCAGTGAAGGTCTCCCTCAAGCCATGTTTTAACCACCACAAGACTTGTGGTTTATTCCTCTGCTTTGTGTCTCTGGGCCTGACTTTGGGCCAAAGCACTTCCAGGAAGGAAGAAACTGGTTAAAATATGGTACAGGAAGGAGGATTTCTCAGCAGGACAAAATAAACAAACCCTTCTCTTTCCAATCTGGAATCCTTTGGGGTAATTAAGAATACCAAGAAGAGATCCGCAGGTTTATGTCCTGTGCTTAGAAAATGGGTCAAGTAGGGACAAGACCAGTTTCTTGCCTCTTGCCCAGTCTGAATCGATGCTGTGTCACCGCTGAGAGGAAGAGGAGTTCAGCCTTCAAGCCCGGTCCTTCTCCAACTCCCATGGAGAAGGCAAATGAGCAGAGATAATCAAATAAAAAAAAAAAAAAAAAAACCACAGAAGGCAGAAAAATTGCAAGTGTTTCCATGAAATGTGTATTCCTTTCTGCTTTGTGTCTAACAAATTCCGATTTTTGCATGCTTCATTTGTTATTTATATCTATCTATATTAATACATGGGTATTTACCTCTTCTGTCCTCTCAAAGAAAATAAGACTTCCTTGGTCACTGCGGGAGCTTCCCACACTGACTCTACTGTGCCCAGCAACAGGGTATCAGACACCTTGTTTACTCCAGGTATCTCTCCATTCCCTTGAGGGGTTACAGAGCATGGTGAATGTCCTTTGGAGAGGTGCCACGCTCAGCCACTTTGAAGATTTTGGAGTCTGGGGGGATTATTGATTTCCATCACATCCCCCCTCCAGGCTCAAGTACCGGTGTTAGTGGAGCGAATCCCGTTTCCCCTCATTCTGTACATTTAGAGCAATCCTTTGAAAATAGGTAGCATATGAAAAGCTGAAGCAATTTGAAGAAGATTGACTCCAGTGGAGATGCCTACTATTTCCCAACTGCTTTATAACAGTTTCTGATCAAAGCCCAGAGCCTGTGAAAAGCAGAGGTGACGAGGTCTGGCTCAATCCTACACATGGTGCCCTCTCTGCCCATTGCCATGTCTGCCCTGTTTTCTCTGTCTGGGCTCCAGGGATGGCTCCTTGCAGAAGTGTCACACTTTCTCTCCCACTTCTAATCATCTTTGGTTTTGTTGTGGTCCTGTGGTCAATGATTAGCCAATAGGGACTGCAGGAACTTAGGTCAGATCCTGCCTACCTTGTGCCAGAGGAACCAGGGACAAATCAGTTCCTCGGGCCTCTATGGAAGGAGTAGCACCACAGGATAGTGTACACTCACTTAAATTGTATGTTCTTTTATCATGTTCAAATTGGCAATAAAATCCCAGGGAACCTGGGAAGAGGTTTTGAATTGGTGTCATCACAGCTATATGGGAACATGATATCAAATTTGAGACCACTGACCTTGAAGTCTCATATTTAATGGCTCCAGATAGATTTTTCTTAGAGAAGCACCTGTCTAGTGAGAGAACTTTACAATGTTTTTTCTTTCACCTGCAATGACAGAGTTTAGTTCCAGTCCCGATTCTTCCCAGGACAGAGCAGTGATTTGCTTTAGGGCTTTCATTTGCCAATCCTATGCTCTATTTGTGGAGCTATTGGAAAACCTTGAGGAAAAAATCATCACATCTCATAGGTCTGCTCTGCCCAGAGTTCCTCCTCCCTATTCTTAGAATTTCAGAATCACAGACATTAATTTAATGTGCCTCCTTTTACAGTTGATAACCAAGCACAATGCCCTGCAGTCAGGGAATCACAGTTCAGTTTCAGTTGGAATTTTGCTCACACAAAGAGTTTAATAAGTAATCCCAAGTAATGAAAAAACTCAGAGAGAGCAGAGCTGGAGCACAGATCAAGCAGAAGCTGTAAAAAAAAGCTCTAAACTGGCATACTGTATGACAAGAAAAGAAAAATTAACTTTGGGACTAATGCTTTGAGTTTATAGGGATCTTCTTATAACTGTAGATCTGTCTTTCATAGTTTGTGAGAGCAGTTACAAAATGTCTCACTACAAGCTGTAGCTTGAGGTCATTATTTATATTTGTTTGCCTTTGATTCTGGCCTTTTGCAAACAGCTCATTAGCTAAAGCTGAATGCTTCCCAGACATGGGTACATACTTCTAGTTTGAGCCCCGATCTGGCTCACATTGAATATTACTTGCCCTTGGAGCACAGTTTGTTCTAGTGTTGCCCTTTAAGGGCTTTCTTTTCCAAAGAATGGAAGAATGGTTGCTACGAAGAATTGTTAGATGCCTTATCCATGTCCAAATATGTTTTTATTTCATAGAATCATAGACTTGGTTTGGGTTGGCAGGGACCCTAAAACCTATCCAGTGCCAGCCCCTGCCCTGGGCAGGGACACCTCCCACCACACCAGGTTGCTCCAAGCCCCCTCCAACCTGCCCTTGAACCCCTCCAGGGATGGGGCAGCCACAGCTTCTCCGGGCAACCTGAGTGTGTGCCTTCTGTTTGAGTGGAACAGGATCAGCTTTCTCCATAATCTTGGCTGCAGGTTTCTCCTCCCTGGTGCTGACGCACCTCTCACTGTGTTCAACTTTGAGGGTGTTCTTTGACCTCTCCCAGCCTTGGACACCTGGAGAGTGGCTGAAGATGCGTTGCTCTGTGCAGTGCATCCAGGCCATTCCCCAGATGGGCTCTAGGGAGGTTCAGAGGAGACTGTGCTTCCAGTGCTCCCCTTCTGCCTCTCCCACCAGAAGCCAACCCACCAGAAGCAGGTTGACCATGGTAGATGGTTATGCTACTTCTTTTCCTGAATGGGAAAAATGGTGAGCTGGAGGAACTCTATCCAAAGAATCCTCTGTGTGCTTAGAGGTATCTTTGCTTCTCTGCCTTCAGATTCGTGCTGTTAAACAATCTTCCTCTGTTCCTCTCCCTTCTTCTCTCATGAGTACCTTGGCTTTACTGCTGATCTTTCAAAACTGCTTCAGTTGAGGCATCTTCTTTCCAGTGCAGCTGCTTTGTCTTCAACATCCATTACAGTATTGGCTGCTGCCCAGCGCCAGAGCAATTGAATTACAATTACAATTAACAGAATCTCCAGCATAAGGCTTAGAACATGATTAGGCTCATACTTAATGTTCAACATTTCCTCTTTTTCTTTGTGGAGAACTGACTGAACAGACTCTTTTTCTATTAAGGGATCAAGTCAGATCTTTTGGGTTGATGTATTAGTCCAGTCCCTTTCCAAAAAAACCCTTGTCTTCCCCAAGGCCGTTAGAAAATCTGAATGAAATGTGGAAGGGTGAAGGCTGCTTATACTGAGCTGACAAAGACAATTCTCTTGTGGCTTTGATCCTTTCCGTCCCTCTGAATTCACAAGGGATGGGGTTTATCTCAGGGACTTAGTATGTCTCCAGTATGTCTTCAAATGAGTGAATTGTCCCCCGTTCTCTTATGGTCACTGAATTCTGGCAATGGATTACAGAATGTGATCCATCCATCTAAACATCATTGTCATTTTTAGAAAGAGATTAAATGCCTTCCTCTGTGTGTGTCTATCTGACATTTATTCAGATGATCCCCATCCCCAAATCTGGATGAGAAGAAATGAATCTTCATGTATCTGCTTTTGGATTTTCTGTTAGAAATTTATTGGGGCAGAACAGATGGGTTCAGCACCCAAAGATGACACCCAAATATACATTGACCACATGTAAGAGTCTAGAGGCAAATCTGGTGTCTAAGCTGACACCACAGCAGAGGAGAATCTAGGGCTTGATTGAGTTGCTCAAACAGTGCCGTTTGAGATCGAGATGTCTGCACAAGGCTGTCAGTTGTCACCTGGACGTCACCCACGTAGGGGAGACCTATGTGGATGTCGGACGTCAGGAGTGCAGTGATGCTGAGGTTCAGCGGTTCAGCCAAGCCACCAGCTCACATGTGAACAATCACATTTAAGTGTTTGAATCTTGAATTTCAACATACCCCAAACGCCCTTTGTATTTTGTGGTTTCTCAGGGCCTGGTGGCACAGCATCATGCTCTGTGTCAGGGACATGTAGGTGATGCTACAAGGGATAAATAATAGCGAGCAGCCTCCGATGCTTCCCTGATGGCCTTTTAACTGCCATTTATTAATTAGTAATATACCATCTCTATCAAGGCTCCTGTTGTCAGTGCAGTCCTGATCACTTCAGCTGGAGAACTAGTTTCCATCATGCTCAGAAAAATTTACTTCAGGCCATTTGACTTTGCATCACAAAGACAAAGCTGTGACACATCAGATGTCACAACAAAAGAGGATGCAAAAGAGCCCCTGGTGACAGTCCCTCTCTCCAGGACATGACACTCAATGCCAGACCCCCCTGTCTCCGCTGCAGAGTTCATCTTTGTGGATGAGAACCTGGATTCTGGCCCTATCCAAGGCAAGGTGAATGGCCAAGGGGAGTGCTGTGTGTGTTGGCATCTGCCTCCCTGCGAGGAGAACGTGGTTGGAAGAGGGGGAATCTCCTTCTGATGTCCGTGGTCTGCAGGTTCTGCAAAAGGAGGAGATACTGATCATCCTTGTCAGGAGAAGGTGGGGGTGCCAGGGGGGTGTAGTTAGTGCAGAGAGGGTGAGGGGATGGAGGGCTCTATTCCTCCCTTTTTTCCAGAGTGGTTATTATAGTGGCTTTCTGATAAATTAGTTCTTTGTGGAAGGAACTTATCTAGAATTTGAGGATATTTGTGTGGGGTTTTTTTGATTTCTTTTTTTTGCCACCTGTTCTTTCTACATCACACCTTTGTTCTGAGGATTTGGGAGGTTTTTTGTTCTTGATTTTTTGGGCTTTGTCTGTTTGTTTTGCTTTCTCTTTGTTATGCTTTATTCACTGAAAATATTGATTCCTCATCAAAAATTCAACAGCTTTTTGGCCCCCAAACACCACTTTTCAGCCAAGAAATGGCTTTTCATTTTCAGAAAAAACCCCAAACTTTGCTTGAGTACAACTCTCATTTTGTGAACTTTTTTTAGCATAAAAAGCTTCACTTGTACGCAAAAAAAAATCATTTTGATGGATAAACTTTGCCCAGTCTCATTGAGGACATCAAGCTTGTAGTGCTTAACCTCCTCCTTTGTCTACTTTTTCTCTTCAGAAAGTTCCATTTATTTTTCTCACAGCTTAAATGAAAGCAGGGTGGAAGCACCATTCTAGCAGACACATCCTTTCTTATGTTTGTCAGGCACTGAAATATAAATCTTTTCCAATGTCTCTTCAAAAGCTTTTAGCAACATCATATTTGGAAAAGCTGTTAATTCCTACATAGCTTCCTCTTCCCGTATCTCCCAGAGTGAAATTGAACACTATTCCCGTTTCCTAGATAAAGAAACTGGGAACTGGGGACATTAAACTAAAGGCAATGAGAGAGATGTTCTGAGCTCCCTGGTTCAAGAAGGACGGGGAACTGCTGGAGAGGGGGCAGCAGAGGCTACAAAAATGATGAGGGGCCTGGAGCATCTCCCTTATGAGGAGAAGCTGAGAGACTGGGGCTTTTTAGTCTGGAGAAGAGAACGCTGAGGGGGGATCTGATCAATGCCTATAAATACTTAAAGGGTGGGTGTCAGGAGGATGGGACCAGGCTTTTTTCTTTGGTGCCCAGTGACAGGACAAGCGGGAACAGGCACAAATTTGAACATAAGAAGTTCCATCTAAACATGAAGAGGAACTTCTTCCCTGTGAGGGTGGCAGAGCTTTTAAATACCTCTAGAGATGGCGATTCCACCACTTCTCCAGGGCTACAATTTGCCTCCTGCTTACCCCAGGCTGTGCCCCCGACTGCTATAATGAGGCTTCCTGAGAACGCAGAGGAACCTTGATCCAATTCCACTGCTAAGTCACAATGGCTTGGATCTGCTGACAGCTCACAGGAGGCACGGGGCTTCTAGAGGGATGAGGAGGGCAGGGGAGAAAGGATGCTCCAAAGAAGGAACACAATCTGTGTGCACAAATCTTAGAATTTGGGGGCAGTATTTTTCAGTGGTGCCCAGGGACAGGACAAGAGGTAACGGGCACAAACCTGAACACAAGAAATTCCCTCTAAATATGAGGAGGAACTTCTTTCCTGTGAGGGTGGCAGAGCCCTGGCAGAGGCTGCCCAGAGAGGTGGTGGAGTTTCTGTCTCTGGAGACATTCAAACCCACCTGGACACGTTCCTGTGGGACCTGCTCTGGGTAGACCTGCTCTGGCAAGGGGTTGGACTGAAGAGTCTCCAAGGGTCCCTGCCAATCCAATGTCATTCTGTGATTCTTTGACTTGCCCTGTCTAACACTTCCCTATGAGTGTGACACTCATCCTCCAGGAAGCTCCAGCGATGGTCTTACACAGGGTTTCTTGATTAAATGCACAGCAATTTAGAGGTTATAGGCCAGAGAGAGGATGCTGCTTTCAGATGCTGCTTAAAGATTGTATTGTTAACATGTAGCCAAGGAAAGAAGAAAGAATTTAAGGAGTGAGGCTGCTTCCAGAGACGACTTTGGAGATCAGGACACACTGCAGCTCTGCTCCTTCCCATGGCACACAGACAGGGTGCAACACACCCTACAGACAGTTAAAATGCTTCTAGTCAGGCTGCTCTTCCCATCCAGTGCAACTCAGTTTAAAGAGCCTTTGAAGTGGGATTATACAGTTTATCTTGTTTCCTCTTCTGCATTCGGGCATTTTTTTTCTTGAAACCCTGTTAGAAAGAAGGCAGAGGCAGAGGGGGGAAGCCTCTCCTCTGGTTTTCAGGAGGCTGCTCTATGGGAGCACAGCATTAGTCCCATTGTCCACAAAAGGCTGCAAATAGAGTTGTTGGTCTAATAAAAGATATTAGCTCTCCCCAGGAGCCTTCCTGTGAAAAGAAAAAGACAAAGCAACATAGCCTGAAGGTGAACTTCAACCTCTAGTCAGTATTCCCTTCTCTGTCGGGAGGAACCAAGTGATAACTTTAGGGCATCGAACACACCTACACTTCTCCCTGGTTGCTTGCTGTCATCCCTGAGTGAGCAACAAATAAAAGACTTCCCAAAAAATCCCACTGGACTGGGAAGCTTGGTCTGTGATGGCCCAGACCTGAGCATGATGCTCAGAAACACGGGCCAGGCATTAGGTCCAAAACTGGTCTCAGTCAATATATTTTAGGTGTTTTTTTCTGAGCTTCCCATGGAACAAGCAGAGATTTTCTGGGAGCTCAGGTCACAGCTGCAAACCCAGGTAGAGACACAGCTGGGGACACCCCCAGGAGCATGTGGCACTCGGGGTGTCCCCCTGCTCCCCAGCAGCAAGCTCTGCTGTTCTGCGTTGAGTTCAGCTGCCAGACGCTGCTGGCCAGGTTGACCCTGGACACTGTTCCAGGAGATGGACACATCAGGGGACACACTGTGCTCACCGCTGCTCCCAACATCCCTCCTGAGAAGCAATAGCAATAGACCCTTGCCCTCAAGCAGCTGAGGACCATGGTAAACTCTATTATCTCTGGTTCAAGCAATGCTGCTCTACAGTGAGAAGAAAAATACTACTTAACAAAAGGGCATTTTTTGCCAGATACTACTTTTCCCTCCAGCTACAGGAAAAATGTCACATGATAAATGGTTAATACACTGCTGAGAGATGCCAGGATCCTGCAGTGAGGAGGAAAGGATAGAGCATTTGTAGAACAGCCTGTGCTTCTTTTAGCCATGTGCTGAAAGTGGTTTTTAGACCATCTTCCAGGATTAATTTCACTGAGGGGTTGTCCAGATGGACCTTCCAGTTGAAAACTGCTAAAAATGTGGAGGTTTGGATCTAACATCCTGTATCCATGGGTTTTCACTGCATCTTTAAATGCAGTTATGGCTTTTTCTTCCAACAGCTGCTCCATTTGATTAGGCTGATACTTGAAAGTTCTCAATCTCGTGCCCATGTTACCAACCCTGTGATTCCCCCTGCTCTGTCCGTCATTGCCACCACCATCTGCACCTCGCATGAAGTCTGAGGGATTGTGGTGATCCTTCATTTGTTTCCTGGCCTTGTCTCAGATGATAGTATTTTGGGAATCTGTTTGGGAAATTGGGGCTGAAGCTGGAAAATGGTGTTAAAATAGGGTCAGATCAATTGCCTTCTCTTGGTGTGTTTTCTCAGTTTCTCATATTTGCCAGCTGCTAGGTATTTCAGATCACACAGAATCATAGAATCACTGAATGGTTTGGGTTGGAAGGGACCTTAAAGAGCATCCAGTGCCACCCCCTGCCCTGGGCAGGGACACCTCCCACCACACCAGCTTGCTCCAAGCCCCCTCCAACCTGCC
>JAOQGH010000011.1:1924777-1935296 GCA_025769975.1 Gallinago jamesoni | reverse complement strand
GGACTTGTTCTCCAGACCCCTCACCAGCTTGGTGGCTCTCCTCTGGACACGCTCCAGCAGCTCAATGTCCTTCTTGTGGTGAGGGGCCCAGAACTGAACCCAGCCCTCAAGGTGAGGCCTCACAAGTGCCCAGTCCAGAGGCACCATCACTGCCCTCCTCCTGCTGAGACCTCAGCTTTGAGAGTTGATTCTCAGATATGTTTCCCCAGGTACCAAGAGGGATGAGGCATCCTTGGGAGTTACCAATTTCAAAACTCTTGCAAACCTGCTGCAGAGCATCAAAGGGAGAGAATTACCAAATTCGAAAATATGAATCAAGCCTTGAAAGAATAATGAGATTTTTGGTTTTAATGATATTTTAGGGTTTCTTTTGTCTTTTACTCCCAGCTTTATGGAACCTGCTGGCTCATTTTGGCTTTAAGAGCTTTCCTCTGAAGCAGCAAGATTTAGGTTTTTTGTTTGTTTAATGCTACCTGGGAAATTCACAGGGTTGAGGAACTGAGGCTCTAATACTACTGCATTCCTTATAAAATAGTGAGAACCTGCAAAGCTGGACACCTGTGCTGAATTCTCTGCTGCCAATATTTCTTGTTTTTTTATCAACATGGTCCTTTCCTCTGCTGTTTCAGTTAACATGTTGACGGGACAAACGGTCTGATTCCTTTCCTAAGACCTCTGTCTCTCTGGGCTCTTTGTCTGGGGTGAATAAACAGAGCCAAAGATGCAAAGATACAGAGATAAAGTGTTCAGAATCTCTGAGTGATATTCTGCTGCCCCTGCCGCTGGCTTTGCCTGCAGCCTGGAAGAGGGAGGATAAAACCAAGAAATGAAGGAGATGGAGGAGAACATGGTATTTTATGCCTGCAGTGTTGGTAGGAGAGATTAGGCTGGGTCATTAGCCAGCCCCAGATTGTTTGATTGCCCTCACCAGAATGTGCAAAGGAAACAAACCAAGAGCAAATTGGCCCACGGGGGCACTGAGATTCTTCTAGTGATGTTCCTGGTTTTATTATTTGTGTGTTGTGCTTAGTGGAAGGTTTAAAAGCAGCCAAGTGGGAAACATTGATTTGAGCAGCAGGACAGGATCCAGCAGCATCGAATATACGTGTCCATGGTGTAAAATTGGGAATAGGGGGAGATGGAAGGGAATCTAATGAATCCTTCCCCCTGCCTCAGGTACTGCGAATGTCTCTCCCAAGGAGTCACCACCAGACAGCTCATTGTTTGCATGAATTCTGTGCTTCTGCTGGTATTTGAGCACCTCCTTTGGCAAACTCCTCTTCTGTTCTCTCCCTGCATTTTGCCTCTGCTCTGCCTGGATTCCTGGCTGTTCCTTCCTGTTCTCTGCTCACCCCACTGCTTGCTTTCTGCTCTGGCTCCCCAGAGCCTGCAGCTTTCTGCTGTGCCAGACCAGCCTTGCTCGTCCTCTGAAGGCAATTCCTCTGTACTACAAGTGTGCCATATCCTGGGCTCCATCCATATCCTGGGTTCCATTCTACCCCTGTCTGCTGGCTCTGATGTGTTTCCCAAGGCACCTTCTCACAGGGACCTCTAAAATGCAGTCCAGACTGACATCCTTGAGGAGAAAGAAACTTTCTTTACCACTTTTAGCAGTGATTGTTTCATTTTTGCTCTTGTGCCTAGGTTGGCATTGCCACTAAATTGTTTGCTTGGGCAGGACATTGAACTGTGATCTATTGGGACTTTGCTCGGGCTTTCAGAAGAAGATGACAGAGAGAAGAAGGTTAAAAGACATGACACTCTCTCTTCCCAGAGTTTATTAGCATTTTCTAACAGACCAGAACCAGCATAACTCCAACCCAGCACTTGCCCAGATGTTTTCTGAGTGGACAGATTCAGTGTAACTAATTTCAGATGGTGATTATCAGATATCAGGAATAAACCAAAAGCAAACAAAACCAAGGCTTTCAATCAGGATAGATCATTGGAAACCAAGAGCGATCGCATTCTATTGCCTTGGATCTTCCTCCAGTAGGAACAAGAGATGGAAAAGGTTACATTTATTTTGGACAGTAACATCATATAGGGTTGGTTTAGTGTTAACACAAGAATAATTTACAATGAGAACTATTATCCTTTTATAAAGGAACTGAGCTTAATCATATCTGGCAGACCTGCTGGGTATAATGTGTCCAATATCCCATTACATTTTCAATTTACATGTATTACCTTTCCCTGGGAAAGTTCCCTGCTCTTCTGCCCATTGAATTAAATGGCTATTATGAAAACAGAGCAGGACACTTTAGTGATCTGGATGTTTGATTTTACCCTGGGAGGCAATTAGTGCTAATAAGTCCTGTACCCAATGCCTCTCTCAAATTTGCCTCAAAAGTAGAGCATATAAAAGGCCTCAAGTGGAGAAGTGGGACAAAAGTTTCATAGGGCAATTCCCTTTCCACCAAACCTGCCGATAATGAAGGAGAGAAGAGCTGTGTCTGTGTAGAGAAGATCAGAGTCAAATTCTGTATCTTTTATAGTGTGTAACTTGTCTACAGTTACTTCCAAGGGAAGCGGCGTTCAAAATCAATGCTAGTTTAGGCTGTGTCTTGCAACACAAACAAATGCCATCCAAAACAGACTTGGGAGCTAATGATGTTAGTGAGATAAATAATTAAAGCAGAAGGAAGAAGGCAGGCATTTAAAGACTCAACAGAAGTAGAGGAAACACGTTATAGACCAGATCTGAAAGGAGATGAAGACTTGATCCCTGTAATCTATATTGATCAAGGCATTTCCAATATGCTCATCACTAGCAGAGAAAGGAAACGAGGAGAGTGTCATTAATCACACTGCAGTTCTGCCTAAGGGCTGAGTCAATCACATCCCGGTACTACCTCGGCACAGGATTCATATGCAGGAAGACAGACGAATTCCGAAACAATTTACAGTCCAAGGACTTCTTTTACAGGCAGGATCACGAGCCCTTTGATTTCAGGCATTAAGATTGAACAGCTGAGACCTTCCAAACCTGAAGCTTGGCAAAAAGATATGATAAGCCAACATGGAACAAGGAGGGAGCTGCAAGGGAGGCTCTTGCCATGAGGATCAAGGGATAAAGCGGGAGGCCAGTGGTGAGCAGAGCAGGGGAGTCAAAATCAGAGAATCTTAGCATTACGGAATAGTTAGAGTTGGAAGGGACCTGAAAGCCCATCCAGTGCCAGCCCCTGCCCTGGGCAGGGACACCTCCCACCACACCAGGTTGCTCCAAGCCCCCTCCAACCTGCCCTTCAACCCCTCCAGGGATGGGGCAGCCACAGCTTCTTGGAATTCTTGGAATTGCACCAAGTTCATGGTGCTTAAAAAAAGAGAACCTCATGCCCAGCACTCACCGTGCTGGAGCTGCTCACTCAGAAATGGGTACCCACCTCATGAGAGCTGACGCGGGGCAGAGGGATTGGAAATTGAAGGATCCAACTCTGCCAGCTTAAAACCAGGTTTTTACTTCCATGAGAAACTACAGCGTTTTGGGAGTATGATCTCTGTGAGCAGCTCACAGGAAAGGCTCTGCTTGGAAACAATACTGTCCATTGCATTATGTTTAACAGATGAAAATATTCCCACATTTTTAATTAATATGGACATCTGTTCCATGGCTTATTCATCACCTGCAGCTTTTATAATCTTTGTAGCTTCTAAATGCAATAGCACGCCAGGGATATAAGCAATAAAGACGTTATTTTCATGCAAATATGGCTAGCAAGAAGAACAGCAATCAGAAGGAAGAAAAATAGGAATAGGTGAATATTTATCAGGGAAGTATTGCCCAAAGCTGTCTGCAGGGTCTTGACTGATATTTAGTGTTAGGGAAAGTAAGAAATAAAAGATAGAAAGTGGGTGTATGTCTGTAGGTTTATACCCAGTTACACAAATGCAGGAACTGAAGCACAGAGCTTATCATAAAATGCTGTGTCCAGAGAAGCTCATTTATTGTTTCAGATCATGCCTGATAATACAGCAAAATAGCAGTAGAGAAGATGCACATGGAGTAGGAGTAAAGACATTTTCTGAAGTCTGCTTTTTGAGTGAGTTTATTGTTTTTTGTAAAGACTCCTTTAGGAAACATGGCCTGAGATCAATTTTTAATGGGCTCTGAAATCCCCAAGATTTTTGCCTTGGTAGTATTAGAAATGAAATTAACATTACATTTAGCAGAGGAGAGTTCAAAGGTGATAGAAGCAGCTGAGACAGCAATGCAGTTGGGCTTCTCCACCCTTCACGGAAGGTTCCAGTAGCACTGAACACACTCCAAGGAAAATACGTGATACAAGAGGGAGTGGAGCCTCCTCTTCTCCTTGCCCACAAACCCTACCTGCTCTCCTTATCTCAAGAAGGGTCCCTCTCCCCTGTGAAATCTCTCCAGTGTCTTGCAAATTGCCGTAGAAAGCAATTTATAGATTCAGCTCTTCTGATGTTGCAGATAAATATTAGAGGCAGCACAGACAGAATTTCCATGTGACTTATTTCAAGTTATCTCCCTCCTTCCCTTTCTGAAGACTGTGACTGAATTCTGCTGGAGGCAGGAGAAAGCAAAGGAACAATAACAAATCTAGAGCCTGGGAGAAGGTGTGAGGCTTCCTCCAGTCCCTGCTCCAGTCACCAGCCTGAGGTGGGTAGACGTGTGTGTCTTCTTCTCTGTTCTGATGTTGCACACACCAGAGCACTTTTGTCCGTGGGCTGCTCTTGGCCATGCCTTCCCATGGTCCAGCTCTCCAGGGCTGGCCACAAGCAGGGACACACAGGGAACCACCCAAGCCCAGGGTCTTCTGATGAAGATGCCAGAAAGATGGAGAGAGGGGGAGGAGGCCTTCAGGCAAGATGCCAGAGTGGGATTCACCCCTTCTGACCTCAGGTGTCTGCAAACCAGGTATCTGCATTCCAGTTCTGTAGAAGCACTGACCTTAGGGCATGAAGAATTTCACCATAAATGCAACTTAATTTTCTGGTAGAAATAGTGTATTTCCATACACTCACACTCCCCCCCCCGCCCCGAACTCTTGTCTTGCCCCAGGGTGGTTTCTGACACGCGTTTCCAGCTGCGCGTTCCCAGGTATTGCCAGGTTTGTTTGTTAATCTTGAGATACTGGTCCCAGTATTTCCACAATATCTGCTTATGTATGCCTAGGCTTTATTTATTTATTGCCTTTTGCTCTGTGCATCAGCAAAGTGATTTCTTTGAAGGCTGTATGGATTTTCTTTTGTGCTCTGTTTTTCGTCTGTACTGAACTTGAAGGCTTTGGGAAGGAGGGAGAGAGAGAGCATTTTCTTAGATTTTTAGAAAGAAATTGCTGGAGATATTTACGTATTAATAAATTTGTACTGAAAGACAGACATCCCCATAGGTTTGCAGCTCTAGTTGAATAAAATCACTTACAAACAAAAGGCAGCATAGGAAAGGCAAGTGAATAGAAAAAAGGTGGAGTATCCTGTTCTCTTCTAGCCCTACTTTTTTTGTGCTGGAGACTTTCAGCAAAGCTGGTTTTCAGGTTTGCTCACCTTCTAAGGTTTTCAGGTCTTAACTCTTTTCTTCAAGCAGACTTTCCTGCGGGATTGTTTTGGTGCTCAAGTCGTGTTCTGCTGTGGGATCGTTTTGGGCAGAAGTGTCTGTTTGTGGAGGCTCCGAGCAGGGACGGCCCTGTCCCTGCAAACACTTCTGAGAACCGGGTACATAAATGCAAAGCCCCATCTAATCTCTGCCAGACTGAGGGAGAAACAATTGGCTCTGCTGTAGCCAAGGATGGTCTCTCAAGTAATCAGGAAGGTGATGTTCATCATGGATAACGAGTGAAGTAAATGGGGGTTTTGCCTTGGCTTGGCAAGGTTGGGCTGTTCCCGCTGCTCCCTGAAAGGAGGGGGTAGCCAGGGGGGTTCAGTCTCTTCTGCCAAGGAACAGGTGATGGGACAAGAGGAAACGGCCTCAAGTTGCACCAGGGGAGGTTCAGGCTGGATATTAGGAAAAATTTTTACACAAAAAGGGTTATCAAACACTAGAACAGGCTGCCCAGGGCAGTGGTAGAGCCACCATCCCTGGAGGTATTTAAAAGCCAGGCAGACATGGTGCTGAGGGACATAGGATAGTGGTGGTTTGGGCAGTGTTGGGTTGATGGTTGGACTCGATGATCTGAAAGGTCCCTTCCAACCTCAACAATTCCCTGATTCTATGATTCTTTTCTCCCCAGTCTCTGCACATGTATGTGCTGGTTCCTCCTCTCTTGTGTGAAGCATGAGTTACTTGTCACGGCTTTATAGGCGCCTGAGACCCACCTGGGGATTTTTACCATTATCTCTCGTTCCCCTTAGACAACTTCAGTGCCCTCGGGAGACCTGTCCACAATGCCCCATCACCCATCATCAGGTCTGCAGCCAGGAGTGTTGGTGCTGCCTCCCATGCTGCTCTTCACACTTGATAGGAACTCTGTGCGGACAAACTCGGAGCCTTCAGAGCCTTCCCAAACACCACCTTCCCTGAAATCCTTTTCCTGGCAGCTGTGAAACGTCTTGACAGGAGTTTCTAATGAGCAGAGAGCAATCACTGTCGTGCTGTTCCCATCTCTTCTCCCCTTGCCACAGCCAGCTCAGCCTTTGGTGCAAAACCTTCCCGGCTTTTCATCCTTCTTCTGTGTTCTGTATTGCACCTGGCACGAGGGGGTTGTAGACTCACAGATCTTGACCATACAAATAACTAATAATGATAATAACGACAGCTACAAGCTACGAGCTGTTTTTCCTGGCTCTCTGGAAGCTGAGAGTCTCACTGTTTGGGTCTCATTCTCTCAGAGTGTGGACTACCTTTGGCGTTCTGGGCTAGCACCCGCTCAGGTATCGATCACAACCCTCTTCTCTATTGAATTTCTCTCCAGGCAAACAAATGAATTAGTTTCTCTATCAAAATAGCGGAGCCCAGCAGCAAATAGAGTATATCTAGGCAAAGATCTTTCTCTGCTGTTTTGTAGCAAGCAAACAAAACCGTGAATCTTTTGTGCTTATTTAAAAAATAAAAGTACTGTGTCGGTTTTGGAAATAGTGACCTTTATTTTTTTCTTGTATTGATATTCTTTTCATTGAAGCTGCTGAAACTTGTGTTCGTTAGTCACAGGAGTGACCCAGCTTTTATGAAGGAAAGCTTCTCTCCTGGGGTGGGCGTTTTATGATGCCCAAGGCTTGAGGTCCTGTTCAAACCCAAAGTACCCAGTCACATACTGGTTTCACACTGGGGGCTTACTTTCAGACTGGAGTCTGGAAGTACCCCAGGTTGGGAAACTGTGGCAGAGGTGTGTGGGGGGAGATGTCTTCCTCCAGCATTAAGTATGGACTCTCCAACTCAACCTACGTTGCGCATTGGGAAGGCTTTTGTGCAGAGTGGACAAAGGAGTCTGGGCCATTTGTGCTCTGGAATAGTGAAGGAGAAAATGACACTGGACATTTGGGCAGCAAATACATGTGCAGCTCGAGCCTGACACAGCAGTTACTTACTTTCAAGATGATCTTGAAGAGAAGGCAGGAAAAAGGAAGGAAGGAAGGAAGGAAGGAATGAAGCAAGGAAGCAAGGAAGCAAGCAAATAACTTGGTGTAACCGTATATGAAGTTCTTCTGGTTGCACATATGAGCCCTGGAGAAGGGTTAATATCCTAGGATGGAGAAGGTTTAATATCCCAGCACACCTAAGGTGCTCCCCACAAGCACTGGGGCTGCCAATGTGTGGGGAGGAACCCCCAAACAGGAGACTTTGGAGCATGTCTTTTTCAACTCCAACATCTCCTCCAGCAGAAGGAAAGGCGACCCTGAACCACAGGGTTTTCTTCCCACCAGCTCTCCAGAAAGTGAATTGAAATGGCTACAGCATCCACATCCTCCCATTTCTATTAATCGATTCAAGACTAAAGTCCAGGAAGAGCAATTTCAGTCCAAGTACTGGTGTAGTGAGGGGCAGGAGATCCTGGGATCCCTCGCCAACCCCATGCCATAAAGCTCACAGTCTGTGACTCCCTTTTTCATGCCCATGACTTGTCTTTCCTCACAGTGAAGTTCATTTTTTCTCCCCTAGTGAAGACCTTCCAAGAGAAAGCAGAATTTTATGTGTAGCTATTTTCTGATGAAAATATTCCTACTGAAATCTGGGATGAAAAAAATTTCCTTTCTCATCCAGGGAAAAGAAGGAGATTTCAAACAACTAAAACCAAATCCTCTGATGTTTGATCTTTCACTGCACCTTTTCCATTGTCAGTTGGGAAAAAATATTTTGCTGTCCACTGAATGTCAAAAACCACTATTCCTAGGTAGCAAATCGCATAAAATGACATTTTAAAGACATGGGCTATGGTGGTACCCCTGAGAGTTCTCATCAACCATTCAATGGGTTCCTTCTCAGTGTGGATTAAGCTGCCAAATTCCCTCAAGGGCAACAGTCTCTTTCCCGCTGCCTATTTGGCTTTTAGAAGCAGCCTGGTAAAGACTTTCTTTTTCCCAAAAGGAAAGACATAACAACATGCCAAGCCAGTAAAGCATCTTCTCGTGTTCCAGGTGAGGTGGAAGCAAATTCCTCTGGTTATTTACTGCTCAGGGCTGAGTATGATAAAAACCTCTTGCAGCTAAAACAAAGCAGTAACTTTACTCAGCACCAGAGTGACTTAGAGGCTTTGCAGGGGTGAGCACAGCTGCCCCGGGAATATCTGTACAAACCTCTATATTTCCTTTAGCAAGTTATAAATTAGAAAAAAAGCATCCAAAAGAATAGGCAGTGGCTATGGTGATAGCGGTGGGATGGCCAGTCACTGAGCTGCACGCACGAGGATGTATATTCTATCATAAGGACAATATACTAAAAATTGAGTTCTTCATAGAGTTGTCTAGGTTGGGATGGAGCTTTAAGGTCCCCTGGTCCAACCATCAGCCTAACTCTGATAAAAAACAAACAAACAAACAAACCATCACTAAACCATGTCACTAAGCACTAAAAGGGATGAGGGACCAAGGTGGACAAGGTGGAGGAGACACATCAGGGAACAGAGTGCTGAGCTGCCTGTCCTGCTCCCAGAGAAGGTTTTCTGACTCCCTGAGCTCAGCTGCCTGTGGAGAAAATCAGAGAATCACAGAATCATGGAATGGTTTGGGTTGGAAAGGTCCCTAAAGCCCATACAGTGTCACCCCCTTCCCTGAGCACACCTCCCACCACACCAGGTAGCTCCAAGCCCCCTCCAACCTGGCGTTGAACCCCTCCAGGGATGGGGCAGCCACAACAGCTCTAGGAAAGCTCAAGGAAATCAGCATCCCTATATCCTAGACCATCCCCCAGTTCTGGGAGGATGAGCTTTGCAGCTGTCTGAGAGAGAAGTGGTCTACAAGTGATTAGGATGAATCCTAATTCAATTGTATTTCTGTCTCCTGATAGCTAATTATTGCAGAGCTTTGCAACCAAGGCTTCGCTGTGATAGTGCCATTGTTTAATGAATCTCCATTTGTTTTCTTGTCGTTAATATTTAAAGTATTTCCTCTATGTGGCTTTTTGCCATCATAAAGGGGCTGTACTCTCAGAGATCAGGCTGAATTGTCCCTTCTTCGAGGGGAAAAATAATTGCCTGCATAGCAGATCTGCGGAGGCCTGGGCTGAAAGGGAAAAAAGGAAACAAAAGATGTTGGTTAGGAAAACCTCATTGTGTTAAGCAAAACGCCTCCACCACTGAAGGCTCCAGGCAACACGGGTGAGGGATGAACACAGGTTGTGTCCCTGTCTCTTGTTCCTACTGCCATGCTAAATTGGGCAGAAAATTGGAAGCCTTGGAGATGCTGTCATGGTTAGTGGTTTTCCCTCAGTCTTTCAGCTGCCTGTTCAGGATCCATGTGAACATGTGCGTGGGCTGCCAGGAGGAAACTGTGGTTTATAAGAGGCCTTGGGAAATGTCCCACCTGCCCCTTGCCTGCCCCCTGGATGGGAAAGACTCTTGTTCTCCAGACAATCCTGCTTGACATCTTCCTCTGGAACGGCTGCGTCTCCATAGCAATGCTCTTTGGAAAAGGCAAAAATGCTTTGTGCACATGATGTCTCCCAGGCAATGCTATTTGGAGGGGAGAAGCACAGGCCTTACTTGGAACAAAGAAGTCCTGAGCATGGGAACAGGATGGCAGCACTGACCCTGGGCACAGAGAAAACAATATTGTGACGCTTGCTCTCCTGAGTCCTCCCTGTGCACCACTCACTCTTGCATCTCCGGTGGCTTATGGGAGACACTGAGAAAGAAAATCCTGACCTGGAGATAGTACAAAAACCTTATACTCCTATGAAAAACATACATAGAATCATAGAGTCATAGAATGATTTGGGTGGGAAGGGACCTGAAAGCCTATCTAGTGCCAGCCCCTGCCCTGGACAGGGACACCTCCCACCACACCAGCTTGCTCCAAGCCCTCTCCAACCTGCCCTTCAACCCCTCCAGGGATGGGGCAACCACAGCTTCTCAGGGCAACCTGGGCCAGGCTCTCACCACCCTCACACCAAAGAACTTCT
>JAOQGH010000011.1:1898935-1909643 GCA_025769975.1 Gallinago jamesoni | reverse complement strand
GAGCAAGCTGGTGTGGTGGGAGGTGTCCCTGCCCAGGGCAGGGGGTGGCACTGGGTGGGCTTGAAGGTCTCTTCCAATCCAAACCATTCTGGGATTCCATGATTATAACTGAGAAGGTCTCGATGGGAGCAGAGATGCTCCAGGTTTGCACAGTTCTCAGTAAGTTGTGTCATTTATTTAGGAACAGCTCTCTGGAACAGTCCTGCTCATCAAACACTTGCTGGTGAGAAATGCAGAGTGCTCCCAGGACTGTCCCTGAGCCTCACAGGGTCAGAACTTCTGCATATGATGGTAGCTCCTGCTAAAGGGCCCAGGAGGACACAGGGAGAGTCCCGGTGACTCTGCTAATGAAGAAGGAACTCATGAGCACTCTCTATATTTGTTGCCTGATTACTGTAGAAATAAATGAATCAGGGAAGCATATTGAACGGTCAATTCTCTCTTATTCAGAAACCAGCACAATTTAATTAAGTCTAAATAGCACTTAGAATGGCGAATACTGAATCGATTGATGGGCCGAATACTCCAGAGGGTGTTTTATCGGAAGCTCTGTCTGATGCCCTGGATGCTCGAGCAAAATTTAAGAAAGAGATCCTTTCCAAAACCTATCCCTCTCAAGGATAGAGGCTGGTGGGTTCATTTCCAAAACAGATTTTCCTTTCAAGAGTTAATTGGTCCCTGGTCTTCCCAGAGACATGAGTCTTGAGCTGGAATCTTTTTCATTTCGCAGTGGTGTAGATCAGCAGTGACAGTGCTGAAGTCCCTGTGACTACACAGGAAAATGAATGAGGACCTCAGTGCCCCAGGCCTGGGGATGATGCATCTTCAGAGGAGTGAATAATTCAAATAAATAACCTTATGTACACTGCCCCGGTGGAGAAAGAGCATGGGTTTGGTGGCCTGGCTCACCCAACACGCTGTCTTGCAAAATCCTGAACGTAATATGTGTCGTGACTGAATTAAAAATAACCTGTGGTGATGGTGGTGAGGCTGGCACTGAAGCACAGGTTATCCTCTCAGTTCTGCTCACCTTGGCCTGGAAGAACTCCGCTGGGTGGGTTGTTTTACCAAATTATCAAAGTTATGAGTTTAAAGCCCCATTTCCTTAGGGGCTTCCTCACAGTGATGGTGCAGTTGCAGCTCTTAGAGGAGCCTTAGAGGAGACAGAGGAGGCTGTCTCCATCCACCTGTGGTTCAGGACAGCTCTGTTCTGGGCTGGTGGAGAAGCTGGGACTCTCAGGTGTAGCTGCCAAGGAACAATGTCACCTCCTCTGCCTCCCTCCTCACAAAACACCCTCTCCCCCTCCTGGCATTTCCAAATAGCTCTGACCACAGGAAAGTACACGAAAGCTCAGGTTAGCAGATTTCAGCAAAAATCCCAAAGCAAAGAAGTTCTTTGCAAAGGATTAGAGCAGGATCAGTGTGAAACCTTTCAAAGGAACTCTAATAAGTGAAGAAATGCCTGGTTTTGCTGCCTCCCCTGAGCCCTGCACCAGCACAGGCTCCCTCCCCTCAGCTACTGCCCGTGTCCTCTGCTGACCTGCTCTCCTTTTGCCACTGCAGGAATGCAGGGCTTGATAGATGGGGTGAAACTGGACATCCTCATACCCTGTCACTGAGATTGAATCTAGTGCAGGCTCAAGAGGAGAAATAAGTCCTTTAAGTCCAAGCCCAGGTGCCTTTGGGCTGCTCTGTTGTCTGGCTGTGCTGGCTGGACATAGCACTGCCCCATCCCTGGAGGGGTTCAAGGCCAGGCTGGATGGGGCTTGGAGCAACCTGGTCTGGTGGGAGGTGTCCCTGCCCAGGGCAGGGGGGTTGGAACTCGATCATCTTTAAGGTCCCTTCCAACTCTAACCACTGTATGATTCTAAATCAGCATGTAAATGTTGTGCCTGAGGTTTTATCCACATTTTAGTACAGACCCAGGCCCACATGGGGCTGGGACACCCCAGGAGCAGACAGATGTTTTGGAGGAAGATGTCTGAGTCTCACATCAGGCAGCCCTAAGATCCTTCTCCCTCCATCACACACTTCTCGCTCTCCCAATGACTTCTTACAGAAGTTCTGCTGAACTTTTTGCATTTCCCAACTGCCTGTATTTATCTTACAATAATTAACTTTTTTGTTTCCTGTTGATTTCTTTTAATTTTGGCCAGAACCGTAGTAACTAACGTTACCAAGGGCAATTGATTGAGGGGGAGCTCCTGAGACAGCAATTTCTTTTTTAATTAGAGCACTCAATAGATCCCATTGGAAGAGAGTCCGTTAATCAAATTTTAAATTGTGCAGTGGAGAGTTACGGCAAACACAGACATGTAACAGGGACGATGGTTTTCTGAAGGGTAGGGTTTAAGTAGAAGCAAGTGATAGAGCTGGAGACTGCACAGACTATGATGGGAAGCCATAAAGCAAAGAGCAGTTTGAGCAGGATCAGATTTTTATTTTAAAGCTCAAAACGAACAGAAGTTTTTCTAAGACTCTTTTTCCTTTATCTCAGGGGAAATTAAGGTGCACATTAAGCCACTGACTTATTCATAACAGAACAAAATGAATTGTTTGAAGTAATACATGTGTCGATTCTTTTTTGAAATCCCCAGCATCAAATCCTCTTGTCCATCAGGTAATACTGTGTTTGAATAAACAACTTACTGTTTCGTATCCAGTGGTTGTGCTCATTTTGCACACAATATTCCTTTCCTGTTGCTCAATCATTCAGTGTTAACTACCACCTTCTGAATCTGGATCGATTTTTTTCTTCATAATAAAAGAAATCACTGTGTTACGCTACAGTTCCTTGTCCTGCTCCAAGCCACAGCCCAACAACTGCAAGTTGCTTTTCATGGGATTTGGCAAACGTTTGAATTATGAACCTGGTCTTGCAAGTTTATTGTTCGGGGAATGCTAATGTTCCTGTGAGTTTAGCATCAGAAATGGGGAAACTGAGACATCGAGCACACATCACCCAAATTCCTCCAGGAGGAGCAGGGGCTCCAGGTGGATTTGTTGAAAGTCTCAAGCTGACACGTGGCCATGGAGGTCTCTGTCTCCTCTTCCACATCAAATACCCAAGGAGCTCCCCTAATTCATGTGTTTAATGAACAGCTTTTAGATGTGGTTCTAATGAATAGTTCATTTCAATAATGCATGTTTTCCTGCCTGTGCGAGATACTGTTTTATAAGCAAGAGAGAAAAGCTGTAGTAGGAGCAATGTCTTTAAAAAATCACATGAGCAACTGTTTCTTCTGGTTCCAGCAAGGGAAAAAACAAAGCGGATGAGAGAGGGTCATCTAAGCTGACCATTAATTAAGTTTTGGAGAAGCTTATTAACTGCTTAGTGACTCACTCACTGGAGGGCAAAGCACAGACGAAGAACTTCAATTATAATGTAATGAGAGTCCAAGTGGATGGTAAAGTCCTATTGAATATTTGTTAGCTGTGGCTCCAAGCGACTGCCTGGGATCTAAGGGAAGCAGGAACCTTCCCCCAGTTAGAGGTTGATACAGCGGAAAAATTCACGAGGTGTAAGAGGATATTTTCCCAAACTTTCACTTGAGAACATAGGAACTGTCAAATTAGATTAGACCCAAGATCCATCTAAGCCATTACTGCATCTCAGAGAGGCCACACTTCATCGTCAACCAACAGGTGGGAAATAATCTGTTTTCCACTTTCTTAACTCTTTATAACCAACAGCTGATTAAGGATGTGGAGTTACTCTGACTCCCGATACCTCGTTTATCATTAACTATTACAGTTCAGGTTTTTCTCACTGTTCATGTAAAGATCAGTCCCTCCCTGGCTTCATACCGCTTCCCAAGGAGATGCTCTCCACGGCCTCATCCATGTCGCAGGTTCCCCAGGACACACACACACACCCCTGAGGTCATGTAGGATGGTTCCTTCACCTGATTTTGGGATCCCTTCCTCCTTGCCATACCTACAGCCACAGTAATCCTTGCTAAAAATCGTTTCCCGGTCAGGGATGATAGACTCTCCCCAGCTCATAACTTATTTACATGACATATTCTCCTGAAGTGATGCTGGAAATGCATCACTTGTTTTAGGGTTGTTGGGAGTTTGGATCTTATTCTTTTTTAATAGGACTACTTTTTTTTTTCCTTCCAGCAAGCAAAGCAAGGGTTCCCAGTGCAGAGTTCCACTCAGTGGGGCTGGAGAGGAGAGAAAAAATGGAAAATGATAAATGCTGGGAATTAAAAGTGATCTAATGTTGCTGTCACATTATAATGCAATTTTTGGGTCCAGTATCTTATATTCTGCAAGATTTGGACATAGATTGCATGCACCATTGGAAAGGGAATACTCACCCCCGATCCCAGGCACATAAAGCACTGGCTCCGCATGGGGAGTGTTTGCAAGATCCAATAATAAATAATAATAATAATAGGACCTTAAATATGTCGCTAAGCAGGGCTGACTAATGCCTGTCATATATTGCAGACCAGGGCTCCTGGAGAGTTTCCTCCTGGGGTGAGGAAGGGGGGAGTTTTTGCGGTTTATTTGGGGAAAAGCAGAGGAAAATGGTCTGCCGGGGGGTGTCAGAGCCTGGCAGTGCCAGGGGAGGGGGGTCAGAGCCTGGCACGAGATGCCAGTTCATCCCATCGTACCCCCAAAAATGCCTGAGAACGGGGGGAGGTGTGTGATGCACCGCTCAAGGAGAGCTTAGTATCATTTCTATAGCAACATAGAAAGCATCTGGGATTCGAGAGCAGCTCGGGCTCTGGAAGAGAAACCAAACTACGGTCTCTGACTTCACTATCAACCCCTCCATGATATATTTGCTAAACCCCCTCCTTTCCCAGGGAAGGTTAAGGAACCAGTGGGGCTTGGGCACGGAGAACTGGCTCCCTGCGCTGCTGTCCCCGCTCGCTCCAGCTGACGATCGCTCCGTGGCGCCTAATATTTTTTCCTAGTCTGATTTAAGAGGAAATTCAATGGATCATCCTTTTCTGCCCAGACTTCTTAAGTTCTCCGCGCAAACTCCCGGGCTGCTTGGCATTCCAGACAGGCTTGTGCTGCAGCGAGCCAACCTACGGGAAATTAATTCAGTACGATTTTTTCGAGTGCAGCAGGTTACAGCTGACATGCCTTTCATCTCGTAGGACACGGTGCGTGTGGCCTGGCATGTCACCCCTATGGAAGTGAAAGGGGGATGAGGCAATGTGTGGCTGGAAAGAAATAAGGTGATTATTGACACATGTTTGGCCTTTGTTCTTCCAGATCTCATTAACATTGTGTTTTGGAGCCGTTGATAAAGAGACAGGGAAACCTCCACGTAGATGTATTGTTTGCGGTTAAGAGAGTAAGGCTGGTCCTTAGTTTGCTGAGGAGCTGCTGGGATTCGGGGCAGCTTGGTCTGGCTGTGTGAAACCTGAGGGATGTGTCGCACGGAGAGCAATAATCACACCAGGTGTGCAAGGGGGGGAAACGTCAACGTGAGGAAGATGAAGGAGCTGGGAAAGGGACAGTCCTTGGGTGATGGAGGGAGGCAGCAGGAGAAGCAAAATGTTTTACTGCCCATTGCCTGCAGAAAATGCAACCTCTGTCTGTATTCATCAGCGATCCCAAAACCACTGCCCCAGAGTCCACCCCTCACCTCTTCTTCCTCCTCCATGAAGCCCTGCTGTGCTTTAAAGCCAGGTCCCTGCAAATTCTCCACGGCTCCTGCCTCTGCTCAGCTCTCTGGCTGTGAGTTGCCATCCCCGGGTTTCTTCTGGCCTCCTCATCCTCCCAAAGGACCGTGGAGCGGCTCAGTGCTGTGTGCGGAGCAGCGGTGACCTTTCCAGAGACCTGCAGAAGTAATGAATGCTCCACTGTACGGACAGACTCGAAACCCAAAGTCTTTATTCAAGTCAGATTTTTCCCGGTGGAGTGTGAATCTCGAGACTGTGAGGGGAAGAGACTTGTCTGAGACTAAATAACTGGGTAAAGTCCAGAGGCCTCTGTTCAGCAGGGAATTTAACCTGCGGGAAGATCGATACGATGCTGGCACGTGTGGTTGAGAACTTGCTGAACTGGGGCTGGTCCCTGACACTCGGTGCCGAGGTGGACGCTCGCGCTTTGAATTGCATTAGGGAGCAGCTTGGGAGCCAGGAAAGGTTGGAGCATACCCAAGTTGTACAAAAGGTTGGGATATTTTGCCTCTGTGGCCCCAAAACACTTCCCCATTTTCTCCCTCTGCGTATTTACTTCGACATTTGCAGCTAGGTTTTTGTTAGAAGGGACCTTAAAGATCATCTAGTCCAACCAGCAACCTAACTCTGATAAAAAACAAAAAGAAAACCATACAAAAGAACCCCCCACATCACAAAACCATGTCTCTAAGCACTATGTCAACCCATCCTTTGAACACCTCCAGGGATGGTGCCTCAACCACTTCCCTGGGCAGCCCATTCCAAGGGTTGATAACCCTTTCAGTGTCAAAATTCTTCCTAATCTCCAATCTGAACCTCCCCTGGTGCAACTTGAGGCCATTTCCTCTTGTCCCATTGCCTGTTCCTTGGGAGAAGAGACTGACTCCTGCATCTCTACACCCTCCTTTCAGGGAGTTGTAGAGAGCAAGAAGGTCTCCCCTCAGCCTCCTTTTCTCCAGGCTGGGGAATATGTTCTGTGGAACTGAGCAGGAAATGATGGACTGCCTGTAGAAGGAGTGACATATCCTTAGATCCTCCAAAATCATAGAATCATAGAATGGTTTGGGTTGGAAGGGACCTTAAAGATCACCAAGTTCCAACCCCCCTGCCATGGGCAGGGACACCTCCACTAGAGCAGGTTGCTCAAAGCCCCCTCCAACCTGGCCTTGAGCAGGTCCCACAAGAATGTGTCCTGGTGGGGTGTGAATGTCCTGCCTCCTCATTGGGGTCCCACCAGCACCCATTTGTCCCCAGGAGCCTCCCTGCCTCCCACCAGCCCAAAGATCAGCCCTGAGGTCTCTCCTCTGCTTTAAACCACCACAGAAACCATGAGAAAAGGCTTACTCAAGGCTTTTTTTTTTTTTTTTTTCTTTTTCCCACTTGTAGAATTAGCTTTTCATGAAAGAAGGCAGCATCTCTGCCTCCCACCCAGACATGTACTCTTGGAAAATGGCAGACCCAGTGCCGGGCGAGGGAGGGGAGAAGCAAGATCTGCCCCCACCTCCCAGTCAGAGGCGGGAAAGCTTTCATTTGTCAACATTTCATCCTGGATCTGGCGGTGACAAATCATTGTCACTGGGATAATCAAGCTGCAGAGCCAGGGTCATTTATCACGGCTCTTTGCTAGACAAAGCACTTTCCTCCCTCCTGCCTGGCTCTTGGGGGGCTGTGCTCTCTGGGGACACACCGGCAGAGGTCCCCATGTCCCCACCGCTCTCAATCAAAGCCTCAATGACCCAGGGGTGGAAGATGTGAGAGACGTGAAGATCCTGCAGCATCCTCCTGGCCACCCTTTGCCAGGGACACAGAGAAGCCAGCCACCCAGCATAAAGGCACGCGTTGCTCTTTGCCTCTCCTGAGTGCTAAGCCAGGCTTGCAGTCTTCACCAAACACACCTTTTTGAGCTAGGTAGCTCATCTTGCTGGTCTTTTTATGCCTAAAATGAGAAATATATTTGGTTGGAACTGTCAGTTAATAGGGCCAACCTGGTAGGTAGTGGCTGGAGTGGAGTTTAAAAGACTGGTGCTCATTTCCCTGATGCCCAACTCAACCTTCTGCATGATTTAATAAATCAAAATGTAACCAATCAAAGTTAATCATGGCTGAGCGAGGCTTAAATCTCAAAAGATTCAACTGCAGAGGAGTTAGATTCCTGGGCTAGGAGTCACAACAACTTGCTTGCCCAGTGGAAGCCACCAGTCTGCACCCCTTCAGGCTGGCTGGAGTTTCACGTGTGTTCACAGTGAGGCCATTCGCATGAGTCCAGTCCCTCACAGCAGGTCAGCTGGAGCTGGTAACTCATTAAACCCCAGTAATCCCTCGCAACCTTAGAATCATAGAATCGTCTAGGTTGGAAGGGACCTTTAAGATCATCAAGTTCAACCAGCAACCTAACTCTGATAAAAAAAAAAGCCAAACAAAAACAAACACGCATGCAACTCCAAAAGAAAACTGTACAAAAGGACTCCCCACATCATGAAACCATATCTTTAAACACTATGTCAACCCATCCTTTGAACACCTCCAGGGATGGTGTCTCAACCCCTTCCCTGGGCAGCCCATTCCAAGGCTTAATAACCTTTTCAGTGTAAAAATTCTTCCTAATCTCCAACCTGAACCTCCCCTGGTGCAACTTGAGGCCATTTCCTCTTGTCCCATCGCCTGTTCCTTGAGAGAAGAGACTGACCCCCCCTGGCTACACCCTCCTTTCAGGGAGCTGGAGAGAGTGAGAAGGTTTCCCCTCAGCCTCCTTTTCTCCAGACTGAACCTCCCCAGCTCCCTCAGCCTCTCCTCATGAGACTTGTGCTCCAGACCCCTCACCAGGTCCATTGCCCTTCACTGGACCCGCTCCAGCCCCTCAATGTCTTTTTTGCCATGAGGGGCCCAAAACTGGACCCAGCACTCAAGGTGGGGCCTCACCAATGCTGAGTATAGGGAAACGGTCACCTCCCAGTCCCACTCTCCACCTTCTATCTACGTGCTGCAGCAGAACCTCTGGGTTGGGATGAAGGTTTGAATTTGCCTTGAGGGGGACTTTGGGGCAGCCAGAGGTGGTTATGGGTGTTGGATGCAGAGGCTGGTCCAAGCAGCACTGGATGGGTCAGGGCTCCGTTGCGTATGAGGGTCTCACATGTAGGACACCAGAAACCAGCTTTGCGCTGCTGGGCTGCATCTCCTGCTGAAAGTGGGAGGATGGAGAGTGCAGCTATAAATTATTTTCTCTCGTTAATAGAGTGAGGTGAGCTCTCTGAAGCAAAGCACTTAACAGAGTCCTTTCTGCCACTTTCTCTGATTGTGGCAAATGACTTCTCCTTTTCATTGACATGCTTGCAAGCATCTCGTATGTTGAAGTGTGGCTGGTGGGAATGTATTTCAGGCTGTGGATCTGCTCGCAACGTCTTTCCCGAGGCTTCCAGTTCTCCCTGTTGGTGTCTCTGCTGTTCTCACAGTGTGATTGATCTCTTCAGTTGATATGATGTTGCTTCTCCTTAGTGACGGGCAGGCTCCCATGCAAAAGTGTGCAGACTGTGAAGCCGAACAGGCTAACGACTGAGCTAGGAATAAAAATAATGGCTTTGATTTGAGTCATGATTTTCTCTATTTAAGTCATTTTTACATTTAAGGTAGATGTTTATTTACAAGATGCCTGCTCTTTATTATCACTTTTTTAATTGAAGACTGCTGGTAAGCGAGTGTACTTTCTGTCAGGCCATAAATCCTAGGAAGAGTTGAGACAGCAGTTAAAGAGACATTTCTTTCCCAGTTAAGAGGCTCTGGCTACCTACATGCTAGTATTTTACACGTGAAGTGCTGCTTGCAGCAGTGAAGTTACCAGCCGACGCGTCGGACTAATAAATTTTACAGAACCTTGTCCTGATTTCAGTTCTCCCCTTCAAAGCTGAGAGTGCCATCTCCCAGCCACGGGTGTGCGTGTCCAGGGGGGAGAAATGAGAGCTTCTATGTTGTGCTCAGCGCCATTCCCAGGTAGATGTTGAATGGGGAGAGCTTGGTAATTAGATGAGATTGAGTCCATTCCCTAACATTTCAGGTGATTGATTCATTTATTTGTGATTAGACCCTGAAGATGCCACATCAACCTCAAAGATGTTCTTCCTTCCAGGGGTCTCACCCCAAGGCAACTTGATGGAAAGCGGGGTTGAGTCCCTTCTCCAAAGGCTCAGTTACTGCCTGGAGCTGGAGAAAGGGTTTCCTTTTCCTTGAGTCTGAGCCAGCCCAGCCATTCTGAACTCCTGTAATTAGTCAAAATATGAAGGTGAATTATTTTCTGACAAAAGGTGTAGGCAGACAGGGATTTTAAGGCTTCATTAGTTCAGGCCCTGGCAGGGCCGTTCTTCTCAGCTCAGTGGCCTGAACGTGTGATGGAGAGCAGATTCTGATATGTATAATTAACCATCACTGAATGATTTGACAGATTGGAAAAACATTTCAATATGTGTTCCAACAGGGGAGGTGATTGGCATTTCTGTGTTACTTCCCTGCTAAGAAACTGTCTGAAAGAGATGTTGACTGTACGTGTCAGTGTGCTCTGGGGGCCCCTGCAGAAGGTGATGTCCACCTCTGTGCTGGCGGTGGCCAGGGGATGGATGGGGCTAAACCCCCTGGGTTTAACAGCATCGTGTGAGGTTGCCATGGGGCTGGGAGCTCCTAATCATAGTCCCATAGTCCCTGCAGAGTTTGCGATGAGGGACTGGCTGTGACTCCCTGGAAGTCAGGGTACACCTCACTACTCCTCTGCCTCACCCTGTGCCTCATTGTACCCCTTCACTAAATCATCAGCTGAGCCGTGGTAGGCACCACCCGTGGGTTACACCTTCCAGACTGAATTCACTGCACACATATAAAATACCAGGGCTGGCTTCTCTTCTGCTGGAGCCCTGCAGTCTGCCCCATAGAATCATAGAATCATAGAATGGTTCGGGTTGGAAGGGACTTTAAAGCCCACCCAGTGCCACCCCCTGCCCTGGGCAGGGACACCTCCCACCACACCAGCTTGCTCCAAGCCCCTTCCAACCTGCCCTTGAACCCCTCCAGGGATG
>JAOQGH010000011.1:1872602-1883673 GCA_025769975.1 Gallinago jamesoni | reverse complement strand
AGCTGGAGGCAGCACTGGGGGGTGTCTCCCCAGAGCGGAGCAGAGGGGCAGAATCCCCCCCTGGCCCTGCTGCCCACACTGCTGGGGATGCAGCTCAGGGAGTGGGGGGCTTTTTGGGCTTCCAGAGTGCATTGCCAGGGCATGTGGAGCTTCTTATCTTCATCTGGACAGGGTCACTTGGTGTGAGCATAGCAATGTGACAAATTTGGGATTCCGTCTTCATTCAGACCCTAGAGGGCTGGTTGGGTTGCCCTCTTGAGCCTCAGAAGCACAGAGGGATGCAGAGCTCATCCTCATCCTCCCATCCAGCACCTGCTGGGACCCAAGCTCTCCAGTGCAGCGGCCCCAGGGCTGCTCCGGGTGGGAGCTGCTGGAGCCTCTGGTCCATCCCCTTTGGATAATACCAGGGAAGAACCTGCCCCAACCATGCCCCTTCCCCTGCCCTCCTCCAGCCCATGGCCGAGCTTCTCCCAGAGCTGGTGTTTCCCCCCCTCCTTCCTTGCTGAAATCGGTCAGGGAGGAATTTATTTTAATAAAACTCCATCTTTTGCTCTCCAGTCAGAACAAATGGATTTTTCAGCAAACCAAACCAAAAACCACTCCCGGTTACGCTCGAAAGCTGCCGAGAGCCCATCTCTGTGTGGAGTCAGAGCCTGAAAATCCCTGCAAGTTTTGCCCAGAAAGCCAAAACTCAGTCCTGGAAATGGAGACTGTAATTTGTTTTCAGCTTAAAAGAAGGAAAACTCCCTAAATGAGGTCTCAGGTCATTCTGAAAAATGAACGTTCCTGAAATTTTCTTCAGATGATAATAACATCAGTGAGAACAAGAGCCATTAATAATCTACATATTGTGTTAATTGCTTGCTATTGCATTGCACAAAAAGTTGTCATTAGCTATAACAATCACATATTAATATTATTGTTATTTTTTTTAGACAAAAGGTTGGACATTTGCAGTTATTCATAATTATAGGAGTGATCATTAGATTATAATTATGGCTATAATTTATAAAGCAAGGCCATATATTGTGTTTGTTGGAGTCGGCTTTTTACACCAAGAACTTATATATCTGTAGTTCCTTTGCTTGACTAATTCTGAAGTTTGGGGTGATGGGGACAGGGCTGTCTCATCCCCCAAGGCCAGTAATGTTTGCTGGGGACTCGCCGCCATCCCAGTCCCATCCCAGTCCCACTCCAGCCCAGCCCCTTGGCTGCAGCCCCTCGATGGGGCCATCTCCTGCAGCATCCTCTGAGCAGGCTCCCTGCCATCATCTCTGCCCAGGGGACACGGTCTGACCAGACTGGGCTGGTGGTGGTGGGGGTTGCAAGGCTAAAAGTCATCTTTTGGGCCACGAGATGCCCTGATGTGGCCAGCCTTGTTCTTTGTGCTGCAGTTTGTGCCATTCGTTGGTGCGTTCTGTCGCTGCATAAATTTACAGAAATTACAAAGAAAAATTACTTCATCCATTTAGAAGGAGGTGTTTGTAGGGGGTGTTTCTTCTCTTTTCCATCTGAAACCACAGCATATGCAAACCTGTTCAGGACTCTCATTCTGCAAGCTTCACTTAACAGGGAAATTGTTTTATTTGTGTTTGCGTTTTGAATTGCAGCCTAATGACGTGCAGGGCTGTGGGTTTTCCATTCAATTTTATTTTATTAGCTAAGTGCTGAGCATTTCTCATCACTCCTCAGGACAAAGCCTGCTCCTGTCTCAAGAGAGAGGAGTTCTGGTTTGTCCCTTTGTCCTCTACCAGCTGCAATACCAAAATATGCTCATATAATGGCAACGAGCAGATAATTCTCACTGCCCTTGAAGATATGCCAGGGTTCAGGTACAAACCCTGGACATGGTGGGAGCATGAGAAGGAGAACCCATAGAACACTGATGAGGCCCCACCTCGAGGACTGTGTCCAGTTTTGGGCCTCTCAAGACATTGAGGGGCTGGAGCAGGTCCAGAAAAGAACAACGGAGCTGGTGAGGGGTCTGGAGAACAAATCTTGTGAGGAGCAGCTGAAGGAGCTGGGGGTGTTCAGCCTGGGGAAGAGGAGACTGAGGGGAGACCTTCTTGCTCTCTCCAACTCCCTGAAAGGAGTGTGTAGCCAGGGGGGGTCGGTCTCTTCTCCCAAGGAACAAGGACAAGAGGAAACACTCTCAAGTTGTGCCAGGGGAGGTTTAGGATGGATGTTAGGAAAAATTTCTTCACTGAAAGGGTTACCAATCAGTGGAAGAGGCTGCCCAGGGCAGTGGTGGAGTCACCATCCCTGGAAGTATTTAAAAGCCGGGCAGATGAGGTGCTGAGCGACATGGGTCAGTGGTGGTTTGGCAGTGTTGGGTTGGTAGTTGAAATCAATGATCTGAAAGGTCCCTTCCAACCATAGCAATTCTAAGATTCTAGTGACTAGAACATACTTATTTCATCCTCTGGAGATGACAAACCTCCCTGACCAAGAAACACGTATATCCCACAGCAGGCGTAAGGGCAGAGCTGGAGGAGCTGTTTCCTCCAGGAACCTCCCCTCCTTTCTGATGTATTGGAGATCCAGAGCTGGACCTGAAATCTTCTTAGGTGTCCTTCTTATGATCTTCTGAGGAGTTTGACTCCTCAGAGTCAAATACTTCATTTGTCTCCATTCTTCAGCAATGGAGAGTAGAAGAGCTATTAAAGCACAAGGGGGTGGGGGAAAGCATTCCCATGCTGAAGGAAGCAATGAGGTAATAATGTTGCTTTTTCTTCAGTATTACCAAGTCCAGACCCCGAGAACTCCTCGTTCAGTTCTGCCTGCATCGCACAACTGTTTCCCAGGAGCATCACCCCATCCATCCAGCAGCCTGGACTCCTGGAAGCCCCTGTGCTGGCCTCTGCTGAGGGAAACAGCCTGAAGTCACTCAGACCCACCTGCAAAGTATCCCAACCTCCAAAACTTTTGAAGTCACTTTCTAACGAATCTAGAGGTTGCCTTTTGAAGCATGTGACTTTTTAAATGGAAAATGTGTCAGGTTCTCATTTTTTAACTTATTTTGTGAGTTTTGGAGCTGGAAGGGAGGTGTTATTTTTAAGTTCCTGGTTTTTATCAGCAGCGCTGGAAGTTACTGAGTTGAAAGCTGAATCTCATCACATGCCTTTGAGTCTTGAAACTTTAATAAAACCACAGCTTCTCCACAGCTCCCAGTGTGAAGCTTGGAGAGGTGATCTCTGCCTACATGAATCAGCTCAGGAAGCCTTCTCCTAAATTCTTAAATGATATTTTTTCTGCCAGCTTTAAATTTCTCTGGATATCAAGGTCAATCCTGTTAAATAATATTGAGGTTTCAGTTTTGTTTGTTGGTCATTTAATCCACTCCTTGTAGAAGGGATGTACAGGGTATGAGCGATGCAAGGATTGTGATATAGTCTTGGGAAGCCGTCATTCTCCAATTCTGAGTGTGAGGAATATGTAATAAGCTCAGTGTCCTGATGGCCAATTGAGGGGATAGAGATGAGAGGTGAGGGCAGCCATAGGGCTTAAACAATACTTGGCTGGAGTATAAAGTCGATTACAAAGAAGAGGGCATAATTTTCATTTTACCGTAACAAAATGGAGGCACATGATTTCCCGTGCTTTTTCCATCCCAGACCCTGACCAGAAACCCTTGGGCACCAGTCCGAAAGCAGCCGGAGCTGCGGGATGCCTTCTCGTGTGCAGTGCTGTCGGAGCATGGCCCATCCAATTTCCACGCTTGGTGCTCGCTATGGAAACACCTCCTCAAAATAATGCTTTGTGCTTCCCAAGCTCCTTTCATCTGAGGATTTCAAAGCACTTTGCAGACATCAAATGCACCTTCCCACCCACTCTGCAGCTGGTGAGCACGATGCTCAAGAGAATAATTGCAGCTAAGCAGAGATTGACTTCTTAACAGGGACAAACTTGAACATAGGAAGCTCCATCTAAAGATGAGGAGGAACTTCTTTCCTGTGAGGGTGGCAGAGCTGTGGAACAGGCTGCCCAGAGAGGTGGTGGAGTTTCCTTCTCTGGAGACATTCAAAACCCACCTGGACACATTCCTGTGAAATTTGTTCCAGGTGGACCTGCTCTGGCAGGGGGTTGGTCTAGATGATCTCCTGAGTTCTCTTCTAACCCCTTATCATTCTATGATTCTCCAGTTCTGTTTTCTCCCCTGGTGAGGGAATGGGCTGACTTGAACTACCTCCCATGGCATCTTGAACTCTGCAGGACCTTCTGGTGGGGAAAAGCCTCCCTAGGCCCCCTCTCTCACCTCTCAGAGGTTGAAACTGGATCTTGCCCATGTTTTTTGACTACCATTAATAAGCTGATCCACTTATGAGCCTGGAGAAGTCAGTGCATGGACCTCCAATACCTGGGTGGAGCATAAGCCCAGTTACAGTTGTCATCTCAGGTATCTTCTGAGATAGACACAGCCTAGATTAGCCCAGCTTGTGGCCTGATGTGGCCTTTGCAGCTCAGGCCTGGCTGGCCACGTGTCCCCCCAGTTCCCCTGGGACACATCACAGCCAGCCTGATACTTGCATGCCATGTTCCTAATTCTTCAGAAACTCAGAGGAAAGCAGGGCAAGGAAATACCAAGAAAAAAAAATGAGAGAAAGAAGATGAAAGATGGCATTTCTCTCTCGAGGCAATGCAAGAAATAAAGCAGAGTCCTCCTCCTTCCCCTTCATCCCCCCCTTTCTTTCTTTTTTTTTTTTTTTAATTAACATATTTGTTTCCTTTCTTGGCCTAGAAGATGGGTTTGTGCCCAAAAGAATATAATATAGTCCTTCATTTCTGGCTGACAGCTTCTGAAGAGTGCAGAGGAGCTCTTCCTTTCAGCTCCAGCACGTTGATAACAGATTCCTGACCGGTACCAAAGCCCAGGCTGAGGCAGGGCTCCTGCACTCCAATCCCAAGCATTTTCCCAGTCTGCTTCAGGGAGTTTAACTGGAAAATAAGGCTGGGACAAAGGCAGTGGCAGCTTTAGCGGTGGGCATTTAGGAGGAGGAGATTTATCCAGCTCTTAAAACAAACAGATTGGGAGTTATTTCTAAAAAAAGGGATGGTACTCTGCCTGCGTTTCTCAAATTTGCCCAAGAGTGATGGCAAAGAGTCCGTCCCCACCAGCTGGACCAGGAAATCTTGGGTGATTTTACCATTAAACCAAGGCTCCAGTCTGAGGTGAAGCCACAACATCTGTCTGTCTCCAAGTAAGACAGGACTCATCCTACCTGCCCATTATTCTCCCCAGCAAACACAGCTCTGAGGATGACCGTGCTTGTTCCTCCTGCTCAAGCTCACTGCCCAAGCCTCACCTCATCTGTGTCGGTATTTCTTCAGAAGTGATGCCGTACGACAAGAAGTGATTTAGGAAACTAGGAAGGAATGGGGGAAAAATTAATGGGGTCTTGGGGAGACACCAGTTGGAGCTGGTGCAGATACTGAAGTGCCACTTTGATTCCTTGACCACAAATTTAGCAGCTAATTGTTAGAGCCTCTCTTTGTTTGGAGGATGGAAATAACGCATGAGCCCTTGTAAGCCTTTTGCTTTGGGTTGCTAGAAAAAAGACACCCAGGCCCCATCCCAAAGCCAAAACTTAGGAGGAACCCAGTATTGTGGCTCTTACATTTCTCTTACATTTCCTCTGGGGACAATGTACCTCATGCCAAGTGAAACTGCACTGAAACCTCTGAAATCACCATCCATTTCCTGAAACAGCCTCTGCTCTGGGTTGAGCCAACTGGCTACATCTATATTCCCTGGCAGCCAACTCAGAAGTTTGGGACTAAATATATCGCAGCCCTGCAGCCTCCTTCCAGAGAAGGGAGGCAAAAAATAAATAAGATGAAATGAATGAAGGGTCTGAGCATTCCCAGAAGTCATTGCTTCTCACGTTATGAAATATAGATGACATTTATGAGTCTAATACCAATATTGATGTTTGCAGAGACGTTTGTTCAGTGCTTGAAGTAAATACCTTCCCGATCGATATAAATAAATGCAGCTTAGTTTTTGTTGTGTGTAGGTTTTATATTTGGAGAAGTATTGGAAATGCCTTTTCTTTTTTTTATTTCTTGCCTCCTTAAAAAGTTTAAGGTATTGAATAGTGAACGGACCGTGGGAGGGGCAGATGACGGATGAGACAAAGACAGGAACCATTATTTGCCAAGATTTTATTGAGCATCCTGTAATTTTTTTTCTTGCCGTCTCCCCCACCCCCATTACTTCCATAGATCAATACAGTTAAGGTCATAATAGGGAAAATACAGGTTGAGTCTTGAGTATTATTTGACTAGTTCCAGTGTAGAAAAAATACAATATGAGATTCCCTGAGCAAAGCTGGAAAAAAATCTGTCGTCTTCTTGTTGCACAAAGAAGTGGTCCCGTTCCTACACGCCCACTCCTTGGGCATTCCTTGACTCAGCTCCCTGAATGGGCAGAAAAATAAAGAAAGGACATAAAGGGGAGGTAGGATGAGTCCTGTCTTGTTTGGAGACAGAGAGGTGTTGTGGTAAAATCAACAGTGATGCTGCCAATTCCTCACGCAGATCTGATCTCCAAAGCAATCTCTGGGATGTCTGGTGAAGGTTGAGGACAATTGTTTGGGAAAGTCAAGAATGTTGTATTAATATTCGGTATTTGTACGGGCTCAAACTGTGAAATTCTGCAAAGTTCAAATTTTGAGATGCGAGATGCAGCTGCTCCTTGGGTGGAATTACCGAGCCTGGGAATATTGCTCGAGGGAGACCAAGTGGGATTTTGGGCAGAACAGGGAAATAAAACTCTGCTTTCTCCCATAAGCCGGCCACACAGCTTTCCCCAGGTGCTGGCAAGGGAGACAGAGCCTCATTTTTCAAACCCTACCCTGAAAGAGCCCTTAAAATAAAACTGGACTTTCTTGCTAAATCAGCAAAAAAGCTGAGCCTGTTTCTGCTGACTTGGAGACCAGTTATTCAAGAGGTGTGGTTCATGTTTAGATTGCTAAGGTCTTTTCTTCGCTTTAGTTTTAAGCTTGAATTTAACTTGTCCTAATAGGAGAGGACGAGCGGAGCGTCTCGGTGCAGCTCAGCTCAGTCTGAGTCAGTACATTCATCATCTGAAGCTGTCACACGGGGAGACTTCTGTGCCGAGGCATCTTGGAATGAGAAATTGCATGCAGGGTTATTTTATATGCTGTCCTTGTTTGCCAGAAAGCTGCTTTTACATGACCGGCATATTTGTATTAAAGATAATAAGAGGTCATCAGAAACCCGGCAGATTCTTTCTTGGTCTGAGCTTCGTCTTCCATTCGGGACCGACGTCACCTTAAGTAGCACTCCCCGGGTTGGGGGATTTTGAAACAATCACACGGGGACATGGAGAGCATGAGAAAGCAGCAATGTTTGCAGAGTCCATTGTACTTTCTTATTAATTGAAATGTAACGAGTGGGAAAAAATCTATAGTTTTCAGAGCCCGCAGTAGCCAGGGCTTTCCAGGCAGAGAGAAACAGCATATCCTAGCCTTTAGGATTGCAATGTAAAGATTAATCAAATGCATAATCCTTGCTGTTTCCTTTCTATCACAGTTTTAATGTCTGCATATTGTTAGTCTTGTAAAAGGGCTTGACTTTGTGGTGGCAGAAGAAAGAGGCTGCAAAGGACTCTTTGATCATAAAAGTCTCCAAACAGCATATCACTGCTCTGCAACTCCTGGCAGGGGATCCCCAGCACTTTCTTCACTTTTTAGTTTTCTTTTTTTTTTTTTTTTTTTTTTCCTTTTGTAAAGAGAACCAGTTTTCATGTCCGCTGTGATGGCACTCGACTGACATTTAGACACTGGCTGCAGGTGAAGTAGGGCTCAGAGTGGCCACCAGCCATCAGCCCTGCTCGGTCCCTGTCCTCCCCAGCGGGGTCCTCTCCCTTCCACCCCCCCGGTGGCTGCAGCCAAATCCCAGCTCTTTAATACTGGAGAGGGGACAGCAGAGGACTACAAAGATGATGAGGGGCCTGGAGCATCTCCCTTACAAGGAGAGGCTGAGGGACTTGGGGCTTTTTAGTCTGGAGAAGAGAAGGCTGAGGGGGGATCTGATCAACACCTATAAATACTTAAAGGGTGGGTGTCAGGAGGATGGGGACAGCCTTTTTTCAGTGGTGCCCGGGCACAGGACAAGAGGGAATGGGCACAAACTGGAACATAAGAAGTTCCATCTAAACATGAGGAGGAACTTTCCTGTGAGGGTGGCAGTGCCCTGGAAGAGGCTGCCCAGAAAGATGGAGTCTCTGGGCATGTCTGGAGACATTCAAAACCATTAATGTCTCCTTCTCTGGAGACATTCCAACCCACCTGGACACGTTCCTGTGGGCCCTGCTGTGGGTGGCCCTGCTCTGGCAGGGGGTTGGGCTGGGTGATCTCCAGAGGTCCCTTCCAACACCATATCGTTCTGTGATTCATTCTGTGATGCTGGGATTTCAACGGCATGAGCAGCTCGGGTGTTCCTTCCTGCGAGGAGCTCTGTGGAGCCTTACTGCTGTGAGAGACTCTGACCTATGAGCAGGAGCCAGCTCGTCTGCCGGGGTTACACGTAGAGCCCTTCACTTCGGGCTCGTGCCTCTGGGCAGCTTGCTAAAGTCTGACCCACAGACCTCCCGATAAAACATATTAATTGATTTTTAAAGCCAGCAAGAATCACGGTGATTATTGTCTTGTAGGTTTTCTGCTGGGGCAATCGACTCTGTCTCTCTCTGATGTACTTGTAACATCCTCGTAGCCATAGAAACTAGGGGAATTTATAGGCACCACACGGTTTCTTTGGCTAAGTCTATATGGGTAAATAACACTGTACCAGGGAACATTTTTGGGGACTGAAACGTGGTCGTCCTCACAGGGACATCGTTAGTCCTGGCATGGCACCCTTCCTGAGCCCTGGGCACCGCTGAGGTTTAGCGCGAGTCAAGCTTCGCTGGCTCTAGGCTGCTTGCGTGAGGGAATTAAGCAGCATCGATTTGTTAATGAGCTCTTTGGAGTGAGGAGGAGACCCAGAGGTCTGTGAGTGGCTGGGGCAGAGGGAGCGCCACGCTGACATCCCACAAAATTCAGTGTCACAGCATGGCCATCTTTTGTCATTTGGCACTGTTGTTGGTGGGACAAGTGGTCATCCTTCTAGAAAGTCGTCTCAATTTTGAGGCTAATAGTCCATTTGTAGAACATACCGCGTACAAATGTCTAGTTTCAAATATCTGAGGCTTTGATTGTTGTGGGCAAGAAATTATTTACTATTTTTGTCTTTTAAGACTCTAAAATTATACTTATCTCTAGAATGAGTTTTGAGTTCAAACCCAAGATGGACTAGAAATACCCCAACTGAACCTGAAACTTTTGAAATCAGGGTTCAGATTTTCCTGTGTATTTCTGGAAAAAGCACCTGCTGCTCTTCTGTTCTTCAATATTCATCAGAAAACCCCGAATTCAAAACATAAATAACTCTTAATTAAAAGGCAAAACTCTACAATGAAAGAAGGGGTAGGAGTGAACATTTTACAAGCAGCTCTGTTCAAAACAAAGAGGTTTTTTAGCTACTTGATAACAAAAAAAGGATGTGAAAAAAAATTAAGGGCTGTAGATATTTTTTATGATCACATAACTCAAGAAGAGCTGATTAAATTCCTCTGAAACACAGAAAACATCTGAGAAATGTCAAACCAACAAAGGTATTTCTGGTGTGACTGTTTTAAGCAACTGACAACAAAGGTTTAGCACATAAACGCTGTCTCAGTGGTGCGATGTATCACCACATTGACAAGGCAGGGGAAATATTAAAAGACACTAACTAGTTAGCTGATTTTTCCATGACTGTCAGTCGTTCGGACGTGTATTTCCCTACCTGAGATGCCAGAAAGAAGTAATTGAACTCGTTGGAATCAGTGGATTTTTAATTTGGGGAATAGGAAAAAAAACTGACAAAAAAAAAAATACTGACATCACCCAGTGGAGGAGAAAGCAGTTTTCTCTTTTCTCCTGCTGCGAATCCCCGTGTGTACACAAGCAATCCAACCCAAGTCAACAGGATTTGTTGTTTGTACAAGAGCTGTGCTCAGCAAACAGGAGGCTCGAGGCTTGCCCGGAGAGAGCAGACACGTCTGCGGCAGACACCGCACGGCTGCTTGCTCTCAGCTCAGCCTGAAGTGCAAAACCCCTCCTGAGACCGCTCTGTGAGAGTGGGACATCTCTCTGAAAGCCACATCTTGGCTTGCTGGCTGGAGGGCACACTTTCGAGCAGCTGATGAGCACAGGAGAATAAAACAGTTGGGCATTTTTGAAAAAAGGAAAAGTTTTCCCATACAAAAATGTTAATTCTTTGACAACACTTTTTTTTTTTTTTTTCTCTCCTTCAAATGCATCTCTTTATGTAGCCACTCACTGGCATCTCTGGATCCAAAATAAAACATCTGAACTAGCGTGGTGGTTAGAAGCTTTGCTTTCCACAGGGCACATACAGGCTCTGCCTATATCGGTACCTTGGAGATTCCTGGAATATTCTCCAGTGCTGAAACGGGTCGTTATGAGGCTGATGTGCCGGGAGACTTCCCAATCCTCGTGTCAGGAAGGCTGAAGGCAAACTGCCCCGTGAGCATCCTCAGGGATGGGGCTGTCCCGGCTGCGGGTCCCTGGGAGAGTGCCAGTGGCCACGGGCCCAAAGCTTGCAAAGCTGCAGATAGTTTGGCAGTCCCTGGAAATATTTGAATTCTGCTAATACAGATGTGAAATCAGGGTCTAAGCAAAAGCAGAGTTTGAATGCACGCTTCTTGCAGTGCAGGTAGAAAGTGCTGATTAGTCGTTTCTTGGTAAGGCGTGGAGGGAAGGGATGCTCTGCTTCTACTTATCGCTGTTTTCTTGCTTTATTTTAATTTTCAAATGTCTTAGAAGTGGTGGTCACATCCTTCCCATGGAAGGACAGGGACCTGTTGGAACGGGTCCAGAGGAGAGCCACGAAGATGATCAGAGGGATGGAGCACCTCCCCTGTGAGAACAGGCTGAGAGAGCTGGGGTTGTTCAGCCTGGAGAAGAGAAGGCTCCGGGGAGACCTTAGAGCAGCCTCCCAATAT
>JAOQGH010000011.1:1828669-1839524 GCA_025769975.1 Gallinago jamesoni | reverse complement strand
TGGAAAGAGATGAAAGCCAAGGAGCTGGCAGAGTTAAAGAGGTAAAAAGATCTCCCCATCCCTGGAGGGGTTCAAGGCCAGATTGGACGGGGCTTGGAGTAACCTGGTCTGGTGGGAGTTGTTCCTGCCCAGGGCAGGGGGTGGCACTGGATGGGCTTAAGGTCCTTTCCAACCCAAACCATTTTATGATTCTATGATTCTGAGATCTTCCATGAGCAGAGCGATGGCAGACTTTGCACTTGTAACTGCAACTGGGAAAAGACATTGCATCTTTCTCTGTAATTTTCTATTTTAGATATTTTAATGAACAGGAAATAGAGAGAAGAAAGCTCCTTTATGGGTATTCAGTGCCTTAGAAATACCTGGAGGTCTTCTCTGTGAGGCATGATGTGCCAGCATTCCCACTCAGATACCTAGAGCTCTTCCACTTGGCCTGAGCTAAAGCATCTCCAGGGCAGTTCTGCTCATGGCTGCCTGATGCCTTCCTCTACCCTAAAAGGCTGAGCCTGTGGCTCTCTGCCCTTCCCCACCACTCTGGGCAGCGTGGGCATTGCTTTACAGAAGAAATGCAAGATTTCTGGGGCCTGACTGCCCTGATGTGTGTTTGAGCCCAGCATCCTATATTCCAGGCCCTGCTCCAGGGACCAGCCACTCTTTCCCTCTCTCATCAGTTAAATTATACAAACCATAGTGGCTGGAAACAAAAGATGCTTTCTCATCAGCTTCAGAAGTGACAATATATTTCACCTAATAAGTGACATTTGACTTTTCCTAATTGAAATCATTTTGATACTCTGTTCCACAAAGGAAAATAGAACACTGCAATTCCAATTCCCCTTCCCACCATTTGGGACAAAAAACCAATACTGAAATATCTAAATTCATCCCTAGGCGGAAATCCATGAGTGCTTAACTCTATTATTAAGAAAGTTTTTGGGTTTATATTTCCCATCCATCAAGTGGAGAGCAGAGCATGGTCTATGAGTGACTCTGACGCCGCTGCAGAGGGACAAACCAGCAATTATTGTGACAAGCACAAGATTAAATCTCTGAGAACAGCAGCACGTGAGAAGTACAAGTATCTAAAATGTTCACTTCAAAGATACTGCCGCAGTAAGAAGTACCCTCAACGTCTACGTGCAGTCTGGCAATCTCTGCTCATCAAAAAGTTACTTGCATTTTAGATACCCATTAATCAAGAGTTTGTGATGAGGTTGTTTGAGAAATCATAGAGTCATAGGACCCTATGGCAGTGTAAAACTGAGGCACAGCCCAAACCAGCCGAGGAACTGGCTTCTTGCAAAAAGTCCGGACTGCTCTGGAGACAGGAAAGGTCAGGAGGAATGTATGAGGAGAAATCGTCACTTTATGCAGGTTCTCCAGCTAATGGCAAAGAAATAATGGGCTGCACTTGCGTGTGTACCTGGGTATCCTAGGAGAGCAAGACCTTAACCCATCCAGGGCTTTCCGTCTTTTCTCTCTGCAGCCACAACTGCTTCCCTAAAGGAGCTCCATCCTGGGCACTGACTGAGACAAACCCATTGCAAAACCATTCATATCCAGTTGTACAATAACAATAACAGACATGCACAGGGCAGCAACAAGGAAGTTGTCCTGATGACTCCATGCAGATAGCTCCTAATTTCTGGATCTTGGAGGTGCATCTACTGCATTTTAATTGCTGAATGCTCTCACGGTGTTAGGAGACATGAGTGGTTGGATGGACATCACTTTGATGTGTTGAGGGGAGCGTTGGGTTAGCACAAAGCAGTTTAAGGTGTTTTACACCACGGCTACACAAACAGGTATCCCAACATGTTGAGGATGCTGGTGTCCTGGAGTGAGTAGATAAATGAGTGGCTTGAGCAGGAATGGGAATGGGAATGGGAATAAGCAGCAGCTCTCTGACCTGGCTTCATTCCCACAGCCACATGTATCCCAAAGCTGCAGTTTCCCCCTGCCTTCAGACTGTTGAATTTGGTGTGTCCAAAATTACATTCCTAGCTGGATCTCTGCATTCAAAATGAACAGAGCACAGTCATGGGGCTAAAAATGCTTCTCATGGCCCTGCTAGTCATTGACACGTAGGTGAGAAGCACTGCTGCAAAGTGGCTTATAGTCGTTCTTCTGCAAATCATTTGTGCTAAAAGACCGCTGATGTCTTCAGTGATCATGACCCCAGCTGTGGCTTTGTAGGTGATGAAGGTCTAGGGGATGGGAGGACCAGAAGGACGGGCAAATTTAGCTGGGAATTCACAGCAATCAGTGGAAGTGTTCATTCCCATCATCTTCTACACAACCAACATTAAGAAAATTACTGCTAATTTCCAGCTGCTGGCTAACAGTTATGAATTCTGCGGAGACTTTATATTGCCAGGGCTTGGGCAGGCAGTTGATGACAAATGAAGAGGCTGATGAGCCCTGGTGAGGCTCAGACTAAGCTGTCTGAAAACAAAGAGGCGACATGAAGCGCAGCTGGCTGGGGATGCACCATGACCATCCAAACGGTGCCAACAGCCCAACAGCTCACCCTGAACCCGGGGGGATGAGGGATGCGAAGCTTAAGGAGAGAGAAGGACTGGGTGTGTCAAAACACTCAAAACACAAGGCCAAAACAGTTTCATTTCACATAAAAAACGTGAAAAAAAAACACCAGGAATAATATCCACATTTAGAGAAATTGTAAAACCCCACAATTTCAAGAAAATACCTCTTTTGAAGACAGTTTCATAGCATTGATCTGAACAGTTTGTTCTTAGAAAATCTAAATTTCCTGCTGATGTTAATATTTATTGTTAATCATATTCTTTTACCGGTATGTATTTGTAAAATGGCATAGCAAAATAAGAGTATTCCAAAATGAGAAATTGAAATGTTCCATTATGATACTGTCATAATGTTTCGACATCATCAAAATGCTTTGCCTTCCCTTTTAAAAAACCCCAACATGTAGTATATAATGATACCTTTCCCCAGAGCATTTCAGTGAAATACAGTTTTCAACATATAAACACTCAGCCTGCGTTTTTCTTACCCTAGTTCTAGTATTTAGTGAGTTCTGGGGATGAATTAATCACAAACACTAAGGAGGTGACATCTCCACCCCAATGTCATCAGACACAGAGTGGTTTTGTCACATGGAGGGGTATCAGCCACACAACCCCACACTCCAGAGCATAACTGCATCCAGCCTGGGCTCCCAGAGATGGTCTTGGCTCTATGGCCTGGAGGAATGTGGGTGTCCAAAGGCTGGGAAAGCGTTTCTAGAACAGATCATTCGATTTTTTTTTGCAGAAAAGTAATTGTTTTCAGAGCTTTCAAGCATCCAGAGACTTCAGTGACAGCATTTGCATGCTCTCAACTTGGAATAATCAAGCTGTAAAATCCCAGGTGGGACCCTGTAGTGTTGCAGCGAGCTGGGAGCCTTCCATCCAGCAGAAAAAGCTCCCAGACTCCCAGGAGGGTTGGGCAGGAGCCTGGGGGCTTGAAAAGATTGAAATCAGATGGGAAAATAGAACTTGTTGACATATAGGGGAGTGCAGGTGGGTGTTTCAGGTCTTTTCCACCTCTAACTTTTAGATTTTTATGATCTGGCAAAACTTTGCACCCAGGTTTGTCCACACTGGACAGTTAGTGGGAGCTGGAGCCCTGAGCTGTAGCTCTTTGCTGTCAGATGTGTCCGCACATCTCTTCTGCTTCCGTGTGATGGGATGTTCCAGGGTCCTTTCCTGACGGCATCAACTGAGAGAAACACTTTCAGAAAGACCTTCAGAAAGACCTTCATGGGAAAGACCTTCCGGTGACCTCACTCCAGAATAGGTGGCTTCTCTCCTTGGGTTTCTTTCCACATCCCTAAGCTTATAGACAGACACAAGTTCAAAATAAAACAGTCTAGTACTGGAGGGCTGTGAATAATTGGAATTGGCAGAGAGAGAAGGGGAATGGTAAAACATATGTAGAAACATGAGTGAAGACCTCAGTGTAGGCACATTGGAGAGCCAGCTTGAGGACACGGTGATGAAGTGTCTTTCACAAGGAGTCTGCTCCGGCAAAACTTAAATCAAGCAGTTCTGAAGTTCATGCTGAGAGACCCCGAGCTTCATTTGTCAGGAAATTTAACACTTCCAAGGGCGTTTGACTTGAAAAATGGGAGCACTTATTGTGATTCAAGCCTGGTGTGACATGGAGGCTGTTTTTTTTCCCTGTATGTCTGAGGCTTTTCAAGCTTTGGAGAAAGCAAAACTTCTACTTTAGAAGCTTTTCCCCATTCCCAGAATTTGGGATGGATTATTTTGCAGATGAAGTGATTAGTTACCTGCAGAGTTTTCCAAAAAAAAAAGGACACGGTTTCTTTTTCTAAAATTGTTGCAGGTGAAATTAAACAAGTGATTGTTTATTTCTCTCCGTGACTTACCCTAAAGATCATTTACAGCTTCTTTTTCAGTATGCAGATGGACAAGGCCTCTAGTTAATCTTTAGCTGAGCTATTGACACAAGGAATGGTGCCATTAAATAAGAATTAAGAATGTGCTCCCTACCTTTGAGGGAGTTTGTGATAGATTTCCTCATTTTATAATCTCATTCACTGCAATGTTCTCTCTTCAATCCTTTTCCCTGCATCTCAATTGAGATTTTGATGACTCATAAAATTAATCCTCTCTTAGCAGCAAATCTCTTATTTTCCAAGCTTTAATGTGAGGAGCTGTGTTTGCTGGTGCCACGTGCCCGTGTTCTGCTTAGTTGCGGGTGCTCCTCAAGCAGGGACCAAGCTCCACCAGCCCCTAGAGCTCACCCAAAGACTTGCTTTCCATGTGGGTAGAGACCATCCTCCATGTACTTTGAGCTGCATGGCAGAACATTGATTCCTTATGGAAGTATAATTTGTTGGGGGAAGAAAGCAGGAATGGGATCACTGCCATCAGGGGGATCACTGCAAGATCTTAAGCTGGTCCTTCGCATCTCTTGTCATCTGGCTTCCAGAGAGACAAGTGGGAAGATGCTTCTTGGCTATGAGTCTCCACCTGTGGTGGAGAAATAAGTCATAAAAATGAATGGAAATGGAGAAAAGCAACACCTATTTGTAGATTTTGCCTTTTCAAAAGAATATTTCTCTGGGGAAAAAAAAAAATTCTTCAGATGAAGTAATGACGGAACAGACTCTTTAAAGCCCACCCTGAACGTCAGATGAAAAACATGAGGCAAGGCAGACATCTGCAGCTAAAATGCCCCACGTTTTTAATAAGAGCTGAAAAGCTCTGCAGAAAGGGATGGCTCCCTCACCCCCAGCAGGAGAGAGGCAGCTGAGGCCCCTGCGCCGTGCTGACACCCATTGCACCCAGGAAGGAGGATTAGTGTCCAAATCCAAATTTGCTATTAAATTAAAAAAAAAAAAAAAAAAAAGTTGATTTTAATAATTCCTCTCCATGAAACTCAATGACAGTTACATCTGGCAAACCTTCAGGAATAACTCCGAGAATGCCGTTTTTATGTCCCATGCATCTCTCCGAAGCAATTTCTAAGGAGGTTACTTTGGCGTTTTATTTAAGGCAGCACCAGCTTCTCCAGCCCGAAGCAGCCTCAACATGAAAGCGCCTTCCTGACCTTTTGCAAACGAGCAGGAGAGGAGGGAGAAGCGCATTCTCATTAAAAATAATATATCATTTTTGAAAGCGGTAATTAGACAAGTTAGCTCGTGTTGATCGTTCAGAGACGGGAGCGTTGTTGCTGGGGGGGGATGGTTATTGCCTCATGCTGGGGACGGACTCGCTTGGCAGGTTTTGTTGTTTGCTCTAAATCAGTTCACAATTTCCAAAGGAGCCTTTTCAAGTGTTGTGCGAGCGAAAGCTTTTATAACGTTACTCATTAGAGAGATGGGTGCATAACAAAAAGAGTTTTGCTTTAGATACAGGCACATCCACAAAATTGATTTAACTAGGATTTAATTAGGATTTATTTCGGCAAAGTTCTGGAGCCAAGTAACAAGTAACAAGTATTTATTTTTAAACTTGTTTTCTTCCTTTAATTAATTGTCTTCCATCCTTCTATAAAACATTCATTGTTTTATTGGGCATATTTGTTCTAGGGAGACCCTGGAGACTGATTATCTTTTTATCACCAGTTTAGTATCTTGAGTTACTTTGTTTCCTTCCGTGGAGTTACCTTTGATCTGAGTAAGTGAGATCAGAATTAGGTTCCTTTGTGATGAAAAGCTGTGTGCGGGAGGCAGAGATTCCTGCAAGCCCCCGAATGCCAATGGAGAGGAGGAGCAGGCTCCGAGGCAGCAGAAAAATTGCTTTTAGAAGGACACATGTCCTGTGCCAAGGTCAGAATCATCGAATCATAGAGTGGTTTGGGTTGGAAGGGACCTTAAAGATCATCAAGTTCCAACCCCCTACCCTGGGCAGGGACACCTCCCACCACACCAGGTTGCTCCAAGCCCCCTCCAGCCTGCCCTTGAACCCCTCCAGCGATGGGGCAGCCACAGCTTCTCCGGGCAACCTGGGCCAGTGCCTCTCCACCCTCACTGTATTGAATTTCTTTCTAATATCTAATCTAAATCTTCCCTCTTCCAATTTAAAACCATTGCCCCTTGTCCTGTGACTGCACTTGTAAAGAGTCCCTCCCCAGCTCTCCTGTAGCCCCTTCAGATATTGATAGGCTGTTATAAGGTCTCCCCGGAGCCTTCTCCTCTCCAGGCTGAACAACCACAGCTCTCTCAGCCTGTCCTTGTAGGTGAGAAATACTGTTCCACACGTTCTTCCATGCCCAACAAGAACAGGTTTTCCAAACCTCCCCATCCTGACCTGCCCCATCGCTCTTCCTCCTTGATAGACCAGTTTTCCAAGCCTTATCCCAGAAACCTGCTCTGATGCCACTGTCCCAGACTATTTTTTTTTCAGCTAAAATTTCTTTCTCACTCTAACAAAGCTCTCCTTACGTAGTGCCCAGTATGGCTTACACTGTGGTGTTCTCCCCCAGCAATTCTCCAGCCTCAGGAACATCTCCTTGCTGTGTCCCTCCTTAAGGAACAGTCACCCAGTGGGATACAAGCCATCCATTTCGTTAATGGCCTGAGCTGGTTGGGAAAACCCCTTCTAATTAGCACCTTGTTCACTTGTAAACCACTTCCTTCAAAATACATCTCTCCCAAACAGTGGGATTTCATACGTCTGGCTTTTGCTCTTCCACTAGAAGTTTTGTTACAAAGCACTGAGTGGAGTTTGTGGCTGGAAGAATTCCCAGGATAAATCTCTGCCGCACCTGTGCCTGAAATAATAGAAGAAATTAGACCTGGGGATGCTGCTCATCCGTCCTGGTACAGTGTTCCTCTGTGGCTTTGACTCTGAGAAATAGGACTACCACCTCTTCTCCTGCTAAATTAGATTATCTCTTATTTCATAATGCTCCTGAAACACGTACTTTCAGTGTAGGTAACAAAGACACAGTAGCCAAAGTCTAGAGGCAGTAATATTTCATCGACTAGCCCAAAATAGTAAAGCATATGCAAGGGAGAAAAAGCTCTAAATAAACAAAACCGCAATCTGCTCTTATAAAAATATATTTGAAGAGTATGTGCATAACAGACTGGGTTCCCCTCAGGGCGTTTCCAACATTTCTGAGGGTTCGAATGGGTAACAGCTCTGAAATGTTACATATTCTCAGCCCTAAAAAGCTCCCAGCCGTAGTAATTACTAACTCTTTTCTTTAAGTAGGGCTATATTGGCACCGGATTATATTTTACATTATTTTAAAATGACAGTAGCACAATGACAGTTTCAGCTGTTTATTTTTGGCAGAGAGAAGGTTTTCAAGGAGGTTATAGGAGAGGTGATGCTGGTGCTGATGGTGCCGGGGCCGTGAGGGGTGGAAGGTAAACTCATCTCTGCATAAAACCAAATGGGTTGGGCGATCCTTTGTCTTTCAGGTTTCCATGATGTCGAGCCAGGGCAACAGAAATTATTAGAATTAACCTCCAGAAGATGCCTGGGGTAATACTGTTTGCAGTATCAGTGAGGCTCCACCTTTGCGGTCCTAGAAACCACAATAAGTGTTGATTAATTGAAAAAAAAAATAAATCAGAGAAATGGAGTCAGATGCTTAAGGGACACGTTCAGTTATGACTAAATTACAGTACTAATTTTTTAATAAGTATGCAAAGTACGCACACTGCAAGGAGGGAATGGAAAGCTAATTCAAGGAGCTCTAACTGGGGATAATGCAATAACGCTAAGAAAGGGAGCGTCTTCACCGAATACCAGGGAGAATTGCATGACAGCCAACTGTATTTCCATAAATTAATTTCTCACAGGAAAATGCAAAAACCCCATTACTGAGGTGCTGAGAAGGAGCCTGTACCAAGAGAGCTGCAATGTGTTGGACACACATCTGTGTCCCAGCGACAGGGACCGGTGCTCTGTCACGGGCTCCCCACAGGGGATTGGGACAATATTACCTTCAGAAGGAAATGCAGATTCACCAAATGCAGAACTTTTGACTTTCTCTTTCCTTTCAACTGGGAACATGTTGGGTTTGCTATAAAATATCCTCAAGTCCTGCATGAGGTTTGGAGAGAAAATCTCCACCCAGAAAATTTCCCTGTGGTTAGGGTTTGCTTTGGGAATACCATGGTTCAACCCGCCATGTGATCACATTCGGAATCACACTCTAAATTCAGGGTTTGCAGATAATGCCACCAATCTTAAAATCTTCCTTTTTCCCCTTAAACCAAAGCCCATGATGTCTGGGCGTCATCCTTTTCTTTTGAGGAAGCTCGCTCAGCTCTTGGCTCTTTCAAGCCGTTAAAGCTGATGCTGAGGGAATTTTATCATCTGAATAAACAAAATTCTTAATATAGCAGAGTGTGTGCTGTGCTGGGGACTTGTGTCCTCTTAGAAAACGATGATTAATGCAATCAGAGCCTCCTCCCATTAGGATCTCTCAGAGAAGTGTTCCCGTGTGCTGAGCATCCCTGGATGGGGACCAGGCTGAGGACCCTGCAGGCGCGGGCTCTGCCCTGTCCCCGTGAGCCCCGTCGCTGGGTGTCTGACCCCCACGTACCTTTCACACCTCTCAGCCTTCTCTTTGCCAAGAAGGGGTGGCAAGACACCGACAGAATTTGCAGAGTTACAGGCAGCAGCGGGCAGGAGCAAAAGCCACGGGGAGGATGCCAGGAAGCGCTGGCTCTGAGGCAGGAATGAGATGTTGGAAGGTTTCAGCCACAGCCCCCTGCCATGGTGTGACCTTGGCTGGAGGCATTTTGTGTTGCAGTTATACACTATCTCTGCGTGACTCCTCTCGGCATCACAATATGATGTGCAAACAGTAGGAAAAGGAAAAGAAAATACCTTCCGGCACAAAATCCTCTAATTTTCCAATGAAACATTTAATATGTTGAAAAATGTCTTTATTTCTAATGTCTGCATTTATCCTGACCATCCAAAGGAGCCTGTTTCCAAAGGGACTGTTGGCTGTCAGTGACGGTCAGCCTCCACCCTGTAGATGAGGGCTGGGATCACACACCAGTTCCACAGTGTGGAAAGCACCATCCATGGTGCCACCAGGGAGCTGTGCCCAGCTCAGCCAGACACCGGCAGACCAACAGCCCCCCGGACCTTGGGGCAGAGAAATCTTTCTGGGGAGACTTTATAGCAGCCTTCCAATACCTAAAGGGGGTCTACAGGAGAGATGAGGAGGGTCATGGTCGGGGAAGGAAGCCATAGGATGAGGGGGAAGGACTTGACACTGAAAGAAGGGAGATGGAGCTGAGATGTGGGGAAGAAGTTCTTTGGTGTGAGGGTGGTGAGAGCCTGGCCCAGGTTGCCCAGAGAAGCTGTGGCTGCCCCATCCCTGGAGGGGTTGAAGACCAGGTTGGAGGGTTCTTGGAGCAACCTGGTGTGGTGGGAGGTATCCCTGCTCAGGGCAGGGGGTGACACTGGATGGGCTTGAAGGTCCCTTCCAACCCAAACCATTCTGTGTTTCTATGATTCTATGGAATCACAGTGATGGACTCCAGCTACACACCAGAGCTCTAGGCTTTCTCAAGTACCCTCCATGGCTATATTAAAGGGAGGAGAGAAATGGCCGTTATTAGCAAAGAGGGCAAAACAAGAAGAGAAAGTGCCTAAAGAACAGGGAAGGCAGCAGTGCAGCCAGCAAGCACCCCTGGGCTCTCTCCCCAGGTCCTTCTTGCTTTCCCAGGCATTTTATTTCCAGTCCATTTTCTTAGAGGAAGAAGACACGGGTTACATTAAAAATTGCACTAAAGAAGATATCTATTTCCATACCCTCTTCTGATTTTGTAAGCTGAAGCTCCTGTCAAGTAAAAAGTGATTGAATATAAAGAAATCATTTTTCCATGGCAAAGATTTGATTCCTTTTCCTATTCCCCTGCTGCTTAGTGCAGCAGAAAGCTGCTTTCAGCATTAGCATGCTTTGAACACTCCTGGAAGCCTGGATGAGGAGATGGGTCAGGAAGGGAACATCAGTAATACCTGGTGGAAATTACAAGAATTTTAGCCTGATTTTTCCTCCTCAAGATTATTACAAGGTGTTGACTCATTGAGGAACTTTGAGGAAGTGGTGAGGTAATCTAGGGCTGAGCTTTTACAAACTCGCCCCAGGCTCTGTTGTTAGAGGTCAGAAAGGTCCTGGGACCAGCAGGAACAAAAAGGCACAATGTTGTAGTGCCTTTTGCTGGGACCTTTCCAGCTCCAGCAAGAACACCAGTAATGGCATAAATCATAGAGTCATAGAATGGCTTGGGTTGCAAGGGGTCTTACAGCTCATCCAGTGCCACCCCCTGCCCTGGGCAGGGACACCTCCCACCACACCAGCTTGCTCCAAGCCCCCTCCAACC
>JAOQGH010000011.1:1695078-1705732 GCA_025769975.1 Gallinago jamesoni | reverse complement strand
TGTGGTGGGAGGTGTCCCTGCCCAGGGCAGGGGGTGGCACTGGGTCGTCTTTAAGGTTCCTTCCAACTCGAACCATTCTATGATTGTGATTCTCTTAAAAGCATCACTGCCTCAGCCAGCTCTGAAGGAGCAAATAATCTGCTTTTTCTGAGATATGAAGCAAATAAAATGTGTCTTTCCTGAGGTATACAGGACTTAGTGAAAGACATCGAGGAGCTCCCATTTCCAGGCATGGTGTAGCAGCACTCTATGAGGGTTTCCTGCAGCTCTTGGTGGCCACTTCTTACCTCGCCTCATCGCGTCATCAGGCAGCATCCCCAAATTTTCATCGTCCTTTTAGTTACACCTCTCTCCTTGCTTGTTTACAAGACAAAATAGTCAACGGTCTGTGTCAAGCTTCTCTGCTGAAGAGCACAGCTGTCTCTGGTCGTACCGCCTCTCGTTGCAGTAATACAAAGCGCTCGAAGGAATCACAGATGGCAAAGAGCATCTCGAGCGTGCTTCTGGATGGCTGGGGAGCAGGTAGAGACTATCTCAGCAGAACAGAAGAGCGGGGTGGGGGGAAGGAAACAGTTGTGGTTAATACTCAGCTTTGATGGAGGTTAAAATGAGGGCAGGAAGGAATCAAAGCTCCTCTCCCATCAGCCTGCGAGCAGTGCATTCCTGCTGCTATGTTTACGAGATCCGTGGTGGCTGGATGTGTGGAGGAAAGATGAAAAGGGACAAAAGAGCTTGAGAGTTGTAAGGTCTTTATCAGCTCTGCTGTGCCCGTGCTGCAATGACACAGTGGTGGCACCTGCTGCCACGTGAGGTCTTCTGCTGCACAGACCTAGCCACGTCAGCGCTGGGCTTCACTTGAGGTGGTTGAAATGGGGAGGGAGTCAACACTGTCTGGTTTAGAGAGGAGGAAAGAGGCTGGTAAGGAGGAATGGCTGCCCCATCACTGGAGGGGTTCAACACCAGGCTGGATGGGGCTTTAAGCTACCTGGTCTGGTGGGAGGTGTCCCTGACCATGGTGGGGGGTTGGAACTGGATGATCTTCAAGGTCCTTTCCAACCCAAACCATTCTAGGATTCTATGATTCTAAGTCTTCAGGTCTGGGAAAGACTAAGCTGGGGAGAAAGGGAGTGACAAGCCTTTGTAGGTAGGTGAAGGACGAATGGACTTGGGTGGTGGGAAGGACAATGTATGAAGCTCTGGAAAGATGTCTTCTCCTCTTGTTGTCCCTTGTGCCCATAATAGAGTGAGGGAAACCAATCTTCACTGGAGGCTTTAGGGACAGGTTAGATGATGGTCTGTTGGAAGAGGCTGGAACTGCCGTGGTACAGCACCAAGGCAGGAGTTTGGGTTTGATGGTCTCACCAGGGCTCTTCCAGCCCTGGCTGTCAAGACAGGTCACTCAGTGCCCATGGGGACAGGGTCTGTCCCTACCTGCCCTGAGAGTGATGTCAGGTTACTGGTGACCTGCGCTGCTGGCATGTTGGCATCTTGTGTTTCTTCAAGACATGTTTCTGGTGCTTTGAATGCTGCTTTCATTTTCTGGCGAGGTGAGATATGCCAGCTCACGACTGCTGACAGGGATGGATGACTTGTCTTCTCAGTGACAACAGAGAGAGATCTCAAAGCCATGTAGCAATAAAAAATGAGCTGTTTTAGAGCTGCATGGTGTGCAGTCACCACTACCTGGGAAGAGACACAAGAATTTGGGGGCTATCTTGGTGACATGGGGCCACCACGTATCTATTCTTTGGTACCAACCACCCTGAGAAACTGGGGAGCTTTGGGAAAGAGGATTGCTCCTGTGTTTCATTTATCAATTTTAATATTTTTGTTGTGCTTATTACTTCCACTACTACTACTTAAGAAGAAGCTTATAAAGATTAAGAGAGGGAAATGCCATCTGTGGAGTTTGGCCAACTGACAAATTACACTATAGGATGTCGTTACTCAAATATTTTGGAGAGTGTGAACAGCGGAGAGGGGAAGTGGTGGTTGTTGCCTTCTCTCAGATATAGATGTGCAGAAGGAAAAGTCTCTTTTCTTCCAGTGGCAGGTCAGTGTGAGGAAAGAGAAATAAGTGTCTTTGGAAATGAGGAAAGGAAAGAGGTTTCTGCTCTTAAACAGCCGGGCAGCTGGAGGAGAAGTCATTCTCCTTATGGGGAAAGGCCAAAGATAGTGAAGGATTCATGCGGGAGCCTGGAGAAAAAGGGCTCTGAGCCAACTCTGCTTTTCCTTGTGATCCGGTCACCTTTGGTCCAGAGCAAGAGACCATCAGCTTGCAGGGATGTTGGTTTTGAAAGCTCTGTTTTGGGCCAGAAAGCCATTTTCCAGCAGTTCTGAGCCCTGTGATGCTGTGCACCTGGCACTGGCATTTCAGCCATCCATCATCCTCCCCAGACTAATTTATTTGGTGACACTTCAGCCCCCGCCACAACATCTGAATCCATCCAGGCTGCTGGATTCAAGACCTCTCCCAGGTCCCCATGGGGGAGCAGAAAGTCCCCCCATTTTGCTCACCATGATTCTGGCTGCTTCACTGGTGGCCTCTCCCCAGCACTTCACCCATCTCTTTCTCCACGACATCAGAGGTTTGACTCACACCTAATTCCAGGCTGGGGCTGAAGCAGCTCCATGGTGTAGCCACATCACAAAGCATTTCAGAGCTGATTCTTGGGGGGAACAATGGCAACAAATCCTGTTTTTTTCAGTGATGTCCTGATTGAGATGCATTTCTCACACTCTGAGCTCTTATCTGAGCGTGTTCCCAAGGGAAAAATTGACACATTTTAATGTTAACACAGCAGTTTGTTTTACTCCATCCTAGGAGACAGGAACGATTTGTCTTCAGTGTCTCATCATAATGCCCTTCAGTGCAGATATTTATTTCTATAACAGTAGTAATGGCCTCACAGGGTTGTTTGTATAATGTTGCACAGGTTTCCATAAATACTTCCATAATAAAAACAATAATTAAGCATTATTGCTGCGATACGATTTAGTATTGAACTGGTGAAAGCTGCAAACTCATAGAAGCAAGAGCACCTCCATGTCTGGCTCCTGGCTCTGACCCACACCACTGCAGCCAAGGGTACATGGCTGGACTTTGGACCAAGGCTCTGGGGACTGGATTTGGTTATTTTACTGCCCCGGGGTGGGATGCTGAGACACAGGAGCCAGCATGAGCCCAGGGTGTTGCTGTAAGGATGCTGAGTGGGTCCCATGGGCATGGGGTGAGAATTGAGGTTTCCAGAGACGGAGTCATTCCTTGGGGTTGCAGTTGTGGTCCATAAAACATCACGATGAAGATCTTTGGGGCCAGGTCTTAGGCCCCACTCTTGTGGGGAGATGTAGGAGGCAGTCTTTGCACCTTCTTAACCCAAATAGCTTGTTCCTCCATGGGAGTGAAGGGATGTAGGCTTACTCCCTACATGGGAGTAAGCCCCACAGCTCATAACCTTTGAAAATGCCCTTGAAGGGGCAAGGCTTCTCTTTGATGGACAGATGCCACAACGTGGTATTTAAGCTGGCACTATGCTTTCTGTGTGGCCCTCTATTGTTGGCTCCAGACCTTTTGATTTCCAGATGAAATTTATTCACCATCAGTTTATTGTAGTTCAGATATTATTTTTTTTTTCACAAATATTTTCCTGTCGGTGGAAACGCTCTGCTCCCCTTCTGGTGTTTGCCTTTGGTATATTTATAGAGAGGATTCGTAGCCTTCGTCTCGCCAGACGATACACAACCCGAGCTGTGTTGGACTTCTCCCAAATGCCAGGTTCTGTGCTCCTCTTCCCATCCCAGCAGCTTTGTTATGCTCTTTTCCCTGTCTCCATTGATCAATCTCCAGTGACCAGAACCAATGACAGCGTTTCAGATGAGGTTCCGCTACCAAGACTCTTGTGGAGTCCCCTTGCCCTCAGGCATCACTTCTTTCTGCGTGTTGGCACTTGAGAAGGTGGATTTGGGTGATGAATGGGGTGACCGAGCTCTGAAAGTTGGAGTGGAGCCATCCCACCCGCCCTCACCCATTACAAAAAGGTTTCTCATTTAAATAAGTCAAGAGTCCTCAAAGGATGGGGTGGATAATCTCCTGTCCCTCCCCGTGGGCTGTGGAGGACCACAGTGAACAGCAGAGACTTGATGGCCAACTCCTGAGGTGGCCAAAACACTAGGAGTTGTGTGTCTCCCTGACTTTATCTCTCTTGCAAAATACACCTCATCCCCCCAAAATCCCAGCAGGGTCCAACTATGCCCCATGCTCCATCCCATCCCCGTGTTTCCCCTCCTGCCCTGTCTCTCGTGCTGCCGTTTTCTCCCCGTGCCTTGCAAAAACTCAGAAGCAACCTCTGGTATCAGCAACGCTGTTTTCTGCTTAAATCTCCAGGTTAGTGCCGATTGATTTTTATCTTTTTTTTTTTTCCTTATTTTTTTTCCCCCTCCAGCAAAATTCATCGCGGCACTGCAGGCTGTGCGAGATGTAATTTTCACGGGTTATTTTTATCAGAGGAAAATATTAGACTGCCTGCTGCCGTATGAGATCCGTCTGTGCCCCACCGGCCTCACCGTGGGCAGCGCGCTTACAACACAATGCAAATATTTTTATATATAGCATCCTCCATATGTGGCGTTGGGGGACAGCGGGAGGAGAGAGGGCTGGGGGGGACACCGGGGGCTTTGAGGGGACAAAAGGGAAGGAGATGGAGGTGCTGCAAGGACTGCAGATGGGACATATAGAGAGAAAGAATATCCTTTCCTGGGACAAAAAGGGTTCAGTTTGGGTGCGGGGATGGTGGAAGTGGTGAAGGCACCTGGGAGGGGCTGTGGGTGAGAAGCTGAGATTGGAGGAGCAGAAGGAACCCCAGGGGAACGTCACCTCCCCCGGCCACCAGCTCTCCCTGCTCTGGTAACCCCAATCCTGAAAAATGGCTATAAAATAGGATGTCATAAATAAGCTAACAAATAGGCAATATGAAATTCTTCACTCCCCAGGCCTGCAGACTTTTTAGTGTTTCTTCTATTACGGTCTAAAATCCACTTGGCTGCTAGGGGTAAAAATTGCTAGGTGAGGAGTTTTCTAAGGCAACGCGCAGGAACTGAAACTTCTTGTGGTAATGTGTGGAAAAACCCAAATCTCTCGAAAATAACCTGCATCCCGGTCGTTGAAGCCTTACTGTGGGTGCGAGACCAAGGCTTACACCCTTGTATCCCTGAGTTCGAGCAGGGGCTTGGTGTTTCTTTTCTCTTTTTACCTCTTTTTTTTTTTCTTCCACCGCCAGAAAAATCACCTATTGATTTCAGGTCTGTCTTGGTCCTTACTGGGCAAGAGTTTGGAATCTCAAATGCACGAGCAGAAGCATTTCCCTCAGCGATGTAACTAAAATAGTTGGATTTTTTTGGTGTCCCCCCCTACTCTGGCAGAGCAGTTCTTTCCTGGTTTTTTTTGTAATCATACACAGCATCTGAGGCGCATCCTCCTCCGTTCAATTAAGTGTTTCCTTAGTTGCCAAGTTCACCAAAGCGCTTTGAAATGACATCGTGCGAAACGCTGACGTTTGTAGGCAATGCAAATTAAATAGACCATAACCCCAGCTGCCAGGGCAGTTCAGGCAGGGCAGGGAGTCAAGGTGTCTCAAAATGGTGAAAACCTCTCTGCCACCGCCTGTCTTCCGACCTCCTTGTGCTGACAGTGATTTTATTTAGTTGCACGCCCATGGCAAAGCTTTCCCATCCAGCCCGGCTTTGCCTTCAGAGAGAAATGGTTTTTCTCCGAAAGGATGCGAAAGCCAAGAGGACCGGCTCTGGCAGCTCCTGCCTGTGGGGACTTCTGGACTTCAGCCTCCAGCAATGTGGCCTGGAGAGGGACCAGGAGAAAATAAATAGCTGTAAGAGGTTATTACTCATTGGAGTGGCTGCAGAATGAGAAGAGCGGCCAGGTGGTGGGGAGATACAAGCTTGGCTCGAGAGGGAAGTTTTCTCCTTGAAGGATAAAGGACCAGTGGGAGTAAATCCTGGTTACCTGCTGGTGGTACTGGACCAGTGTGAGCTCTACAGCATCCTCCAGGCTGGAAAATCAAAGAACAGATCCTGTGGAGGAGCTGACTTGGCACAGCTTGGTCTGGTGACCTGCGTGGACCTTGCAGTCCCATGGAGGCTCTCCCTGCAGGTCAGGTTGGTGATGGTGGTGGGATGGTGACCCACCATCTTGGGGTGATGACTCACCCCAGCCTTCTTCTTCTATCCCACTTTAGAACTATCATGCCTTCCCATGGGACCCACATTCCTGGAGAGGTGTCAGGATGCAGAGAGGCTTCCTGAGGGCCATCAGTGCTCAGAGTTGGAAGATCTCCCTGGCACCTCTCGAACCTCTAGTTTTGCAAACCACATCTTCCTGACTACTCTAACAGGGATATGGAGGTGACATCTCCCTCTGGTCAATGCCAAAGGCTGCCTGGACCGCAGGACTCAGCCTCTGGGGGGTCCCAGTCCCCACCGTCCATCCATCCATCCAACCCAAAAGGGGCAGCAGCAGAGCCAAGATCCAGCCTCGGCACTGGGAAATCTGCTTCCATCTGGCTCCTCAACCAGCCAAAATTAGCAGCAGCTCCTCGTTTAATATTTCAAGATGTTCTGGGGGAAGCGGCTGAGCTCCTGGAGGCGGGGGGGGGGGAGGAGGGATGTGCAAGAACCTCTTCTGTGCCTTTAAAACACATCCTTTCTTATTTCTATTGAATTTTTTTGAATCATTTCTGTCCCTGCGGTGACAGCAGCTTGCCGAAGCAGATGGGTGGCCCGGGGGGGGCCGGCACCCCCGGCTCTGGATGCCGGGGATATTTCTCCCCTCCAGAGGGAATATCTCTCCCTTCCTCCCTCCATATTTCTGGCAGCAGCTCTCAGGGTTGGGGGAGATAATGGGGTGGCTCTGACCAGCCCCCAGATTTTTTGGCTATCCTCCCTGATTTTTTGGTCACCTTTCCTTGCCACACTCAATTCCCAAAGGATGCTGAGGTGAGAAGGGAATTTATTTTCCTTCCTTACCAAGAAACGATCGTATACGCGGCGTCACCTGGCAGGAGCATCCCTCCCTGCCCTGGCATAACCCCGCCAGTCAAGCAGGTTACGAGACACTTTTTTCCCCCCCCCACTTTAATGATTAAAGCTTAATCTTAACAGGAGAGAAGGAAGGATCTGAAATATTCATTTGCTGGCTCCTCGCCGTCCAGCAAAACCACTTTAACAGCTCGGGGCTGGGCTTGCTGGAGACCTGCCGGTTTCTCCTGCCCCGTATATTATGTAAGAAGCACTTTAATAATATACGTTGAGACATATGGCCCCTCAGATTTAGTATGCAAATGCAATATGCTTAACTAAAAATAGCGGCTCTGCTTAATGTAGTTTGTTATAACACCTTCTGTTCGGTGAGTAATGAATCACGGCTGCGCTTCACCGAGAGCTCGGGATGGATGGAGCGAGGAGGCAAAACCCTCCACTCCGGGCTGGGGTTTTGGAGCAAAGGACCTCAATCACATCCCATCTCCCACCCCTTCCACCACCGTGGTGGGATAATGAAGTAGGAGATACCCAAATAAATGCTTAATGGGAGATTAAGTAATTAATTGCTGGTAGGAAAGCGTTGGGTCCCAGCAAAGTGTAGCTGTTGCCTCACATCCTGGAGCCTTAGTTTGTGCTTTGGGGTTTATATCGCACGAATATTATCCCAATTCACACTGCAGGAATCACACAGCGGTTAAATCCCAGCAGTGCCAGGTGAAAGCATCACCTCTCAGCCCTCATCCCTTGGGATTCAATGGCAGAGTCTTCGCTGCTGCTTTTCCAGCCTTTGGGCCATGGGAAGAGAGAGAAGGACACGGGGTCCATCTCCTGCCCTTCCCAAATCTGCCTTTCAGCTGCTCTCTCGCAGGCTCTGCAGGCAGAAGGTCCTCTCTGCTCTTCTCCTCCTCTTCCTCTTCTTTTCCTCTTCCTCTTCCAGCAAATCCCATCTTGCTGTTGTTTCTCACCAAAGCGAAGAGAAACAGCAAACAAGAGGTGTCATTTCGTGGTGACAACTGGGTGGCAGCAGCTCTCCCACCCCCTTCGTGGCGCAGGCAAGGCTGGGAAGCAGCCCTCCCCTTCAGATGCAAAGGGATGAAGTTTTTCAAAGTATTCTTTCCTTCAGGAAAAGAAGAAAAAAGGGGAAAAAAACCCACTCTGAAATACTCTGACTGTGTCCCAAGAGATAAAGGGGAAGAATTAATTTACCTCTGTAGCCGATACCACTGCTTCACTTGCCTTTAACACAAACTGGCTATTATTTATTCTGGTTTTGTTCTCCCAGAATAAATCTTTAACCTCACACACAAAGTACCTGGTGACTTACTGCAGTGGAACTTGTCACATGATGCTTCTGTGGTGCTCCTCAGCTGCTCTCCATCACCATGAAAGCCTCCAGTAGCCTTGAGACCGTCATTGAAGTGCTGGAGCCACGTCTGCTGAGGTTGTCCAGCTGCTTGGTGATATTTGAGGGGGGTGGGGGGTGGATCATTTCCCACCTCTGTGAGAGAGGAGCAGTTGGCCCCCCAGAAAGTGATCCTTTTTTGCCTCATTTCATCCCAACGTTGATTTTTCGAAGGGACCAGGGAACGTGAAGTCCCCATTGCGGGTTGTCAGCAGCGCTTTGAAGCATGAGGGTTGATTTTGTAGCCATGGGGAAGGGTTTGCAGAGAGAGAAACTGGTTACCTGGATCGATTCCTCAGCTTTGAAAAAAGGCAACGCCTGAATTTCCCGTTGGGGCTGGGTTGTGCTTATCTGATCCTCTCGTAGCTGCTGATGGAGATTAAGGAGCTGCTTTGGCTCTGTGGAGGGAAGTTGCAACACCTTGGACGTGACTCATCCTGCTTGTAGACATCTCCCTGGGATGGGATGAATCACTCTCGCTCCTTCGGTGAAAGGAGAAGCTTGAAAATAGATTTCAGTGTCCAGAGCTGAGCTTGTCTTGGTGTTCTCAGCATCAGTGAGTCCTCCAGCAGCACCTGGGAACCTGGGGGGTATCCCTGCAGCATCCATGAGACCCCATCATGGACCATGGGGAGGAGAACATACTGGAGAGAAAGGACAGCATCCCTTGGTGTACTTAAAAGGTTGCAAAGGAGAACAGCCTTGGAGGTGATGTCCTGCCTTTTGGGCTCCCAGCAGAAGGGGGACAAGGTTGAGAGGCTGTCCTTAAAGGCCTGAGTGGTCTCCATCCAGGAGACTGTAGGGCTGTAACCTGGAGATTATAGGATTTCCCATCCTATCACCCCCACCCTAAATGCAATATACACCTCCTGGAAAGCAGTTAGTGAGGTTTTCCCCTCTTCTACTCCTGGGCTCTTCTTCAGCCCTTTTGGGGGCATTTTTGTCTTCTCCACCATCAACCTATCCCCATTCCCTTGGGCCACCACTGGCCCTACCCCACGCTCAGGAGCAGCTGGACCCCTCCAAAGCTTGGCCAGATGGACGAGACCACGACAGGCTCCCCGCTCCCTTGGCCACCCTGGCAGAGTGGCTTCTGTACGCTTAATTTATCTCTCTTCAAGGCAGGTGAGCAGCCAGGCTGGGCTCACACAGCAGCCCCCGCTGGGACCCCCCCCTCCTGCCGCATCCCAGCGGGATGCCTCGTGTCTTCCCCAGCAGCTGCCAGCGCCGGTGGGCTGACATCTCATTTTCATCCACGGGGAAAATCCTGGCCCCTGCTTGTTCCCAAAACAGCAGGCGAAGCCCAGCCAGCAATAACAAAACGCACAGGACACATTTCGAGCAGGTGGGGTTTTTTTTCAGCGGGGGGAGTTGTGCCGGCTCCGTCGCCCGTCGAACGGATGCTCTCAAACCTCCCCGAGCCCTCTCACCAGTACTCTTATTCTGGCTTCGCTTAATCCTGTTACCAAGCAACTTTAAGTGAACTTCAAAACATGACGTTTCCCTAGGCATGAGAGGGCGCACAGGGGAGCAGAACTGGTTTCGCTGGCATTAAACTGGTTTCTTCATCATTCACATAATTTCATTTTTCACGGGAGGCTTGCTGGTCCCGCTTTCTTATAGTAACGTTTCCATGGCGATTCGGGGTGGGTTTTTTTTCATCTATAAATTTTTTGTCTCTGAAGAACGTGGATGGTAGGCATTTGTTGAAGATCTCTGCCCAGATAAACCCTTGTTGAAGCAGCGGTTGACTTCCCCCGAGTCTGGGGCCACAAGGCACATCCCTCTGAGTTGCTGCAGGTCCCGGCTGCCCCACTGGTGTGATGAGGCCGACGTGCTCAGGAGGTGCTGAGCTGGGGGCGCAGACCCCGGTGGGGTGATCTGAGGACACGCAGCCAGGTCCCACCTGCTGCTGAGCTCCATGGGAGGCGTGCGGGAGGGGTTTGAGGGGGACACAGGGTTGGTGGGAACGGGTCCAGGTACACCCAGAGCAATTCACTGAATTTCATTGAATTTCACTGAATTATTAGAGTTGGAAGGGACCCTAGAGATCATCTAGTCCAACTCCCCTGCTGAAGCAGGATTGCCCAGAGCTAGAGCATGTTACTCAGGACGGCATGCAGGAGGGTCTTGAAAATCTCCAGAGAAGGGGACTCCACGACCTCCCTGGGCAGCCTCTGCCAGGGCTCTGCCACCCTCACT
>JAOQGH010000011.1:1636450-1671618 GCA_025769975.1 Gallinago jamesoni | reverse complement strand
GGGTGGGCTTTAAGGTCCCTTCCCACCCAAACCATTCTATGATTCTGCATGTCCTTTCCCTGCAGGGGATGCACCCTTCTGTACCCCGGAGCAGTATAAGGAATGCGCAGAGCCTGCGCTCGGTGAGTACCAGGATCCCTGGGTACCACAGCTGTCCCAGCCTGGAGGGACTTCCAGTAGCCTGTGTCCTCCTGACTGGCAGGACTGGGGTGATCTAGAGCAGCCGCAACCCAGCAATGGGGTTTGATGAGACTCAACTTGTTGGGAAGGTCTGGGTGCACCCAGAGATAAAGTTTCTTCTGGTTTTACATGGGGCATGTGGCTCCATCAGTGCAGAAACCCTCAGGATAACGGGCACCTCAGGATATAGAGGGGAGTACCTCTGGGTCTAGGTTTGGGAGGAAGGGACCCATTCCAGGTCTGGGTTTAGGAGACTCAATCATGTGTTCCCCCAGCAGATGCTGGTAACAGAGTGTAGCCTCCAACAACAGGCCTCTCGAAGATGGTGGGGATGGCTGTGCAATGGGCTGGCAGAGAAATGGCCAGGACTGGGTTTCCTGCAGCTCTTCTGAGATATGACTCCTTGGCCCTTCTCTGGTTGGCATGACCTCTGCTGTGTGTCCCTGACTCCATGAGATCTAACTCTGTCACCTTCCCCAGGTTTGCTTGCTGAAAAGGACAGCAATTACTGCATCTGCAGGACACCCTGTAACCTGACCAGGTACAACAAAGAGCTCTCCATGGTCAAGATCCCCAGCAAGACCTCAGCCAAGTACCTGGAGAAAAAGTTCAACAAGTCAGAAAAATATATCTCGTGAGTGCTGCAGAAAACAGATCTCCTTTGCTTTATGGGGGGAAAGTATAAAACCCTGTTGGGAGTTTAACCCAGCCCGTGCTAAGACCAGACCTTGCCAATGCCTCTATCACTACACAGAGATATGTAGGTTGAAGAAAGAGGTTGAAGAGATGAGGTCATCTCAGTAGACCTGTATCAGGACAACTGCATAGTCCTTCCCTGGCATTGTCTCCATGCTCACCCCAATAAAGTGCAAAACCTCCTCTTATTTTGATAGGGAAGCCCAGTCTTGCTGGCCCTGTCTGAGATGTGGCTACTCTCTACCTAAGTCTGGGCTGTGGACCTCAGGCAGCCACTGCCTTGGACCTCTCGCGGTGCTGGGCATTGTGGAGGCAGCAAGAGTTATTCCATATTAAGCATCCTTTGGACTCTTGCTGTTACCATGAGTGAGATCTAGAGCTCAGATCCTGAGAGATCTTGGGGAAACATTTTCCAGCTTCTGCTAAGGCTGCCGGAGTCCTGTCAGTGCCCTATGGTCTTGGTCTCCAGTTGGTCCAAGGGTCTATGGGTTGCTGAGGTCCCCAGAAGGAGAACGGTCCAGACAGGGAGAGACCTAAAGCCCCAAAGTCCCATATTAGTTTTTCTTGTCCCAAAGCACACAAGACCATTAGTGGCTGATGGGCTGATGCTGTTGTCCTCTTTCTACAGAGAGAATATTCTTGTGCTGGACATATTTTTTGAAGCACTCAACTATGAGACAATTGAACAGAAGAAAGCCTATGAAGTGGCAGCCTTACTTGGTAAGGAGAGACCAGAGGTGCATTTTGGAGTCCCTGTGTGTTTATGGGACAGACAGATGCCACGAGTGGGTGCATGGGTTATGTGCATTCCCATCAAATCCCTGCAAGATCCAGCCACAGCTTTCCAGTTTCCTTCCAACAGCAAGATGGGGAATGTCCCAGGGACCACAGCTAGTCTATGTGTCAGCTGTGAAAGGTTAACATGAGCTGCTCCATCTCAGCTTGCTACCAGGACCCTATTATTTGGAAATCCTGGGACTGAGCAGGTGATGGATGGTCTCTGTGGTGCCCCCCATGCTGGAAGGGTAGTGTGTGGAGGACAGCTCTTAAAACCATCTACCCATCGCCTCTTAAATCCTCCTTTCCAGCCCAGTCAGTCAGGACCCTGAGCTCTTTGCCCCACAGCTTGATGGAGAAGGTGGAGAAGTAGTTGTGTTGCTCAGCCTCAAGCTGGGTCAAGCTTTGTGGGTGCTTGGGATCTTCGGGCTGGAGGTATTTGATCAAGAGAAGCGACCATGCTCTGTGCCAACACTCAGCCACCCCCAATCCCCAAGTCCCTCCTGGGATGCTGGGAGCGATCGGCATCTCCGGTTGAAAGCTGGAATTGGGACATCCCATGGGGTCAGACACTGTGAGCCTGCCTCAGGACGGAGGACACTGCAGGGAGCAGGGGTCCCCGTGTCCCTGTGGATGCCCCAATGTCACCCTGAAGTGGAAGCTCTGCAAAATGTACATGCCATGACCCCATCTGCACCTACTGTGGGTTCCCCGGTGCTTTGACCAGGGTCTCATCTCCCCCCCAGTCCTCAGCCTTTTTTGAACCAGTACTTTGTCCCAAAGCACCTTTTGTCTTCTCTTTCTTCTGTCTCTGTCTCATGGACACCAATAGCAGAGGTCCTGGTAGCTCCTCCACCGATGGGTGCCTTCACTCTGGGGAGCAACACAGTTGAACCATGGGTGTTTTGCAGCAAAATCTCTGAGATTTGGCTTCCCAGAAGGACATGCTTTGTCAGAGCAGAGCATCTCATGTCAGGAGTCATCTTCCCAGCAGATCTCTGGACGTCTCCTCTCCCCACAGTGCTTCCTCCACAGCCCTTCCCCAGCCCCGGGGCACTGGAAGACTTGAACAGAGACAGTTTTGAGATGCTCCCCGCCCAAAAAAGCAGGCCATTTTCCTGCTCCCTTTCCTCTCTTCTGGCAGGTTGAGGGTTATTTTTTTTCTTGGCTCCAGGGGACGTTACTTAATTCTTTTCCAGCATCTCTCTCCTTCCCCTGCCCAGTTTGGGAATTGGGCTTTGGGATTCCTGGGATGCAGCCTGCTGACAGATGGCTGCCTCGCGTGCCAGCGTGTGGTACCGCATCCTCTTTAGGCTTCCAGCTGATGGCCTCGTTAGCAGGAGAAACACTTTGGTGGCTGGCAGTGTCCTTCCTGGGATGCTTTTCACGCTGTTGGAGCTTTGGGGGGAGGTGAAGGTTCCCCCACTCTCTGGGGACAGCAGCAGCACCCAGGGCAGCCGCACCGTGGTTGCAGGGGTGCCTCTAGGAGCATTTACCCCCCAGGGGTAAAAGCCACCTGCGTGTTGTTCTCTGTTCCAGGTGACATTGGAGGCCAGATGGGGCTATTTATCGGTGCTAGCATCCTCACTATACTAGAGCTCTTCGATTATATATATGAGGTAAGACCCTCGTCCTTCACCTTGTTCCTCTGGTGGTGGGGTGTGGGTTTGCCAGCCCTGATGCCAGGCTCGGGTGGTTGCGCACCAGGACGCTCCATGCCCAGTGTGTCCGCATGGTTTATTAATGTTAATTAATGATTCTGTATGATTAACACTTTGCAATGGTGCTATATAGTCAGTCGTGGCTATGTAGCATGGTGCAAAGGTCCCTCCATCCGTGGGGAGGGTGGCACGCAGCCTTGGCATGGCATAGCCAGGGTCACTTGGCACCCTCCCTCTGCTAATGAAGTTTCCTTCTCTCTTGGGCTAATTAAGCACCCACCTTCATGTGGCTGTGCTGCTTTTCTTGCCCTGCCTGAGGTGTGGTGGCGCCAGGGTGCTGGCTGGGGACCAGCTGCTGTCCCTTTCCCCAGTTGGGCTTCTCCCAGTAGCACATCGTTACCATCGTCTCATAAAAACTGCTTTAATTAACGCCTGAGCCCCAGTCCAGCCATCAGGTGGGAGAAGCAGCGAGGCCAGACCTTGTACCACTGGAAAAATCCCAGTGCCTGTGCCATCAGCCCTGGGGCAAAGAGCTTTCTAGGGAGCACTCAGAGGAGCTCAAGCGCGGTCCCGTGGCTCCACGGTGGCCCGGAGCACCTGCTCCGGAGAAAAGTGAAAGTCCTCTTTAATGGAAATTAATGCAATAAGCAATCTTGGAGGAGACATTGCTTTCTGGCAGCCCTCTCTCCTCCTGCCCTCCAGCAGCAAAGTTACGACCCTTGTGTATTTTGAATCTCATTTTGCCAAACCAAATTCCCCCGGTGAGTGTCTCAGCCCAGCTCAGCAGCTCCCGGGGGATTTCGGCTTTTCTGTGCCGCGGTGCCAGCACCGTGGTGGTCCCGTGTTGTCACAACTTTCCTGTGGGCATCATCCCTCCAGCACCCTGCAAGCGCCGAGGCAAATTCCAGCTTCTGGCTGCACCCTCCCTCCATTTGGAGTTTTTCCATTCAATTTTTCACCTCAAAGGGGCCAAAATAACCCTCCCTGAAGCATCCTCCCCACCAGCCACTGGTTTCCTTCCCACTCTTTACAGCCACGTTGCAGAGGGCTTCGTATTGAGGGCTAGGCTCGTGATTTTTGGCTTATAAAAGGGGAAACTGAGGCAGGGAGAGGGCCTGCAGCTGGCAGGACCAGGATGACCCCAAGGACCTAAACGTTCAAGAATATGTCCTGTTTTATAGCAGGAAAAATTGAGTTTCTGCCTTGGGATATTTTGGAGGAGGATGCAGACACCTATGGAGATGGGCAGTTCCCAGCAAATTTGGGACATCCCAGCTCCAGGTCCTTTTCCCTTGTCCCTGGGAAGGTGCCTCCTGCCAGTTCAGCTTTTCTGCCTGCTGCCTGGTGGCATTAATGCAGTAGCCGTGGGTCCCCTGCACCCAAATACGTGATATATTATGCCTGCATCACCCAGGATTCTCCTATCCCTGTCTCGGCCCCACATGGTGATGGGACCCGGGATTTTTAATCCCACGGGATACTGCAGTCAGGGGGTCATCCGTGGCTGTGGCATTAATGTGTGCCAAGCCAGGTGGGTGCACAGGGACATCCATCTCTGCTCTGAGCTCACTGAGGCAGCTTGAAAACCCTCTTAATGTTATTAAAATTGGGATTCTAGCTTTGCGTTTCAGGACAGTCACTCCCCATCACGGTCCCTCCTGGGCAGCTGTTAGCGCTCGGTGGCATTATTCTGCAATAAAATATATTGAAAATTACAAGCATAAAGCTCATAATGGCTTCGGAGTGCAAACAAACCCTGCGTCTCAGTTTGTGTCTGAGGCTGAATGCACACAATATTTCATTAAAATCGCCTATTCCCGGCTTTCTTGGGGTTCTTTCATAAGAAGGTAATAAGAAACCTCGCAAAGTTTGGATTTTTCTTCTCTGTTTAACTCCTTTATTTGACATCTGCTTATAAAACTTAGCAAATAGTTTCCTCTTGCTGGTATGTTTTTTTTTTTCCCCATTTTTTTTTCTTTTTGGGCAAGCATGGCTTAAGAGAGCATCCCATCTCCTTGGAGAGGCTGCCTGGGGATGCATCAGCCAGTTGACCCAGCCTTGTCCTGAGCAGGGATCATCTTCATGGTCGCCCAGGACAGATATTTAACCCACCACTGGACAGGGAGAAAAGGAATAAAATGTTTTAAATGATGGCTAGTCTCCATGGTTGGTCTAATCTTCTCAGGGTTTCATCGAGGTGGGGTTCAAAGCTACTAAAACTCTTTGTGTTTTCAACCAAAGCATTTATAAACTGTTTGAGATATTGCCAACAAATGGCTACAAATATTCTTTCCTGGTGACTTCATCAAAATTGGATGAAATACTGACCACAGAGATGAGGTTTTTAGCCTCTTTGGCTCAGTGCAATCCTCCTCATGGTCCTGCCCCAGAGCAGAATTGTGCTCCTGGGCTCATCACGGTCCCAAATCCCCACCACGCGTCTGTGTGTACCAGCCAGCATCCACCTCGCTTCCTTAGGAACTGACCCAATTTTTTCGAGTTTTCAGCTTTCTTTTTTTTTTTTTTCCCTCTTTCCCACCAGGGGAAGTTTTTCAGAAAAACACTCACTTTTCAACCCAACTGGGATTTCCCTTGAAAATACATTCTTCAGCAGCCGCAGCTGCCAAGGAAATAATGTGGCTGTGAAGGGAAACGGCACTCACATCACTGACGTTTTTCAATAAACCCCCCAAATATATTTTAAATAAAATAGAGTTTGGGGTTGTTTTTCTTCTTTTTTATCCAATGTGAAGAGTTCACTTTTGACACATTGGGTGGTTTTCTCGGTCCTCCAAACCCAGCACATCTCCTGGGGCTGTGGACCCCAGCCCTGTAGGGTGAGGCTGCCCCATGCCTCAGGGATGCCCACGTTAACCCAGCCTCCCTCTCTTCCAGCTGATCAAGGAGAAACTATTAGACCTTCTCGGAAAGGAGGAAGAGGAAGGGAGCCATGATGAAAACGTGGTAAGGAGCCCCATTGGGAGAGAGGAGGAAACTTCCCTGTGCTCGGCTCCGTAGGGAGGTGAAGTCGCTCGATACGGACACAGTGGTTGACCCCCCCGCTTCCCAACTTATTTCCAAAGGATTGATGCTCTGGCTTGGCCAAAGAAAGGAGATAGCAGTTGGGGAGGGATGGGGGAGCATCCGGCGGCCCCCCCCACCCCGGGGTAACCATGTCCCCTGCTCTCCATCCGCAGAGCACTTGCGACCCCATGCCAAATCATTCGGAAACCATCAGCCACACTGTGAACGTGCCGCTGCAGGCCACCCTGGGAACGCTGGAGGAGATCGCCTGCTGACACCGACCGACCGCTCCACAGTGCCAACACCTAAGGAAGGGAAACTGCACAGGAAAGCAGGGACCGAGCTCAGGTTTGCAACGGGGGAAAAAAAAAATAATAAAGTATTTAAAAAAATATTAAAAAAAAAAAAGGAAGAAAATCGCTATGCATTAAAAAAAAAAATATATATATATATTATATATATATACTCTGCCAAAACCAAGCGAGAGGCACCTTGGACTTGACTTGTGTTGTCCTTTCCTGTGGGGGGGTTGTCTTCGAGATGTGAAGGCAGCAGCTCATTTTTGAACTGTACAAAACAAAGAGACCACCACCACCACCACCAAAAATAAAACCGAAGCCCTGCCATTTCACATACTGCCAAATGTATAAAGCACTTGCATGCCAGTTCTTTTTATGGCAATATATTCCTATCTGTCTTTATAAGCTCTGTTCCTCTTTACAGTCTCTGATTTTCACTACAAGAAGGAACTCGCGGGCCCAGCCATCCCCTGAAATCACCATTACTAACGTCGTAGGCTGAATTAGAATAAAGAAACAAAAAGTCGCAGCTCTTGGATTCTTCTTACGTTCTTGTCCTTCGTGTCAGTCTGTGATGAATCTTAAGCTAAGCCGGGGCCCCCCTGAGGCCGGGCCACCACCAGGGCTCCTCAGCACTACCAGTCACCCCGAGGTGAGCATCCCTGGACCGGTGGCTCTCGGTGGAACGTCCCCCCCGGCTGCTATGTCGTGCTCCTCCGTCTGCAGTGCCTGGATAGTCCATCTGTGGCGGGTGGGCATGGGGCGGTGGGATTCTTTATGATTTTCTTGATTATTTTTTACAAGTTTTTTTTTATTTTTTTAATTATCTTTTTTTTTTTTTTCCCCGTTAATGGATTCTGTGCTTTCTCCTCGTTCTCATGACTGATATTAAAGCTGGTCTTGTGGAAATGGCCGGGCTGTGTCATTTCTGCCTTGCAGCCCCCGGGCGCAGCCTCGGCACAGGGCAAGGGGCAGGCGCCGGGACGAGCCCATCCCAGGGCCATCCCTCACCCCTTGCCTTCCCTTGCCCCTTCCACCACCTCCTCACACACCTCCTGGTGGGGTGAGCACCAAGCCCTGGCCATGCTCAGCTACATCCCCATCTGCTCCGTGATGGTGAGGCCAGCACTGATGTTGTGCGCTGTGGTCATCTCTTGGATGATGACCACAGTCATCATTGGAGTCTCATTTATTGATGACCAGGAGTTGAAATACAACTGGGTCAAAACGGTGCTGCTTTACCCCAATAAAGACAGAAGGCAAGTTTACTGGAACTCCCAAACCTACTGGTTTTGTAGCCTGGGGGAGTGGGAGCAAGATGCGATGTGTGTGTTTGGCCAGTGGCCATCACCAACATGGTGGCCACAGCAGGGAGAATCAAAGCTGGACTGTGTAAAAGTGTTTTAGGAGAGCCCCAAACCATGGGAGGGTGTTAAACCAGCCATGGGGAGTGGAGGTCAATCCAGATTTACCCACAGAGGATGCTAGAGATGGGATGTGTGTTGGGCTGAGGGACTGAGGACATCCCTTTGCCCTGGAGAAGGTGCAGATCTACCCTCCAAGCCTATCTCAAGTACTTGTTCTCATGCACAAAAACACTTTCCTCTAGGAGAAATCTTTCTGCTGACCAGATCATGGCACAAAGGGCATCCAGTCTGTCACTTGTTCTGGAGTAGACATGGATAACATCAAGCTTAGCAACCAGCCAAGGGTGCTCAGGGTGGATCTGTTCTGGGCCATCAAAGTCAACAAGAGCTTCTCTGTGTTTGGGCAGACATCCCAGATGGGTGGCTGCATGGACAACCTCAGTGCAGCGCAGTGACTCAGGAAGGGCAGCTCCTTTCTGTGCAGAGCCCGAATCAAGTCCCCTCCATCGCACACCACCAAATCCCAGTCCACTGCTGTCCCTGCCATGCCAACAGCAGGTCCTTGGCGCAATGCTCCCTCTTCTGTTACTGTGGGAGTGGCTCCTGTCCCTGCTTCAGGTGCAGCTTTGGCTGATTCCATGTGAAGGAGAGCCTTGCTGAGGCATGACCAAGGGGCAGGATCACAGCCCACCCCTCCACTGTGCTCACTGTCCGCCAACAGCAGGCTGAAGCCCCACTCTTCCCTTCTCCCGTACTTGCTCACCAAGCCCAAGAAGCTGCTTTGAGGGTGCTGTTCAGACACAGCACAAGCCATCCAAAGCTACCCCAGAACCAAAGGCTGGAGCCCATCCCAAGCTCAGGCTCCCAAGCAGCGCTCATGTCTTCCCCAAACCCCTAGGACATGGTTCTTGCCTTTTCCTCCAGCAGATGAGTTCTTTCCTGGCTGCTGCAAAGCTGTTCCCTGCTCAGCAGGGTCCTCTTTCAGTTAAATATGAGCTGTGGCACTAAGGAGCCCCATTAACACATCCCGTGGGCTCTTTAGCTGCAATCTCCTCCTCCTTGCCTTGCTCTACAGCAGCAGGTAGTCCACTTCCCCTCAACATTTTTCTCCCTTAGACAAAAATAAACCCAGTAAGGCTCCTGACAGAATACCTGGTTTGTAGTGTTGAACACACCCAAAAAAACTTCACCAAGCAAGGAGGCATCCAGAGTCCTTCCAGACATGGAGGAGCAGCAGCTGGGTTTCAATCCAACCCGCTCCAGGCTGGCAGACAAGTGCTTCCAGGATGTGGGCTTGGATGTGTCCCGTCTACGCTTCATGGTGAGGGTGACTCCAAGAGTCATCCATGCATATAAATTTCTCCACTTGGCAATTTATTAAATCTCCACTACGAGATCTTAGTAGAGTCATTGGAAGGCTTTGCTGAAGCTTGATGAGGTGGGACACCACGGGGATGCCCAGAAGTGCTGCGAGGAGTTTTGCTAATACCTCCTGTAGAGGAAAGCCACTGGAATGGGAAAGCTGGCACAGGGATGGAACCTCTGATTGCTCCTGAAAAGCACACTCTCCACACTGAAGAGCTATTTTGTGTTACCAGTTTTCATTATCTCCTGAGACCTGGACACTGGCCACACGTTCATGATGGCCCAGTGGCCATCAGCTGGTAACAAGTAGTTGACAGCCTGGCTGCAGAGTTGCCAAGCACTGCCTCCCATTGCCAAACCCCTGTGCCAGCCTGTTCCCTGTAGTCCCTTCTGGGGAGGGAGGGGAGGGAGGTTGTTCCAGGCCTGGCTCAAGGTGACTCATTGCAACATCTCCGGACTCTTAGCCATGCCCATGATGGCTGGTTGAACCACCAGGTTCCTCGTGCAAACCAGTCTTTGACTCCCTTATGCTCATTAATGGCTGGGAAGAGAGTTGGCCTGATATCCATGGTGGACCTTTGTACTATATTTCTTTGTTCTTGGAGCTTCTCCACCTTGGTGTGGGTTGGAGTCCAAGGGTGAACTTGGCACTTTACAGGACCCAGCCCCCTAAATGCAAAAGCAACAGGGTGTGGATCTTGAGAGGGGATGGGTTATGAGCAGTGAGACACTGATGACAATGCCAGCCCCTAGCAGATAAGCTGGTACCATTTGACATCTATGCCTGGACAAGATACCACCAGACTGGGCAAATTGGGGCAGCCCTTTAGTAAAAGAGATATTTGAATACTGAATACAGGGGCTTGAAATCTCAGCCCCAAAAGCCCCATAGGCATAGGAGTCAAAATGCTGGCGGCCAGTATAACATGTCCCAAATCCAAAAGCCTCACGCTGTGCTAAAGGCAGGGCATATCCCTGTGGACCACAGTTGTCCCATGGCCACCCTCCCACCCATGCCACACAGACCTGCGTCCAGAAACTCTTGGGGGGGGACACTGGTGCATCTCAGGGGGGTTCAACCAAGAGCCGCAAGGGTGGAGGCGAGGCTTGGCAAGTTGCCCGCCAGCGAGATGAAAGTTGAGGTCATTTAGTTTAACAAAGGGAAGGTGAAAAGGTGGCTCCATCAGTCTATAAATTCCTCAGTGGAGAGATTTCTAATAAAAGGATTCTTTAATCTGGCAGACAAAGCCGGAATGGGGAGCAGAAGGGTGTCGTGACTGGGGGAAGCTAAGTGCATTCAAATGAGAGAGCCTGTCTGGGACCATGGATGGCCCCACAGCCCCTGAAGTCTTTAAATCAAGATAGAACATGCTTTTCCAACAGATGTGCTTGTAGAGCAGGTCCCCCTCCCTGCAGCACTCTCTGGGCTGCCTTATGGACAAGACCTTGCAGATGACAGTGAAGGTTTTAGAAGCGAAGACCCCAAAACTCTGCATTTGAGCCAATCTGAGTTCACCCAACCCCTTGGCAAGCTGGATTTGTACCTAATTCTCCCCCTGCTAAGACATCCGCAAGCTTTTCTCCTCCCAGGGAATTCACAACAAGAGCTTGGGCAGGTCTTTACACCAGGGTCACTCCTCCCTCCCTCCTATTTCTCTGTTTGATGTCTTTGACTTTCAGCCTCTGTGGTTTAAAAAAAAAAAAAAGTCTGTATTTCAATCGCTTATCAGCCTGAAAGCGGAGTGATCTCCAGGACTGGCAAGGAGCAAATAATTACCACTGGGTACAGAGTGTTTTTCTGTCGAGGATCTAGCGTGTCAATTGATTAGAGGCAACGCACGTTGTGTTGACTCCGGCTGTCTTATCCATCAGCTCCGTACTGGGAGAAAGGGAACATTATACCGCATCCTGGGGGGTGGCCGAGGACATGCCTGCCCGCTCTCCACCCTAATATAAGCCCTATCAAACAGCTCAGCCTTTAGGGGCTGCTGTGTTCAGTGGCATTTCGATGGCAGCAGGCAGGAGGACACCAGAGCAGTTGGTGCCGCTGCAAGAGACTACATGGAGTGGGACGAGCAGTGCCCATCAACCCACGGCTCTCATCCCAGCTGTAAAACGAGGTTGGAAGCTTCCATGAAGCCTCCAGAAGGAGAGCTGCCTTTAGCTGGTGACACAGGACCCACAGGGCTCGGGTATGGCCCTGTGAAATGGAAGCTCCTGAGCTGGCTGAAGGAAAATTACCTTAATCCCCTGCCTTGTGTCAGGTGTCACCACTGGTGTCGTGCTGGAAGTACTCCGTGCCCTTGCTTTGCTCTCCCCACCCTCCTTCTATCCAGAGCAGTTTTTTCCCATTTTTACCTGGTTTTCTTCTGTTCAAATGTTCAACCTGCCATGAACCCATGGGTGTTGAGAAGTGAAGGAGCTCTTTTATTCCTCTGTGTTCTCCTTAGCAGGCAGCAGAGATTCACATCCTTCTGCTTCCCCACTTGGGCCCCCTGGGTGACAAATCTTCCTCTCCCAGTGCCACCACACTCGTGGGAGATGCAGAGCCCAGGTCTGGGAGAAAAGTCCCATCCTCAGGCTTAAAACACTTTTTGCAATCCTTCACAGCCATCCATAGTCACAAAACCCCCTTGCACAGAAACCTCTGGTGTTTCTCCCTTCAAGATGTCAAAAAATAAGTGAGGCTCAAATCCTGCAGGCTGTGAAATGTGTTTTGTTTCACAGTTGCTGGGAAAAAAGAAAAAAGCAAACAACAAAAACACGTCAGTCTCCTGATTCTCTCACCAGTCTCCTGATGTTCTCGCCCACCTCCTGGTGCTCTCACTCTCACCATGATGCCCTTTCCCACCTCCTGATCTTCTCACCTGCCTCCTGATGCTCTTCCCCACCTCCTGATGGTCTCACATTCCCTGTCATGGCATCCCAGTGATCAAGTGTTTAGACCTTGGAGCTCAGAATCAAGTGAGGTAGGAGAAACTTCATGAGAAGGTGCACTATCCCACAAGGGCTTAGACACTTTGGTGCTGTGGTCACCAAGCAGGAGCTCTTCAACACCTTCTGGAAGCTGTTCACCCCCTTGGGCGTGTTTCCATGCTCACCCCTGCTCTGTATCTCCAGAGCAATTTCCTGCAGCAAACCTCCCTCAAATCACAAGATTGCCTCAAACAATCACGAGAATTTTCTCTAAAAAAAAAAAAATTTAAAAAAAAAAAAAAATTCCAAATTGGGTGCTGCTTTCTCTTCCTGTTCCTCCCACCTCCCCAGCAAGAAAGGTGACATTCACTTCACAGCTTCGAGCGCTCAGGAGGAAGCCTGGAAACGTGCAAAGAAAACTGCGATTCTCACGCAAATCCTCTGCTTTCTACCCCCAGCACAAGCAGGAGCTGCTGAGACTCAGGGTGCTCTCCCAAGGTCCCGTGGCATGGCATCCCGGAGGATGTTCCTCATCCCCATAACCAGCCTCCTTGGCTCTCCTCTACCTCTTGTCCTCACCCCCCACCAAAGCCCGCAAGCAGGTTCAGCAGGCACAGATGTGCTGTGCCTGGATGGAGTCGTGGAGAAGCCAGGAACCATGGCTGTGCTATACTTATATACATGTATTTTAAGGATGCAATTGAAAATCGGGACTTTGACCCAGTCTCCAGAGGAAACGCCTTATGAGAACTTGTTGTCGGCCCATTTGTCTGCTCATTCATCACCCCCAGCAGCCTTCAGATCCAGGAGCCCGTTCCAAGAAAATTTGGCAGTGGGTTCTCAGAAATAATTCAGGTCCTGCGTGTTACCTGAGTGCCGCTGGTTGAGTGGAAGAGGGGGAACCCAAGTTGGCGGCTCTCCTGGGATGAAGATGGGCACAGCCCAAGCAGCGGTGGGGCTGGTGGACCATGCATATGGCTCCAAGCTGCTCCCAGCATCTGCTGCCTTCTCCTGGAAGCGTTGTCCGAGGAGGCAGGGGATGCACACACTTTGCTGGAAGCAAAAGGGGCACGGAGCCATCAGAAATCAGGTTTCTTTCATGCCGCTGCTCAAGGAGCAATTACTTTCCACAGAGCCATAGATTTTAGCAGCCAGAGCGAGCAGATCTGTGAAACTCCATGCAGCTGGGGCTGGGAGCTTTGGAGCATTGCCACGCTGGCAGCTATGAAAATTAAAAGTACACCTTTCCTTTACCGACTGACTCGAAAGAGCGACAAGAAAACAAAGTGACATTCAAGTGCATCCACTCAAGTCCTCCCCTTTACCGACTGTGTTGGCAGTGGCTTCCTCTTCCTTCCCGGGTCCAGAGCCCAAGTGGCAGCTCTGCCCCTTCTTCAGCAGTGGGAGAAACCATAAAACTGCCATAAAAACCAACCCAATAAGCCAGATAAGGATTTGAGGATGTCCCTGGAAAAGGGACCTGCAGCTCCAGGGGAGAAGGTGGGATGGAAGGAGACTACACTGCTAATGCAAAACTCCATGTCATGCATGGGACTAATCGTCCCCTTTTCAGGGAAAAAAAAAACAGTAGTGATTGAAAATAAAGAAAAACAGCAAGGATTATTGGGAGTTTCACGAAAAAAATCTCCAACAATATCAAAACCCAACCTGCTGAGCAAGCACAGAAAACAAAGATATTGAAGAACGAAAGGATCTGCCAAGCAAAAAAGGCAGCTCTAAGCACTTGATAAATTATTTGCTGCAAATTATCCCCACACTGGCTTGGAGCACATTTCGATGAGAGGAAAAATTAATGTAAAAACCATGACACGGCACATCCCCGCCACCCTGTTACCGTCTGTTTCTTGCTGTGGTGAACCCCCCCAGTGCAAGATGCTTGGCATTCAGCCTGCTGAGGTGTCTGAAGAAGGGGACCAGAGGTGATGGCTTGTTTTCCCTGGCTAGAAAAGAAGCTCATCCAGGTCTGCACTGCTGGTGCATGATCCTTCTGCACGTTTCTGTCTCAGGTGGCTGCATCTTTTTTGGCAGTCGCACCTTTTCCCTGAAAAACAACTTTCCTGATTATTTATTAATATTTGCTCTGGCATAGAAAGCCTCCACTGGGAAAGTCCATGGGCACCAGCCTCCTGCTGCCTGGACCTGGTAAAACTTTTCCTAAGTTTTTGGTTTTAAGAGCATGGGGATCTAGAAACATCTTTTTGGCTCCACTTCTTCCTGAGCTGAATCCATCAGCACGATTTTTACTGCAGTATCTCGTCTGTTGGATGTTTCATGGAAGAGCAGGAACTGCAGCCAGCAGAAAGCTGGGCAGTCACACATCTCTGGAGGACACAAGGGTATGGAAATTTAGATCATACTCAACCTCTGTAGGGACCACCTTACAATGCCACAAAGTGGTGTTTGTTTTTTTCCCCTGATGCATTAAGAAAAGGAAAGGTTAAAAGGAAGCTGGAGTTCTGTGTGCATCAAGCAGCCTGCATCTTCTCAGCCTGCTAGATGTTAACAAGCTGATGGCCCCATGCTGAGCTACCAGCAGCTGCTAAAGAGTAAGCTGGAGTTCAATGTCTCCTGCCTCCTTCCTGGAGACATCACCCTCTTTTTTCTTAGCTACTGGGGGATCCAGGTGCAGCAGCTCTGAGCAGACAGAGCAGGAGCAGTCAGGACTGCTTTGGGTGGAGGGCTCAGATGGCCTCAAAGGCTTGGGTGTACACTTCACAAGATGCTCCATCAGCTCTTGGAAAAGACTCTCTGAGAACCACCCTGAAGGCATCTGAGCAACTTACAACATCTCAGAAAGCTCCCATCTCTGCCACAGGAGGAGATGTCGATTGCTGTGGTTGTTGCTCCCTAAAGTTTTGTGGGGGTTGCATCTTCTGGACCAAGTCTGGCCCCACCAGCCAGGTACTGCAGCATGAGATGGGGCTGGTTTGGTCTTTGTTTGACCACCCTTCAGGTGGATTTCAGCTCCAAAGGATCTTCTGGTGTCTCCTGGAGACAGAGAAAGAGCAGGATTTTCAGTGTGCAAATCAGACACTGAACACTAACAAACGACACACTCCCAAGGCCACCAGAATGAGATCTCAGAGGCTGAAGTCGCCATGGGGTAAAACGTACAGAGGCCAAAATGTCTGAGGAGTCAGAGGAGATGAACTCAATAGAGTGGCTAAAAATAGAAATTGTGAATGAACTTCAGCCAAAACATGTGGGAGGGATGGGGATGTCCACGCCAGGAATCCGGGAGCTGAAGCTGCAGGAGAAGAGGCTGCTTTGCCAAGAGAAGCATTAAAAGCTCATGAGGCTCTATCAGCAAACTGGTGGAAGACAGATAGACACTTTGGACCACATGGTTGGAATCATTGGACCAATAAATCACTTTAAATGCCTGGGAAGTCAAAGGCTCCTGTATTTACAAGACAGAAGTGGTTGCTTGGTTCCAGCTGGAGCCCAGAAACCAGAGAAGTCCAGGGTGTGGGAGCAGCCTCCGGGCCACGGGCTGAGGGCAAATCCCATCAGTTTGGGGGAAAGACCTTTGCAACTCCAGGTTCAGGCTCTGCAATGGCTTTTGTTTGAAAATGGAACTGCTTTGGGGAAAAGGCAAATAAAAGGGAAAGAGGGACCCCTTTGCTGTTCTTCACAGCTGAAAGTGGACACTGCTGTGAAATCTGGAAACGGCAAAATCTATTTCCAACCCAAAATTTTGGATATGAAGAGTTCAACTTTTAAAGGAGAATGAAGATGTTTCCACATCCTGAGTTTAAAAAAAAAAAAAACCACCACAAATAAACAATACTTTTTTTATAAAAAAAATTTATTTTGATGAAAGATATTTTTCCAACCACCATCCCAGCCTTTTCAATGAGCAGGCAAAGCCCAGTAGGTATAAAACTTTAAAAAAGATATTCTGGAAGGTTTCTTGCTTCCTGCAGGGAGAGATTTCTGCCAAAATCCCAGTCCCAGTTGTCTCTGCAGTGCGGACGAACCCCGTCTACATCTTACAGATACTCACAGCTTGATTTTTGGAGCAGCACATGCTTGGAGGTGGCACATTTCCTACCAAGCCTGAGACAATTTAGCTCTTGGTGGTGCCCAGAGCCAGGGAAAAGGGAGCTGTTCCCCAAAAAGTATTTGTTCAGCTCTTTCTAGACAGGGCTGAGCAGTGAAGAGATAATTTACGGCGTTTGGGAAAGTTGCATGGTCATAAAGCCCTTGGGTCAAGGGTACATCTTGGGTACATGCCCATAGGTCCCAAGGGAGGTGATGTGATGTGATTGTGGTCCCTGTGCAATCCTTTACTGGGTGCCCTGGATGCAGAATTATGAAATTAAGGAAGATACAGAGATGAGAAACCCTCGTTATTCCCACATTGAGAGAAAAGATGCAGAGAAAGGTCCATAAGCACCAAGTAAGATGGAGGTGCCCCAAATGCCCCAGCTGGGGCAATCAGAGCTTGCACCATGGGAAGACACCAGAAGATCCAGCCCAGAAGAGCCAAGCTCTGCTCCTCCCGCTGCTCGTCCCAGCGCTGGTTTCCACAAAGCAAGCAAAGATTTTTCTTCTTAGTTTACAAAGGCAGAAACAAAGGTATGAAGCGGAGCTTTCAAGTAGCCTCAGCACTTGCTGGGAGGAGTTTGTTAGCAAGAGATGCCCAGGGACTAGAACTGATGGAAGAAGCACTCAGTGGGGATGAATTCAGAAGCAAAAAATAGCTTTCTACTCAGTTGCATTCTGTGGCTGGCTTGGCCTGGGTTATAAATGTTTGAGGAGCGCTGATGTTGGAGGCAGCGTGGGAGCAGCGGGGTCCTGCTTGCCCTGGAGCTGGGCAGAGCTCGGCCGCCGGCGGGGCAAGGCTGGGGGAGATCAAAGGGGGTTTGAAGAGCACAGGCAGGGAGAAACAGGGCTTGAGCCAGCAGAGGAAGATCGGCAAGAAATTTTGCAGTTGCAACAAGAGCTCCTGGGGAAAATAGTTCTAAAAGAAAATACGAATCTTGAGCTATCGCTCTGACAACACTTCTCAGGGCTTTGGAGGAAGACAGGGGGGTGGGGGACAGGGAGGGTGACTCACCTCGTGTCAGGGGATTTATTACTTTTTGTACAGTTCCTGCATGAATGCAAACAAGAACTTAAAAATCTCCCTCCGCTCAGGTGGCCCAAACCGCATTTCTTTGGGATGGATTTTTTTTAACCCTTTCCCTCCTCTTTTGAAACTCAGCCAGCTGCAAACTGAAGGAGAGTTCTGACTGAAAATGTCAGAATAAATAATAATCTTTTGTTCATGCTTTACCAAACACTTCCCTTTTCTTGGCCAATGCTGTCCATTCAGTCATCCTGCATTCAGAAAACTTCCTTCTCCTGCCTCTGCCTTTTAGCCACACATCTATATTTCTTATTCAGACAGTGATGCCTCCAAACCATGCCTGGGGGAGTCCTTCGAGATACCTAGAAGTGCCTGACCATCTATCCAGGTTGTCTCCAGCACCTTCTGAGTATGTGGCCATCTCTGCTTCCTACCCAACATCTGTCCTTTCCCATCAGGATCAGGAGAAATATCTGCAGGTCTCCACATGCTCCATCCTTGTATCTGAGACCTGTACCCCACGATGTCATGTCCTATCTCCGATGCCTTCAGCACCTTGGGATCCGTCATTCCTGCTGGCAGCAGGGATACTACTGCAGCTCCACGTGGCTCTGGGAGGGGTGGGAAAAGTGGACAAAGAAAAACTGAAAAAACCCCAGAGATTTGGATAGAAAACCAGCTGGGGAATGGTGTGGTGATGTGGCTGCCAGTGGCCAACTTCCCCACTTGACACCCAGATGAGATCAGCAGATATGCAGAAAATATTGGGACACGGGGATGTTTCCCATTCCCATTCATAAGTGGGAAGAAGTTGATTCAATCCTGGTGGTGTTGCTCACCTGTGAAAAACCTGGACATCCCTTCCCTGGGTGAACTCCCCTCCAGTCCTTGGAAGAGCTGAATGAAAATGCATCGCCCCACTGAGCTGTGTTCCTCACGCTGATGCTTTGGGAAGCATATGGCCCATTTGCCACCATGGAGGCAGGGCAAAGACACCTGGCTGAAACAATGCGCCCTGGATCCATCACGATCCAAAGGACTGTCTTATCTTGGCATTGCGTTCAACTCCCTGGGCTAGCAAAGCTGCAGGCTGGCCACTGCCTCCTGTCCAGCAGCCTGATGGCCATCCTCTAGCAAATTTGGGCATAAACAAGTAGAGATAGAAATGAGGCTGCTGGAGCTGGGCCACTTGTGATTCGCAAGGAAGCATGAATAAAATATCACCGGGATGCCCTGGCTGCCTACTTCCCTCTGCCCCAGGAGAGCAATGCCACTTACTCAAAAGCTCTTAATGCAGCCGAAAAGGCTGCCTGTGACAGCCAAAGGTGGTTGCACGTGGCTGTCAAGTGGCCTAATTAGTGTACATGGCCCCTGGATTTCATTAACATGCCAAGATCCTCCTCCAAATATCCTATAGCCTTGCAATGCACTTAGTAGCCCCCCAGAAAGTCTCCGAAGCACGTTGCTGGCATGGTCCTGCGGTAAGATGCTGGCGTGCCAGCCTGTGTGATGGGTCTCAGCTTTGAGTCACGGCTTTGCCACCTTCCTGCCACCCCCAGCGCTGTCTCTTGTACACAGGTGCTTCTGTTCTCATCTCCGGGGGGGGACAGTCCCTCCTCCTCCAGCCAGCTCAGCTGCTCACTCTCAACCTTCCCGGTGGCCTCCGCAGCATTAAGACAAAGCTGCATCCTCTTGGGATGCAGCACATGATGGAGATGTGCTGTTCGGCTGATGTAATCGATACAAAAGCCGAGGAGGTCACTGTTGTGGGTTTGATAAGGGAACGTGACAAAGATGTTACATCTCCCACTGTTCCCCTTCAAGCTCACAAGTCTCGAAAAATTAAAAAGCACATGCACACACGAGTGTCTGCCACGTCTTTCCCTCCGGCATTTTGCGTGCAAGTGAGAGCTCAAAATAGTGAAGTGATGGCACCCTGGCCTGGGCCATTTTGCAGGATGCTCAAATGCCAGCTCCAAGTGCCAGCACCGCTGTCACACCACTCCCGACTCAAACCACGTAGGAGACCAGGGCGACATGTTCAGGCTGGTGACCCCCTGCTGGTTTTCCCTTCTCTGAGTCCCAGCAACACCAGCAGATTCTGCAGCGTTTTCTGGGGGCATCCAGGCAAAAATGGGCTCAGTCTGAGACCTTCTTTTCCCAAAGCCATGAAATCTGTGGTGTTTGTCATTCTGCGATGGAGGGGAAGGAGCGTAAATCATAGCTTTTCCCTCCTGCTCTCTGACATTGGGACCGTCCGAAAGAGTTGAGTTCAGTAGAACTAACCCACCATGTTTGGTCTGATCCTGTTTTATGCACCCAATAATACAAACCTCAACTCTAGATAAAACACCTCTTTGAGAAGAAATACTTCCCTTGCTGTTTGGTAAAACCTACCATCCCAACTGCCTCCCCTCCTTTTTTTCCTTTTTTTTTTTTTTTTTAATTTTCTAAACCAGCTTTTCTCAGCTGGAACCCCCTTCAAACTGAGCATTTTCTTCCCATCCAAGCCTTTCCCAGCAGCTACAACAAAAACCTTTGGAGATAGTTTTATCCAGCTCCTGCCAACAGCCAGCTTTCTGGATGCTCCAATTCCTTCCCTCTATCAGTGTTGCCTTTTAAACATCCGCCAAAACTGTTAAAGATTTTCCAGGAGGCATAAATTCTCTCCGTACATTATGCAGCCAGCTTGTCTACAGGAAGCTGAAGTTTTCCTCCTGTTAATTTTAGTTGCTGAAACTTAATTCTTATATGGTTTTCCTTGTAAAAAAATCTTAACTCATTTTGATCCTAGATCATCCCCATCCAGTCAAATTCAGCTCTTCTCTCATCTTTTTAATATCCTCCTCTGTTGCCTTCTCTCCCACTCTGATAACATCAAAGAGCCTCTTCCTTGTCACCGCCACGCTCACGCTTCCTCTCGGCGCGTCGCTTTTATGAATTCGTGCTTTCAGAGGTCTTCTCGTCTCTGCGTCGGGAGGCATTAACTTCAAACATGGCAAGCAAAGCTGCTCGGCGTGGGGGCTGACAGGAGACTGCCATCTCCTCAGGAGCCCGTGATGCTAAACGTGCATCTTATGTTTTCCCCGGAGAGGGTTTTTTACGGGGTGTATTTGCTAATTGAGGCTCTCTGAAATGTTGCCGTCTATTTGAGAGCCAAGGAGACCAGTGGGGCAAGGGAGAGGAGCTCATCCAGCACTCACAGCACCCGTACGCCAAGGTCCAAAGGAATGGAAATCCAGCATGTGGATGGGCTTGTGAGTAGACATGGGCAAAGGGGAACGAGTCCCTTTGGTGAGACCAGGTTGCCCAGAGAGGAGGTGGACACCCCATCGCTGGAAACATTCAAGGCCAGGTTGGATGGGGCTCTGAGCAACTTGGTCTGGTGGGAGGTGCTCATGGCAGGGGGGTTGGACTAGATGGCCTTTAAAGATCCCTTCCAACCCAAAATATTCTGTGATTCTACACATGCCGTGCCCACCCAGCCATGAGCAGAGCTGGTACACACAGCTCCAGTCCATGCCCGAGCGGATGCTCAGCAAATAAACGTTTCCCGGTGAAAATCCTGCAAGTCCGGTGGGGAGGACCCCACACTGATAACATTTGGTGGTGAAGTCACACCAGCAGAGCGGGGGCGGGCAGGGCTCAGGCTCAGAGCAACGTCTGGTGGTCGGTGCTCGCACAGATGGCAGGTTGCAGGCAGGGGGGTAGCATGTGCCCAGATCCGTGAGGGTCATCTCACCCACGTTCAGACCAAGTTCTGCCAGGGACTGACACTTTTCTGGCACAAGAGGCATTGCACATGAGCAGTTTACACCACCCAGCTCCCTCCGGGCTCAATATTCTAACGATATGCAGCCACGTTCCTACCATAAAGCACCATATTGGCATGTTAATGTTGCAGGCAGCAGCTCCGACACACGCTACACCCCATAACCACGGCGTTTATTCACACATTAAATAAATAAATGGATACTGGGAATTAGAAATGGCCAGTCGTTCCATCAACGTGTAACAATTTCCATATCGTTCTTCCCTGAGGACAGTCTCTGCTTCCTGAATGATCCCAGTTCTCCTCTTCATGACTTTTGCCTCCCAATCGCCCCTTAGAGGTGATTAATTACAGAGGTGAAAAGTGCATCCCTGCGTTCGCTCAGATTGATTTAATTTGTTTTCAGGTCTCCTAGTATCCCAGCAAAGCCTTTCCTGGGCTGTGCTCGCTTTGAGGGGCCACTGGTGGTGGTTGGAGCTGGCTGAAGCTGATGTTTTTCACCCAAGGTCACAGCAGTCGGAGTGGAGAAGGGACCTTCATTGCACCTAATTCCCCTTGGCTGGAGGTGAAGCCTCCAGTCTAAGAGTCATTGAGGTGTTTGCCACCAGTGGAAGGAAAAAGCCCAAAAAGTTCATCCTCTTTCCTTTCTGCAAGGGGAAGTACTTCACTATGGAAGTTTTTAATCTCTACCAAGGTCTAGAAACATCTCTGTGAAGATTAAGTCTTCGCTGCGCTCAAATTGGCCCATTTGATGGCCACATGCATATCATTATTGCTAACAGCGAGCAACCAACTGGACTCTTCAGAGGGAGTACAAGAAGGACACGTTACACAAGATTGTAGGCAAATCCGTAGCTATTAAAGATGAAACAAGATCAAGCCGTAGCCAGATAAAGTCAGAGTAGTAATTTTTTCTAACATTTTTCTAACAAGGTGTTTAATTAGCTACTGGGCCAACTGTCTATTGGAAATGCTGCACTCCCTACCACTTATTTTCATAAGCCAGCAGGGATGGCAACTCTGAAAGACCTGAACCGAAAATGAAATTGTTGGCTTGTACCAGGTGTAATTACTGCTGGAAATTTCTTGGCTTGCCCAGAAGGTAAAATTTTTGAATTCTGTTTCTCAGCCAACAGTCAGAACCAAATGGAAGAAACAGAGCACAGCACAGGGAGATCCACCATCTCACACCCAACCTGCTCTGACCAGTGGGGAGCTCAGCACGTGGCATTTAGCCAGCTCCATGTCTGCTCAGGGCTCAGCTGTGGCTGATGCGACTATTTCTGCCAAAGCCTGCAAAAGGGAAAGGTAATTCCACCTTCTGCAGCAACAATGCTGAGGAAGAAACTACCTTGCCAAAGAAGAAGTCCAGGCAGTTCACCCCAACGTGAGTGCTCGGCAGAGCCTACACGCAGCCATGCCAGACCAGGAGAGTTGAGTGGAAGCATTTCATACAAGTGGCAATAAGTGCTGGGCACCACAGATAAGCTTCTTCAACGAGACAAAGCTTCTTCAACGAGACATTTCAGCCTCGTCCCAGCTCGTCATTAGGTTGTAATCATAGAATCATAGACTGGTTCAGCTTGGAAGGGACCTTAAAGCCCATCCAGTGTGACTGAGCCCAGCAGTACATCTTTGTGGAGGGAGATGTGAAGGGAGCATCAGGACTTCTAGAACACAGCTTTATGTTGAGTCATAGAATCATGGAATGGTTTGGGTTGGAAGGGACCTTAAAGCCCATCCAGTGCCACCCCCTGCCCTGACGGGGACACCTCCCACCAGACCAGGTTTCTCAAAGTCCTGTTCTAGCTCGCCTTGAACCCCTCCAGGGATGGGGCAGGAGGAGACTAAGACAGACTTGGTGGAGAAAGATGGTCCTCTCCAGCCAAGGCTTGGGTGCCGTTCAACCACATCTGAATGGTCCTGTGCCCTTTGAACTTTCAGAGATGTTTGTGAGAGTCTTTGATGCTAAATGAAGGCAAACTCAGAAACCAAACACTGCTGGCTGAGCACTGTGTCCTCTTCTGGCCTCTGACAGTGAACCAGGATTAGCTCTGGTGGGACCTCAGCTTGGTCCATCACTGGGAGCCAAGGAGGTTGAAGGGTGGATTGAGGACTGATGCCTCCAGCAGGGTTAGGGACAGGGTGAGCAGGGGCTGCAAACACCGTCCTGTGAGTGCCACGTCTGCTAATGTGGTTCTGGTGTCACTGCCTCTCATGCTGGGCCTTGAGCCTGAGTTTAGACCAACAAAAGGGGCCTCCTGAAGGCCCGGACCATGATGATGAGGGCACTGCTGGGTGATGAAGGAGCAGGGAACCACTCCATCCGAAATGAGAGTCCATCCATCAAAATGAAGGATGGGACATGGACTCTCAGCCTTCAACACGGCATTAATCACGGGTTTCTGCAGACCCTTCAGCACAGCCTTGCCGAGCCTGGCTTACAGAGGGCTTTTTCAAGAGATGAGGTGAGTCAGCATCAGGGCTTTTTGTTTTTTCCTCCAAACTGCATGGCTGAGGGTGGAGCTGTGGGAGAGGAGGAGGAACAACAGCAATAAGCACTTTGGCTCCAGGGCTGTCCCAGGTCTATCCCTTGATAAATTATGCAGACTCTGTGCTTTGCTTTTCAAATCAGGAGCTGCTTCTCCAATTCCTACTCAGAAAGAAGCTTTCAGAAGCTGATAGGTTTTGTTCATAAACTCAAAGTTAAGCTTCCAGCTGCAATTTTTATTTTTTTTCCCTAGTTTGCAAGGCTATATCTTAGACACCCTGGGGACAGCAAAGCAGAAAGACACCAGCCATGCCTCGCTAAGCAGCTCCACAAAGTGGCAGCTTCTGAGACACCCAAGATCTTGATGTCAAAAATGACACACGTCAGGAGTCATCGTGGGAGATGAAACTCCCATGCAAGAGCTAGGGAAACTCAAAGTTCAGTGGGACTGACAAGAGGGCTGGCCTAGCAGGAGCTCGGTAAAGTCATCCTCAACACACAAACTCATAAAGCAAAGCCAGAATTGGCATCCAAGAGGACAGCCCCCCCCCCCCAGCTTTGGAGCTATGCAGGGCAGAGACACCAGGCACTGGACCTTCAGGAAGGTCTCAGGCTTGGGACAATGAGCAATATTCCATGGGAAGCTCATAGAAAGCCCAGAAATGCCTAAGGGGAAGAAGCAGGACCAGAACCAGCCCCCATACAGCAGTTCCTGAACTGTAGCTGCATTTTTGGAAAATAAGGGAGCTCAGCTTTGCATTGAGCTGCTTGGTCTCCAGGCCAGAGCACACCCCCAGCCATCACAGCTGTTTTGCCTCCTGAGCATCTTCCACATGGGGCAGAAAAATACCCAGCAAATATTCTTTGAGACCCTTGCTATCTTCCAGCTGTATCGCACATCATCAGTGCAAGTCCAGCGTCCCCACTGGGAGAAGGATCACTTTCACCTCCATTGCATGGCCACTTTCTCAAGGTCACCCAAGCACATAGACCAGGGTGGAGAGAAACCCACCTCTCCCCTACACCAGCATCTTTTCCAGAATGCACAAAGCTCCTCTATCCCATCAGACGCCCTGAGGACCAACACTTTATCACTCCTGGTAATCACAAACTGTAAAGTACATTTCCATGGTCCATTCAACATACGGACCTCCCTCCAGAGACTGCCAGCAAGGAGATCAATTAGCAGCAATCAGGCTGATGTTTTTAGTGGAAAGATTGTCCTTGTTATGTGTTGGGTTGGACAGAAAGAGCCAAAGCCTTATCTCAGCCCCACGGGAAATGCTTGTTACAATGCTTCTCTCACAGCTTGCTGGTTTCTGAAGGTTTTGGTGCCTTCTCCACCCCAGAGTTGTTGATGGCAGTCCAAGAGCTCGGAGCATTTCTGGAGAGCTGCAGTCATTGTTTTTTTGGCTGAATTTAAATGCATGAATATTAATGTGTTTCATGTTTGACTTGAGGTTTACACTATCGGAAGCTGCTATTTTTCCTCCTCTCAGTGTGTTTCCCTGCCTCTGCATTGTTATTCCAGATATAGAAATATTTCTCAGCCTCTTTAAAAAATATTATTGACACTCTGCAGGGTTCCTGCCCTTCCCTGAGCCAAGAAGCAGTGAGTTGCCACGGGCACGCTCGGAGCACACACGCCGCGTTGGCCGTGAACCAGAAGGAGCCGTCATCGCTCCTTTTCATCCGGGAAACACTGTGGAGGGGTTTTGGCATAGGGACATCATCTAACCCCACCTGCAGCCCCTGAAAAGGCCATAGCATGGAAACCCTAAGCCACATCTCTGTGTTTGGCTCAGTGGAGCTCTGGGGTGAGAGGTGGTGGTGGGTCCTGCTGCTGGTGGTATAGGACAGGGAAGGTGACCCCTCTCAGTTTGAGGACTTCCTTATCACGAGTTGCATTTTTGCCCTCTCTAGCCCTCCAAGCACTTTTGTTTCCTTAATTTTATATCGCTTCTTCTGCAGCCTGTCCCTGATTTTAGCTTCTCTGGAGAAGCAGGTCCCCAGGCTCACTCTCTGCCTACTGCAAAACTGTTTTGCCATTTCAGTCGCTTTAAATAATTTTCTCTGTCTCTCCCTCTGGTCTTCCAGAGCCCTCAGCAGCTGCAGCTTGACACCGTTTTGCCCGGACATGCTGAAGCTGCTTGGTGCCTGCTGTCTCTCTGTGAGACATTCAGGGTGGCTTCCCCAGGTCCTGACGGTGCCATGCGTCCCAGGAAAGGAATACTCAGCCGTGGCCATCGCATGCCATGGTCCCTGCAGGGGGACAGGCTGCTCCTCCATTTTCCTCACTACAAACACCAACGGAGATGGTTCAGCTTGTTCTCCTGGGTGCAATTGTGGTGGCATCCCCACAGGAAGAGCACGGATGGCTCCGTTGGAGAATAAGAAATCGGGCAGATGTCTGAGATGGATGTGCAGCAGCTCATGTTTTTTCCCAGTGTGTGCTGTATCTTCTCCTTTTCCCAGTCTGGTTGCAACCCCCACTGGGTCCCCTCTGTCCTCCTCAGAGACTCCCAGTGCTGGTGGCTACGGCCACCCTGGGGACTCAGCAAAGAGCAGGGAAAGCCACAGTCAAATCAGAGACGTTTTGCAGAAGAAGAAATCCCTTTTTCCTACCCAGCTCCCCCAGGAAAATGCAGCAGGAGCAGAGCAAAGTGGAAGACGACCAGCGTGCAACGGCAGGTTCTCAGCCCCCGCACCCGGCGGCCCACCATGGCACGGGACCCGGCTCCCAGCCCTCGGTCAATCTGTCACGGCAGCCCCCCCGTCTGGAATCCGTCAGTCCATCTGTCAGGCATGAGGTTTGATGCTCTGGGACGTGACGGGCTGAGGATGGGGGGGCCGGCAGAGAGCCCGGCGCAAGGCACCCACCCGCGTCAATTCACGGGAGGGACGCGGAGCATATTGTGCCGGGGAGAGATTCCCTGCGAGGTCTGAGCTGACCAAAAAAATAAGCCAAACCTGAGAGACGGGTGGAGGCAGGGTCCAGGCTGCAAGAACGAAACGATTTTCACGATACGGGGGCTGCGCAGCAGAGAAAAGCTGAGGTGGCCACGAGGATGGTTTGGATGGACGCCCGGATGGGGAGATCTCACCTTTGAGTCTTCTTGGATACAACCTCCAGACCATTTGCAGGGCTAGGATTTTATCAGGTGCAGGTTTGCCCTGATGCTGCCACAGTCTGTAAAGGGCACTGGTCACCCAAAGGCTCCCGTGGGATTTGGGGAGTCTCCCTTATAGGTTCCTGGGTGGATTTTTTTCATTAGGGTTGTTCACCGCCGTGCTGCAATGCCTGAATGTCCAGCTGAGCAGCTCGCCACCCCCCTGTGCAAGGGTGGAGATGACCAGTCTGAGGTCAGCAAGGAGGAGGGACTGGGCAAACTGGGAAAAAGGGAGTGCAGAGTCCATCCCAAAGAAAGGAGAGAAGTGTGTGACCCTCCACCAGTATGCCCCAGTGCCTCTTCTCCAAGGAATCCCAGATGCGAAGGGGTGTCTGTTGCCTAAGGAGAGAGCCATGGAGGCAGCCCAGGGACCAGGACTACCATAACCCTGTTTCCATCTCCTGGTCTCTTGTAGGGCTCCAAAGCAGGGCCTGGACATGGGGGTGGTGTTGACTGGAATCTCCAGAGCTGGTGTAAGGATCTCAGCCCTGGGGCTGGCTGGAGAAATGAGGCATTAAGTGGAGCGAGTTGCTGGAGTGTAAATATCTTTGTATTACATCCTTGAGCTATTTCCTGTGCAGTGAGTGAAGAATCATAGAATCATTATGGTTGGAAGAGACCTTTAAGATCATCAAATCCATCCATTAACCCAACACTGCCAAGTTACCAGTAAACTATGTCCCTGAGCACCACATCTACACGTCTTCTAAATACCTCTGGGGATGGTGGCTCCACCACCCTGGGCAGCCTGTTCCAAGGCTTGATAATCCTTTTGGTGAAGAAATTTTTCCTACTACTATCCTAAAACTGCCCTGCCACAACTTGAGGTTGTTTGGTTTTGTTCTATCACCTGTTCCTTGGGAGAAGAGACCAACCCCCACCTCTCTCCAACCTCCTTTCAGAAGTTACCATGGATGATGACAGGACACCTCTGAAGTGTACCTGCAGCTCCTCCAGCTGAGAAGCAGCCTGAGTGCTTCAGGTATTTGATTCCAGCCCAGGAGAAACACCAAAGCCATCCTGTCCTACCCTAAAATCATTGCTCTCAGGCTCAGGAGTATCCTGGGCCCTGTGTTCCTCCATTTGTCCACCCAGGATCTGCTGTTTTATGAGAACATCACATGCATGCACAGTGTGTAGGCACAGCTTGGGGACTGGCATGAGCATGTCCAAGAGACATAGTCATATGTCCCCAGCTAAGCATATTGTCCAGGAACCTACTGAGAAGCTACTTCTGATCTAGACCCTGCTGACCCATAAGTGTAATTAAAAATGTTGCTTCCAACATACATTATTTTCACTTGACAAGCATGAATTTAATTTTCCATCCCTTCTCCCATCCACCTGTCTTGGCAAGGTGCTTCCTAAGCTCCCAGGAACATTTTTTGGTCATGATTCATTAAAATAACAGACAGGAGCTGCGAAGTTTGCCACTTTCCCGCTCTCCCACCTCCAGCTCGTTAATAAACAAGATGCCGCGCTGCTGTCAGGCAAAGTGGGATCAAAGGTGATCGCTGACCTTGATGGTCACCAAAGGTGCCAAGGTCTCGTTTGCAGCCTCAGCGGGAGGAACCCTGGAGCCCATTTCCATGGTAAAGCAGCAGGTAGGGGATGGGGCAGCAGTCTGATGCTCAACGTGCCACGGGCAGCAGGGTTGCCTTGGTTGCAAACTCGGAGGCAGAGCGATGAGCTGGGTCTATTCCCAGTGCTCATTTGCAAAAATAAAAGTGCAAGAGGAGCCTCAGGCCCCGATGAGTTGGTGCTGGAGGCAGAAACCAGGAGGGGTGGGAGCAGGACCCTGGGAGAAGGGCAGAACATGGGGGACACCTCCAGTCATCTCCAACAGGGATTTCTCCAGCAGCGGAGATGGAAAGATCTTCCCCAAAGGGAGTCTGTCCCCCTCCCCACTACCCACCCCCAGCCCTTAGGGGGAGAGAAGATGCTACAGGGACTGGGAGGATCCAGAGAAAAGCATCCTTGTAAACTATGTGCTTGTTTGCTGAGCACAGGATCCAGCGTTTCAATTATGTATGACAAAATAAGGCATAATAGTTGCATTTACAAGCAGCAGTTTGTCATATGGGTTGTAGATGAAATATTTAGAAGCAAAGTAAGTGCCTTTTTTGTCTGGATAGGATTCCTGGCCTTCCCCCTCACACGTAGGTTTGCAAACGCTGTGCCAGGAGGTGGTAAAAACATTAAAAAAGCCAGAATGGGCTCCCAGTTTGTAGCTAAACTGTACATAAAATATTATTTCCTGTTTGAACTTGATGGCTTGTGGTAGCACATTTCCCCATGGGACTGCAAAATGATTATAGGGCTGGTGGCAGTCAGGAAGGAGGAAAGGGGAAGGGGAGGAGGATCAGGCACTGTGAAAGATGGTCCAGAACCCACCACCAGCTCTGCCAAACAGATCCCCAAAGGCTGGAGAGGCAGAGAGCCACATAAGGCAGGGACTCAGAAGAGGGAAGGGGGAAGAGATCCTTTCCCCAGTGCTACCAGTTCCCAGCTGGGGTCTGATGCATCAGAAACTGAGCGGTGTGGTCGGAGCAGCCACCCGTGGGCCAGAGCATCCTCAGCTCCTCATTCCTCCCAGCGGGAAGGTGCTTTGCACATGGAGCTGTAAGACCCATAAACAGGAATATGCAGCACATTAGAGAAGATGAATCTTGTCCAGGCCAATACGATCCATCTCCCAGAGCGTGCTCCATGTGAAATTTCATTAGCTTCCAGAGGGGAGTTGCTCTGCTTATAATAATTGATAATTATCCCAAGTGATGCACGGCTTAGTGGTGTTGAATGATTGTTTCCCTCCGCGCCAGTGGCTTCATCATTTCGCCTGGTTTAAGACTGGCTTTTATGCTCTCATCCTTTTTAAGGGAGACTTTGGGGAGAGTAATTCAGACTTTTATGGCCTCCATTCAGCACAGACTACAGCGATGCTCCATCCCACCGCTGAGATCTGCTCGGCAGGGTTTCCCTAACCACCCCACAAAGAGCCGAGGAGCCTGTGTAGGAGTGAAGGTCATTGATGTATGACAAAAGCCATCTGTCACCTTCCATTTGCCCCAGAGTCAAGCCCAGAAGCCCTCCCTGATGTCCACAGCGGAGAGGAACACAAAGGCTCATAAGGTTGTGAGTCTCTCCATGCATTAATTTCCCAAAGAAACAGACCCAGTCCTTGTGTCCTATCCTGGCCCATCTAGAGGGACACGCCGCAAGGCAGAGCCAATGAAAGCAAGACCAGTCAGCTGGGAAATCAGGTCCATGAAGAAGAAGGGACCAGATTTCTAGGTCAGATGTGGAAATGTGCTTCAGGAGTCCCTGAGCCCTCTGTGAGGTGGCCCAGCCCTGGTTCTACCAGCTCCCACCAGGGCCACATGATTCATACCTGCCCCAAATGCTAATCTGGGATCAGTGATTCGAGATCACTTCATAAGACCAAGAAATCATTTGCATCATTGGGATCACCGAGGGAGCTTCTCAGCTTCAATTTGTCTGTTCTTGTCAAGGTCCCGCCAAGGCAAACTTAAATGCATAAATTAAATCCAGCTCAGTCCCTCGTCTCCCAAGCCCCAGTGCAAATAGAATAAATCAGTTTCATTTAGAAGATCAAACCAGGCATCACTCACAGATGGGTTTAAAAATAAAATCCTTCACTGCATGCATGCATTAAAAAAACAACAAGCAATTTATCTTCCCCATCGGTCTTCAATATGTTTATTGTGAGCTGGGCTAGCAGTTATGAAGAGCACCACTGTTCTCCCAGCACCTTGGCCATGCAGAACCCCTTCCATCCTGGTGGCCCAGGTTTGGCAACAGGAAGCCACATCCCCCTGGCAGGTAGAACCTCCTCCTGGCCTGCTCTGCCTGGGCTTCAGGGTTTATTTTGGTGGCACATGTGTTTGTATAACCTCAGTGCTGCAAAGCCCAAGGCTGATTTAGAGAGAGATGAAGCTCCCCCAGGTGATGCTCAGCAAAGGAAACGGCCAGCTCTGCTCCCTCATGGGGATGGACCTGGGGAAAGGGCCAGAAGCATGGTGGGGACAGCAGGATGAAGAGCTCACAGCACATGGTGGAAGGCAGCTTGGGAAGGAGGTTGAAGGTGAAGACATAGTGTTTTCCAAATTTGGAACACTTCACCTCTACCCTCACCCCTTTTAGTTTTGACCTCCCCTATGGACATGAATGAGGGATGTCCCACCTCCTTTTGAGATCATCCCTGCTCTTACTCCTCAGGGGGAGGGAGGAACGAGCCCTGATGTGATACCCCAGATCCCCAAAACGCAGGGAGCTCAGCCCTATACAAGCAGAAGGACGGGGCAAAAAGCCTCTACTGACCCAGGTGACAATGACCTCCCCAAGTCATGAGCCACGTCCTCACCTCACAGCACCCCACATCCATGGTGGAGGAGTCCCCCCTGTGGCAGGAGTCAGGACATAAATTTGGGCAAAAACCCATGAACCCACTGGGGAGCAATTGTAGAACAAGACACCTGGATGTACCTGGCCGTGAACTTGTCCCATGCCTTGGCCACCACGTCGGTGGCAATGGGAGGACCCGAGCACAGGGAGCTCAGCAGAGGTCGGCTGCATGCAAAGCGGGGACTTCTGATTTGTTTTTAATGACATTGTTTACTGCTAGCAATATTTCCCAGAGCCAAAACTTGTCTTTCCTAATAATAAACAAGCAAATAACAATGAGAGGGAGAAAGAAGCACATTTTTAAGCCATCAGGGTTTGATTTGATTGATCCTGGTAATAAACCCCAGCAAAAAGGAGTTGTTAAGCTGGAACGGAGGCTGTAGATCTCCATCAATAATTTAAGTAGGGAAGCAGAAATTTAAGCATGTAAAAGCCCCACCAGATACAATGCTGAAATAAGGCTGGAAAAATGTAGAAAGAGTAATGTAAAGGTTTCCTGGGTGTTGGGGAACCTACAAGCTGGGAGGGCACTTGGGGGTCACGGCACCGGATGCCACAGCATCCCAGTCCCAATGAAGAGGATGGGGCAGGCACAGAGGCCGAAGGCTTTTTCTGCACAAGAGGCAGCTGAAACCATCCCGGCTGTATCCGGTCGTCCTGCTCTGCCATCCTTTCACATTTTCTTTCCCCGCTTTCCTCCCGGAGCCAGGGATCAGAGATCTTCCTCCCACCAGCCCCATCCTACATCACCCAGCCCACGCACAACCCAGACGACGGAGGAGGGGCTGCAGAGCCAACCCCGATGCAAGACCTCCAGGCATGGCAACCGGGCTGCAGCATCCTCAGAGCCTTCCTCGCACACAGAAGAGGGGGAAGGGGAGAGCCTGGCCTTGCTCTTGTCCTTCCCTTTTCTGCAGGGGGCCCTTCATACAAACAGCGCTTTATAAACAGGGGAGGCGGGAGGCAGAGCTGCTCTTTACAAACCGCAGGGAAAGAGGCAAGATGAAAGCTTAATCCTTTAAAGGCCGGCTGGGTGACGGGGAAGCCAATAGACTGCGCTGGCAACACTCCATCAGGCTGATTCTTATTTAAAATAGCAAATGGAAGACGTTTCTGCTACTGTAGGATTTAAAGGCAATAAGGCGTGACTAATACCCACTTGCTGAGCTCAAGCAACAGCACTTCACCAGCCATGCAGATTGGAGATGCTGTAAGTGCCTCTCTAATTTTTGGCCCCCAACAAAGTGGTGTTTCGTGCACTTGGAGAAGAGGTGCTCCCAGCCTCGTGCTGCTGCCCAAGCCACAGACCAAGACAGACCCCGACCTCACTGTTCCCTCCACACCCATTCAGGCAGCTCACCACCTCCACAGCTTTCCCACTTGTGTTGGCCCATCTCCCTCTCCCCCTGGAAGCACAAGTCTGCTCAAGGGCTGCAGAGCATGTGTGAACTGTCTGTGGGACATCCTCCACAGAGATCCTGGGGCTGGTGCAGTCCATCTAGATGCGGCCACCTTAGAGCTGTGGCATCCTTGAAGCAGGTTTTCGTAGGGTAGGACCATGGGATGATGGAAAACAAGGGCTACCAACCCGTCCTCTGCTCAGTTGGCCTGTTCACAAAAGCAGAGATGTATCCAAAGGCTACTTCTCCATAGGCTGTGCACACACATACAGGTCCCTGCATGGCCAAGGACATGTCGGGCACAAAGGGCAGACCACAATGCTTGCATCAGTGAGAGAGGGAGATGAGAGGAGATGGAGAAATGTCCTGCATTGACTGGTGCCTCCATTAGAGCACCACTGGCCTTAAGCAAGCATCCTTGGTCATGGGAGCATGCAACTCATATGTGTCCCTGGAGCAGTGGGGAAATAGATGCTGGGAGACACACTCGGTGTGCACAGACCCCCCCGTCCCCCATGTCTGCCTTACCTGCTCCCGCAGCCGCCCAGCCAGAGGGATGGCTTGAAAATCAGTGTCGCTGTAAAACGTGCTGATGTCTTCAAGCCATCGAGCAAATCGAATGTATGACGTGGCAGCCGCCACTTGATGGATTTCCACTGCCTTCATTTCTTGCAAATTGCCCAGAAAAAAAAAAAAAAGAAAAAAAAACACCAAAAAAACGGTATTTTCCCAACTGATTTTTTATTTGGAATCAGCCAGTATTGGTGTTCAGGTGTTCATGAGCACTTCACTGCGGATGTCCAATGTATCATCCCTGTGAGAAGTTTCCAAAAGCCAGGCTGACACCTAGGGCTGAGTTCCCGGGTGCAGAGGATACTTTCACTGAGAGGCACTTTGAAGCTTTGGCAATTTACTGGATGTTCAGAGGGTGCATTGTCACTTCATGGTGTACAGAGGTTCACGTGTGGTCTCTCCTGCTGTCCACCCTCCATCTCCTGTTTGTCTCAGTGCCCCAGACCGGTGAGGAGTGAGCTCCAGATTGGAACACAAATATTTGCAAGCAGCTTGGAAGAGGGGTTGAATGAATGAGGGAAATAACCCTCCAGATCCTCCCTGGTGTGCACCGACCTTGAGTGGTCTCCTTAGGTCTTACCTGAGAGATGAGGACCAGGAATTTCCTTGTCTTCTGCCAGGGGCAGGAAGGAAGCTGGAAACAGCCTGTCTGGACAGGGAAAGGGAGATCAGCTTGGACCTATCCACCAGACAGCAGTGAGCACCAGACCCACAGACCCAATCTTACATACCTGTCCCACCGATGACACAGACACTCTGCACAGGTTCCCACCTCTAGTGATCAAACTTCACCCATCAATTGTAAGACCCTCAGACCCCATGCACTGTCCACAGCGTGGGAGGCTTCAGCCTCTCCTCTTCCTTCACAAGTGCCCTGAAACCTTCTGGCAAGTGGCCCGGGGCTTCCTCCACCCCTACAAGTGATTAGCTATTCTTCATTTGCAAGGGATAGAAATTGTGAGAACATCCCCTCTCACATTAGGGACCAGGATGAGCGTGGGACAGAAGTAAAAGGAGAAGAAGTTTGTACTGGCTGCAACCACCCTGCCAGGATTTGGGCACCACCAGCAGGAGCAACATGGGCTGCAGATGGGCACTTGTGGGGAGAAGCAGGATACCTTGTCCTCCACCAGGGCCTTTTAGCCCCACGTGGCTGCGAGCTGGATGCCTCCAGGGACATTCCATTCCCAGCCAGCACTGCAAGACCTACCCATTTAATTGCCATTTAATTAATCCCCAACCCTGGACTTGGGGTGAGGCACATGGTGTCCGACCTCCCCTTCCTCACAGCACTGACAGAGCTGGACTGGGATGGCAATCACCCGGACAAGGGATGGTGTGTGATGGCATCTGTGTCACTGCTCCCAAGCTGCAGCGGGAGCCCAGCCCACGGAAATCTGAAATTCAGAGCCACTCTGCTTTCCAGGAACAGCTGTGTCTCTGTCACCAGCATGAATTATGGTTAATGATAAGTTATGCTTATTAAGTATGTCAATAATTTACCCTCTTACAGACAGGAAGGACATGTTTTATCTCTGGCTTGGAGCCTGCTGAGAGTCCAATAAAACAGAGTATAAGTCAGCCAAAAAAAATTGTGATGCCTGAGCCAAGCTGTGGAGCAAAACATCCCCATGGTGCAAAGTGAGTTCCTCCAGAGAGATCCAGAAAATCCCCTCTGCCCCTGCCCCAGACCCCCATCTCCCTGGGGACCCACCAGTCCCTGCATGATGCTGTTCCCCAAGAGTGCTCAAGGTGAAAGGAGAGAGTCACCCATCCTCAGGACCAGAAAGATGCAGCACAGAGATGTACAGGACTTTCTATAAGGGCATGTAGCAATAGGATGAGGGGTCATGGCTTCAAACTGACAGAGGGGAGATGGCGCTGAGATGTGGGGCAGAAGTTCTTTGGTGTGAGGGTGGTGAGAGCCTGGCCCAGGTTGCCCAGAGAAGCTGTGGCT